>LPNX011235592.1:135526-224300 GCA_001517045.1 Pseudotsuga menziesii
ACAGGTGGGTAATTGCTTACTGGTTTTGCAACAATTATGTGTCTTTCCTTACCCATGGTCACTTGCATGATTTTTTATTGAAGCATCTGAGGTCTGTTTACTCCTACCTAAACTCTCTCTCTCTTAAGGTACGTATATGGTTTAAGTTTTAACCAATTTGACTTGTCCTTTCAGTGACAAAATCAAACTCAAAACTAACTGAGTATAAGGCAGATCCAACGAATGGTTATGATTCTTTATCTTCTGTAGTTTATTTGAAATTTAGTTTACTGCACATGTTATTTATTATTTTTCTGTACATGACATTTGGTGAAACATTTCAATGATCAACTTTAACACAGTGACCAGCAGAGCGTTAAGTTGAAAGAAATGAAAGTTATGTTCTTATGTTTTATTACAGTTTAAATTTTACCTAAGTTTTTATATGTTCATGTATTGAAGTTTAGTACTTGTATTAACACTCATCTAACCTGTAAAATTCAACAGTTTTGTAGTAGCACAACATGGATTCTTCAATGGTAGGCCATATCTTTGATGAAGTCGCAGCACTCTACAGGGAAGAGGTAGACCCCAACTCTGATGGGACAAGGTAACTCGCAGCAATACACGAATGACAAGGTCAAGCCTCAACTCACAGCTCCAGCCATTCAGTCTTCAACACAGACAACACCAATAATGCAGCAATCTTCTCATCTTCCATGGTCCTTGATGGTCTAATATGCAGCTTCAAGCTTCAAATGGATGTGAGTAGCTTCAGGAAATAGTAGCAATTCTCCAGGAAGAGATTCAAAACCGTTGCAGAAAGGTGAAGCACTTCATGTAGCATATATTATTTCTCCAACTCATCAAATACTCAGGTCACAGCAGTTACGACTCATTTTAATACATCAAATACACAGCAATCATGACTCGTACACAACAACTCTTCAAACATGACTCATACCGCAAGCACGGGCTCATACAGCAACTGCATCATTCACAATTCATACACAGAAAATATTTGCAAAATTTCCACTCAAACTCCATGCACAAAATTAGGGTAAAAAATAGGTTTTATGCAGTCCAACGGTCACAAGTAATTACAGCAACAATATTTTACCTCCACACAATTGAGTAATGGAGTGAATCTCCACAACTATACGTTCTCCACCAACAATCTTCAGTCACCGATCTTTAAAGAACTTGCGGGAGCAAAATAGCATCAATCACCGGTCTTCAAAGAACTCACAGGAGCATAATAGCAAGACTCATCACAGCTTCAATCTTCAACAAATTCTCAGCTTTGAGTACTAAAAAATCTTCTTGGTTGGTCGCAGCACTCAATCATACATAGCAGCTCTTAAAACAAATCTCACACATGAAATTGCAGCTCACAGTAGATCTCATCTATCAAAATGCCACTTTAAATACAACATGCAGATTCTTCCAATGTTAGAGCAGAAAGCACAAGGATTCTACAGACTATGAGTGAAGGTTGTAGATGGGATAAGAGTGGTGCACAGCCCTCTCAACACAAATGTGGAGAATATCTTAGCAAGTAGTGGAGTGGGAACACGATGGGACTGTGAAAAATACTTGCAGTAGCAAAGTGGGAGCACAATGTCTGGAAATGAGACGGTGAAGATGAAACACAGCTTAATTTCACAACCTCTGCACATGAACTTCTGTGTGAGGGATTGAGTGTCTTTTCGCGTGACTAGTTCATTGCCTCCGCTGCACTCTGCAGCATTTCTCATCACTGCTCCGCATGGCTGTCCATGTGTCTGGGTCATCCCTAATTTATCTTCCTACGACTATTGCTGACCCACGTGGCTCTGCCTGCAACTGCTGCTGACTGTGGTGGTTCTACCAAAGCGTGAATCTGCCCCTTACCTGCGTCAGTATCTGGTTCCCTCCTGCGTGCTGCGGCCTGCCCTGGGTTATCTCTCCCCCGTTATCTCTATGTGACTGCACCTAGCGTGACCATCTTGCAGTATGAAATGTTGGTCTCCTCCATCATGATTGTGGGCATCTATGTGTGCTGGGTTTCTTCCTCAGCATGACCGTAAGGTTACCATGTATGTGTGCTGGGTTTCTTCCCCAGAGTGACCGTGAGAGTGCTTTATGTGGACTGTGGGTTTATTCCTCAGCATGACCGCGAGGCCGTCCTTATAGTTTGGACTGTGGATTTCTCGGCATGACTGTCAGATCATGACTGAGTGTCTCTTGTGCTGAGTAACCGTGTATCCTTAGTGTGACTGTATTGGGTTTGATTGGAGCCTCTCTACCCATTGATTAAGAGTCTGAGGTCTGTTTCTGTCTGCTTTAACCTTCTCTCTCAAGGTACGTAACATGTTTACCTAGTTTGACTTGTCCCTTCGATGACAAGACCAAACTCAGAACTATCCGAGTATAAAGAGGATCCAAATAATGGTTATGATTCTTTAATGCTGTATCTCCTGCACATTATTTATTTATTTTCTGTACATGGCATGTGGTGAAACATCTCAATGACCAACTTTAACGCAGTAACCAGCAGAGTGTTAAAGTTAAAGCAGTGACAAGCAGAGCGTTAAGTTGAAAGAGATGAAAATTATATTGTTTTGTCTTATTACAGTTTAAATTTTCATTAAGCAGCACTATTGTAAATCTGAGTTTATATGCTCATGCTTTAAGTTTACTACTTGTGTTAAAAACTCATCTAACCCTTAAATTTCAACAACTTCAACCTCAAAGGGACCTGGCAAAGAGGAGCAGCAGATGGAAGAAGGCCATGGAGACCATGTTCTCTTATTTACTTAGTTTCTGATGTTTTTATGTGCTTTATATGCATATTTCTGTTAGGACAGTACATTAGATATATATGGATGTTTACTTAAAATAAGTTTTGTGATATATCTCTACTGAAGTTAGAGATTTTTTAACAATATCTGATATGTAATTATTTTGGCTGATCCTCCTCAGCTTTTTTAATATAAATTATACTACCCGTTCTGGTGAAAACAAAAAAAAAACCATGGTTGTCAAATAGCGTAGAGAAACTGTCATATTAGCAGATAGCCAGCGGCCCAGCTCCAATTCCCAGAGGACTTGCCAACGGTGCACTGGTTCACCAATGCGGCCAATGAAATACTAAGCCATCCACCAAGATTCCATCTTCAGTTCAGGTGCAACTTGCAAGTCCTGAGTGGTTTCGGTAGAATGGCGACCGTATTAATAGGACTCACTGAGTATGACAAGCACATGGTTAGTCAACCCAATTTGTCAGCATGCAAAAACGTGCAGAGATTTTCAGCAAAAGTACCAAATTTGGTCAAGTGCCGAGTTACTGCGGAGTCAATGCCAACTTGGCAAAGTTAGCCCAGTTATGGCTGGGTTTGCCGAGTTTGCAAGGTTATTGCCGAGTTTGTCGAGTTAACGCCCAGTTTGCCAACTTAAGTCATAGTAAAAGGACACACCAAGTATGACAAGCACTAGGAGAGCCAACTCGACATGTCAGCATGGAAAGCTAAGTTGAGATTTTGTAAGGTTTAAGTGTCAAGTTCTTGAGTTTATGCCGAATTTAGTGACTTAATGTCGAGTCTGCTAAGTTATTGCTGAGTTTGTTGAGTTAATGCCAAGTTTGTAGAGTTTCTCCAGTTAATGTCCATTTTGTGGAGTTAATGCTGAGTTTGTTAGTTTATGCAATAGAGGTGGGAGTTTTTGCCCAGTTAGACGAGTTTTTGCCCTGTTTTGACGAGTTTATGTTCCCTGGTTTATTATAAGCCTATCGCAAAGTTTTGTACCTAGTTTTCGCAAGGCACCGAATCGACTCCCCATATTTTCTTTGCCAGGTTGTTGCCAAGCCCAAATAGTGCGAATTTAACAGCCACACCTCGGCCATGGCACCCAGGCCAAAAGAAATCCACTCTTTATTGTGAAGCACCTCAGGGCATGTTTCTTGAAGCACTTGCAGAATAACAATAATACCAATAATAAAATTCAGAAAGTCCCATTGTACATACTTCACCTCCGGCATATTGCGAACTTAATTCAAGAAAAGGTTCTCGCAGATTTATTTTTTAGAGTATTCATGAGGGTTTAGTTTAGAGGTTTAAAGACGCATTTGCATAAACACAGGTTCACAATTTCAAATAGCATAAACCCTAACCCTTCGATTACGGAACCTAGGCCACGCTCAACGATGGAAGAAAGAACAAACCGTCAGATAATCTGAGCTTGCATTTCCCAAGTAACCAAAAACATAAACAAATAATTATATCTGCCAGAATTCAGATCTGAGAGCCAAAACATGTGCAGTAAACAAATGGAATTGTTGATCGTTACCTTGATACCGGTTTGCTGGAGGACTTCTTTCGGTATAGGGATCGATTCCACCGAATGGGTATGCTGGTGATGATGCGCGGGCTTGCTGGGCGGGGGATTGAATGCGTTGAGTATATCGGAGACAAACAGAAACGCACAAAATCCCGTCACCAACAGCTGCACCTTCTCCATTTTTACTTCAGACACTGTTCAAGCCCCTGTTCTGTTCTTCGAAATAAAAAGCGTGGAGGAAAATATTGGAAAATATTTGTATAGATGCATAGAAATGATTCTTTGTATCGTGTCAAAGGATCTTTCCAGCACGATTGGGATCTCTATCTCCCCAAATAAATGTTGGGAGCCACAATTACCATCTATTTTTATTATTGGAAGGGGGTTTGTAATGGAAACAATAGATGCTCAAACTTAATAGTTCAATAGTTGACTTGTTATGTCTTTGACGTTTAGTTTTCGCGTCAGGGACAATATTCGAAGGGTGGTTTCAGAAATGAATGCATCGAACTAAGGTTAAACCAAACTTTGGCAAATTCTATTTTTGGTAAAAAAAATTAAAAAGCGGATTTTTTTGTGGTTCATATTTGTGATGTGTATGGTGACGCTCGCCTAGGTTCTTAGGCCCCAAGACCCGTCGGCATTATGGCGTCGGCAGGCTTTAAATATGTTGTGTATGTGTTGTCCTGTAGAGGCTCTTGCGCGTGGGGATGTGGGTCTTTCCCTATTCTTTAGCATCTGTTTGACCCGGCTATTCCTTTCAAGAAGGGTTTTCCCGTCTAGGCGATTGAGGTTTACACTCTTACAAAGTCAGTCGCTTTGTATTCTGAAGACTTCTGCTTCTTCTGTGTCCTTGTTATCAAGTGGAGGCTTCCATGTCTGGGGATGTCGACCTTTCATTGTTCCTCTGTGTTCATTCGACCTAGCCCTTTCTTTCAGCAAGGGTTTTCTCATCATAACAATCGACCTTCCCACTATTGTAGGGTCGGCTAGCGTGTATTACGAAGATGTCAGGGTTTGTCGATGAAATTATTGTTGTCTAGGCCGTTAGTGGAGTTCTTCTCAATTTCGGTGGGGTTTCCCTTTTTCCTATTAAAGTATTGTAACTTCGGAAGATATTATGGCGCATGGGGATGTGAGTCTTTCCCTATTGTTCAGCATCTGTCTGACCCGGCTATTCCTTTCAAGAAGGGTTTTCTCGTATGGGCAATTGAGGTTTACACGCTTGCAGAGTCAATCGCTTTGTATTATGAAGACTTCTGCTTCTTCTGCGTCCTTGTTGTCTAGTGGACGCTTCCATGTCTGGGGATGTCGGCCTTTCCCTGTTCCTTTGTGCTCGTTCGACCTAGCCTTTTCTTTCAACAAGGGTTTTCCCGTAAGAGCAATCGACCTTCCCACTGTTGTAGGGTCGACTGGCGTGTATTGCGGAGATGTCAGAGTTTGTCGATGAATTTATTGTTGTCTAGGCCGTTAGTGGAGTTCTTCTCAGTTTCGGTGGGGTTTCCCTTTTTTCCTGTTAAAGTATTGTAACTTCAGAAGATAATTATATTGTACTTTTGTTGTATTCTCCTTTGGAGATGTTATTCCTACATTCGGAGATGTCCTTCATGTAATTGTTTATGTAAACGTCGTGAGGTAAACTCTCTGTTGTAAGTCGGGGCAATAGTACCCACAAAAGTAATATATAAAATGTATTTTGAGTCTCCCAAGGTAGGTCATCCCTAATTAGGGAGCCTAGCCGACCTAGTTAGTTATTCGAGGCACTCACCTAATGAATATAAATAGGTGAGGCGCCTCTCTCATTCACACAAATCTTACACTCAAGTATTGTACTGGAGAGAGAGAGAGAGAGAGAGAATCTGTTGTGGAAGATGAGCAACTATTCTTATTGTTGGGGTTTTACATTGTCTTCGTCGAATTCTATACTGAGAAAGTTTTGCGGGGTTTTTCTCTCTTGTGGTTTCCCTGAGGAAAATCTTTGTGTTCTCTTATGTTCTCTTGTGTTGATGCATTTGTCTTTCTTTCAATGATCCTTTGATTATGGTTATGATGTTATGATGATAAACTTTTTAGATCTTGTATAACCATTAAAAATCTAACATGGTATCAGAGCCACCCTGAAATAAGTCTTTGTGCAGTTGGACCACTACTTCAGCTACAGCTACTGAAGATTAGGGTTTCATGATTGAAAACCCTAGAAGACAAAAATTAGTATTTTGGTACTTTCATTATAAATCGAGATTGGAGAAGGTTCAGGAGCTAAAACTTTTACAGTTCGAATATAAGTTCGTACTCTACCTTGCTTAAACGTTTCAACCTCATATTCACTATAATATAGGAGATATGATTCCTCCAACTCAGGGTTCCAGCCTCTCCCATAATTCAGCCTTAAACATGTGACCTGGGTAGAATCACTATATTTCGGGCTAGGATGGTCCAAATGAAATTTCGCAAGATATTCCAGATATGGAACGGACTGTAGTTTCTGTGGTAAAAGTTTCAGACCCCGAAGGTGAAATAGTGACACGTGGCAGTCTGTACAAGTTCGTTATGTTGAAGAGTCCTGAAATAAGTCACCTTGGTAAACGTCGCATAAGTCCCACCTGGTGAATCCAATTATGATCTAATCTATGGGGTTGGAAAGAAGACAGACAACGCTACCTCAAGATAAAGTTTCAGGCCTTGAAGAGCCGAAAAATTGGATCTATAGCAAAAACAAGATTAGTCATTTCTGCAGAAGAAACTAGAGAAAAACTAGGGCTTCCTGTTCCAGGCACTTACCTCCACCAATCAGTTGAAGAAGGAGGACCATCAAATTCACCCTAGGAAGGCACATATCTCTATGTAAGAAGTTTCTCTTTCGTTTTTTTGACCTAACACTACTGCCGGAGAAAACTAGGGCAGCATATATTTTGCAGTTATGCCCACAGTTTTGGGAAAATAAGTATGTTGCTCAGCTTGCCTTGAGGAGGCGCATCTTTCTATCCAATCAGATCTGAAAGATACCTAAGTTAAAAAATAGGGTTTCTCTGTCAAACCTAGGCCCACCGGAAGCAGTCTTTCAAAAGATCCTTCAACCAAGCATCAAGTTGAAGCGTTCTCACTAGTAAGTTCTGTCCTCTTTATTTCCATTTGAGGTTCTCATTTTTATCATAATGACAAACAATACCAAACTTGAAAGAGTCGAGAACTTCTAAGCATGGAATTATAGAGTGCTTATCATACTTGAAGAAGCATGCCATGAAGAACTATGTCAAAGAAGAAGTTGCAGATCCAGACAGAGATGAGGTCAAAGCAAAGCAAAAGAAGGACCTAGTCAAAACAAAGATGAGTATTTCTGTCTCCATTGAATCTCACATGTATCATCCTTTAAGACTCCCAAGGATATGTTTGATGCAATGAACATGTATGAAGATGACCATGACAACTCAACTCAAGAATGTGAAGGTGCAATGTTAGAAAACATTCAATGATTACTTCACAAGAAGATCTCATCTCAAGGAGCAATTAGAAGCTGTCAAAGACAATGTCAAATAAGCAGAAGCATAAATTACAACTCTGAATGGTCTTCCAAATTTAGTTAAGAGAGTTGTTCTAGTAGGAAAATCACATATGGAGAAATGTACAATTGATTGAAGAATAGATGACAATCAAGCCCTAACAACTCAGGCCAAGAAGAGAAAGAACAAGAAGGAAGAACATTACCACCAAGAATAGAAGGACATCTCACAACTCAATAGTTCAGTTGTGATGAAAAATGACACTTTGCGAAAGAATGTCCCAAGAAGGAAGAATGGAAGGATGATATGTTCTAGAAGTACCAATCGATCATACATAATGATGTTTGGATATGAGCTCAAGACATTAAGGGAAGTTTTATGAAGTAGATCTACAAGATCAAGTATATTGTTGATCAAAGTATCAAAAGATACGAAGCAAGGTTCGTGGTTTTTATCAACAGAGAGAGTCGACTATAGCAAGACACTGCTCTAGGAACTAGACACACCTCCAGTAGTGTATATTACACTAAACAATTGATGTAATTAAAGTAGAAGAACAAATCAAACAACCTATATGGTTTGAGACTCTCTACGGAGAACCACCTATGCAAAGAAGGATTTGTACAAGCTCAATAGGCACCCATGGGATAGCACATTCAATCACATGAGAAACTTCAGGATCAACTAGAGTGATGGAGATCCCAACCTTTACTACAAGGTTGAAAATAGAATTCCATAAAGGACAAGAGAAAAACTTGCAACAAAGTTCGAGATGAAGGATCCTGATGTCTAGTGACCTCGACAAGTGACATAGATGGATACAAATAAGACTAACAGTAGAGGAGGCTACATGTCACCCCAATGTCGTAATACAGATGCAGAGGGAGGATGGTGCTCCACCTCAGAGGGAGTGACTACAATAGATCTCAAAGTTCGAGAATCTTGACATGATTCTTAAGATTAGAGGTATGATGAAATCCATAAGACATTTTACTTATCCAAGTAAAATATGCAAAGAAAATGGTGTGGTACCTAAAGGGTGTTGCAAAGGTATGATTAAGTTGGTAGTACTACATACTCTAACATATTATAGAAAGCATAGTGTTTCTCTCAATACAACCAAGAATGAATATATTGCAAAGATGAGAAGAAAGCAAGTAAATATTCCTCAAGTAATGAGGAATATGATTCAGAAGAATTATACCGATGAAGATGAAGATTATACTCTTATCCATTTCATAATTGGATAAGAAGGGATGCATTGGTAGGACACACATACACATTCCTATGTGATATATGGTGTAAGAAGACTTGCTCAGTATTTTCGATCATGAGCAAGATAGGAATAGGTCCTCAGAATCAGACGATGAAGTTGAACACATTTGACAGAGACTCCAGTAATTCAAGAAGACGGAGATCAAGATGGAGTCTACCAAACAAGCAAAGATAAGTATTTGAATTGGCATGTCCTATATATCTAGTTGTTCAAGATGTGTACACAGATATGTTTCTAGATTCAGGAAATGTATTATGCATATTAGAATATTTGTAGTATACTACTAATATGCAGGTGATTGGTAAGTGGCTTATGTTGTTGTACAACGTTCCATTGCTACTTATGAAATAATGTCTTGGCAAGATGGAAGACATATAGAAAGTTACCAGATATAGATGATTGATGCATTAACAAAAATAGTTGCATGATTATATGACATATATCCTTATGTAAATAGAATATGTTACGAAATGTTTCTAATCGTACAATTGTATTTTACTTGTAGGAAGGATTGTATGCAATCACCCACAAAAGAAGAATGATGCAAGTTGTGAATGTACAATACCGTTGCGGATGTACAAGAGAAGAATGATGCAGTTATAGATGCAGAAAAGAAGAATGATGCAAGTTGTAAATGTACGATGCAGCTGTGGATGTACATAAAGAGAATGTTAAAGAACATGTTGCAGAAAGGAGCTGTAAATCTCAAGTATATTCCTACAAAGGAACAAGTGGCAGATGTGTTGACTAAGCCTTTGGCTCGTGTAAAGTTTGAATACTTTCGAGACAAGCTTGGTGTAGTCCGAAAGGACCTCTCTCAAAAGAGGGAGTGACGGTAGATGGAAGAAGGATGTAGTGGTGAGTAGCTCAGTTTAGAGTAGGGAAAGTCTAGCTAGGACTGTTTGGCCCGAAAGAGTTAGTTAGATGAGGCCTGTTGATCCTAGGGGGATTAGTATGTCTGGCTAGATCATTTAAGCCCAAGTGGGTTTATAAGCCAAGACAAGGCTTGTTGGTCCCTAGGAAGATCCATCTGTCCAACTAGGCTTATTGGCCCGAAAGGGTTAGTAAGTTAGACATAATCCCCGAATGGATCTACCAGAGAACTCAATGTGATGCTGCTCCGATATAATTAGAGGGAAAAAAGTGGTTAGTATGTATGGCTAGGCTTGTTTGGCCCGAAAGGGTTAGTAAGCCAGACTAGGCTTGTTTGGTCTCCAAGGAGATCAATCTGTCTGACTAGGCTTGTCGACCAAGAAGGGTTAGTAAGTCATACAAGATGTTGTTGTAAGTGGTTTCAGTATTGTTATACTGATGGTTGTTGATATGGTTGCTTCAGTATTGTTATACTGATGATTGCTGAGATGTTTGCTTCAATATTGTTATACTGATGATTGTTGAGATGTGTGCTTCAGTATTGTTATACTGATGATAGTTTCAGTATTGTTGTACTGATGAGTGCTGAGATGTTTGCTTCAATATTATCATACTGATGATTGTTGAGATGTGTTCTTCCGTATTATTATACTAATGATAGTTTTAGTATTGTTATAGAGATGATTGTTGAGATAGTTTCAGTGTTGTTACATTGATGATTGGTGATTGTTGAGATGTTTTCAATGTTGTCACACTAATGATTGTTGAGATAGTTTCAGTATTCCTATACTAATGTCGCAAGTTCAATATTCTCATACTAATGATTGTTGATTGATTGATAGTTTCAGTATTCTTATATTGGTGTGGCAGGTTCAGTATTCTCATACCGATGATTGATGAGATGATTGATAGTTTCAGTATTTCTCTATTGATGTAGCAAGTTCAGTCTTTTATACTGATGTTGATGTGACAGGTTCAGTATTTCTATATTGATGTTGATAAGACAGTTTTAGTATTTATATACTGATGATGATGAGGTAGTTTAAGTATTTCTATACTGATATTGATGACGATATTGCTTCAACATTTGTATGATGATATTGATGATGTGATTATGGTCAAAACACCTTGTGTTGATGATGTTGATGTGGTTGTGGTCCCAACACCCCGTGCTATTAATGTTGATGTAATTGAAGTCACAACACTTTGTGTTGATGATGATGAGGTTGTTTCAACATTTTGATGTTGATGATGATGGCGATGTTCCAACATCTCCATGATGATAATGCAGATGATAAAATAGAATTTATTGATGATGTTGCTTTAGCACTAACATGTTAATGATGTTGTTGATGTTTCAATATTCACATACTGACGATGCAAATGGTTATGTTTCAATATTTACATATTGATGATGCAGATGTAGATGTTTTAGTATTTACATATTGATGATGCAAATGATGATGTTTTAGTATTTACATACTGATGATGCAGATGATGATGTTTCAGTATTTACATACTGATGATGTAGATGACGATGTTTCAGTATTTACATATTGATGATGCTGATGACGATGTTTCTGTATTTACATACTAATGATGCAGATGACGACGTTTCAATATTTACATACTGATGATGCAAATGATGATGTTTCAGTATTTACATGCCGATGTTGCAGATGATGTTTCAGTATTCACATACTGATGGTGAAGAAGAAGATTCAACATTCACATACTGATGTGGTAGAAGCATATTCAGTATTCACATACTGATATTATATAAGAAGGTTTAGAAGATGATTCAGTATTCACATACTGATGTTGAAGAAGATGATTCAGTATTCACATACTGATGTGGCAGAAGATGATTCAGTATTCACATACTAATGTACTGAAGAAGGTTCAGTATTCATATACTGACGTGATAGAAGATGATTCAGTATTCACATACCGATGCTACAAAATATGATCCGGAAGATGATTCAGTATCCACATACTAATACTACAGAAGATTATCTAGAAGATGATTCAGTATTTATATACTGATAGAAGATGATTTAGCACGTACATAAGATGATTCAGTATTTACATACTGAGATTGCAAAAGATGATCCAGTTGAGATCGATGATGAAGATGTATGATGATGTTCCAAAATTCCTATGACATATAGAGATTCACCATTCAGTTGTACAGTTGTAATGTTGGTTGTTGTTGATGTAGAATACCTTCCTAGTTAAGAGGGAGTGTTAAAGTATTGTAACTTTGGAAGATATTCTATTGTACTTTTGTTGTATTCTCCTTTGGAGATGTTATTCCTCCATTCAAAGATGTCCTTGATGTAATTGGTCATGTAAAAGTCATGAGGTAAACCCTATGTTGTAAGTCGAGGCAATAGTACCCACATAAGTAATATATAAAATGTATTTTGAGTCTCCCAAGGTAGGTCGCCCCTAATTAGGGAACCTTGCAGACCTAGTTAGTTATTTGAGGCACTCACCTAATGAATATAATTAGGTAGGCACCTCTCTCATTCACACATATATTACACTCAAGTATTGCGTTGGAGAGAGAGAGAGAGAGAGAGTCTATTGTGGAATATGAGCAACTATTATTGTTGTTGGGGTTTTACACTATTTTGGTCGAATTATATACTGAGGAAGTTTTGCGGGGTTTTTCTCTCTTGTGGTTTCCTCGAGGAAAATATTTGTGTTCTCTTGTGTTCTCTTGTGTTGTTGCATTTGTATTTCTTTCAGTGATCCTTTGATTATGGATATGATGCTACGATGCTAAATGTTTTAGATCTTGTATAACCATTAAAAATCTAACATTTCCTGCTATTCATAGTAGTTTTCAGTCTTGTTGTCGAAGTGCCTCTCTTGCTTAAATGTAATTGTCTTTTGGAGGTGACCAGAGGGGATTTGTAAAGGGATGGCTCTGCATAGGCCTCCAGTTTGTGGTTTTTGTCACGTTGTTGCCTTCTTCTCCCAACAGGCCCTACTCATTTATTTCAGAATGGTGGCATGTTATGTCATTTGTCATTCATGGTGGCCTGTTTATGGTTCTTGTGACTTCTTCTTCTTCTTCGTTTCCTGGGGCGTGGAGTTGGCTTCAAAATAATTTGCCCTTTTCAAATCTTATTGTCTCCAACCAGTTTCAGCGGTTTCCTTAACTCGTTCGATAGGAATTCCCAGTTGTCCCTCTTGATTTTCTCCAACATCGGGTGCGTCTTCTGGTTTGCAGTCTCCTATGTCTCACATTTTCCTGCAAAAGGTAGCGGCCTCTGGCTTCTTCGGCTTCCTCTGCATGATGGTTGGACAGGTGCTTCAATCACTCTAGTTATTTCATCAAACCCTAGCAAGAACATATCTTCCCTCCTCTATGAATTCGTATGTGTTTTGTTGCTTGTTCATGTATTAATGTAAAAGAAAACCTTCTCCTTTCCTCCGTCAAATGCTCGATTGATAATAAATATTTTAGACTTTGTGGATTTGTCATATAACAATTTGGTTACTCCAAATGTGTCTTTACCGACTGGATTTGTTATAAAACAATTTGATCCTAGGGTTTTCAAGTTATGTCTTCATCAACTTTGGTTATTCAATTATATAGAAATTAAATATGCCATAGTGGATTCTTAAACATAGCCATCCATGTGATATATTCCTAAGACACCTGCTCCAAATTGTTTCAACAGAGGGGAAAAAATCTCAATATTTTCTTATTATGATTGTTAGGCAAAGGAATGTGATCTTTTGAGTGGTGGATACTACACTAGAGAGACTAAATAATGCTAGGGCACCCTTCCTCTGTATGTGCATAGGTCATCATGCGCCTTATGTGAGCCATTCACAGGAAAGTCGAGCACACGATCATGGTGGATTTGATGACATCATTTATGAGTCTTTATGTAGGTCCTTCGTCGCTATATAAAAACCATGTTGACCTATGTGCTGCCTAAAATGAAAGGTTTGGATGCTTCTGATTTCTATGTCTCGCACAAGGACAGATTGCTTGTTGTTATCTATTAAACAACTTATAAACTTAGTCAAACTTCACTTATTTTATAATGTAGAGGCCTTCTCTATTTTATGTGTTGAGCGAGGGCACAAAGCTCGTGTGCATTGATGAGGAGTAGCCCTATGAACATTATAGGAAGAATATATAGTTCTAAAACTGTGAACTCTGCCTATACTAGTTATCAAAAACACCACTTATCGTTTAAAAAAAAGTAGAATTGTATTCTCCTACAGGAGTAAAAAAGAATTAAGAGCTTAATGTATATGATATTCTATAGATGAGAGTATTTATATGTCATTTTGAAAATTGTTAAAGTTACAACATCACGAGTCATTCTCCAAGCCAAACTTCTCTGCCAGGATTGGGCCTCATGTGTTGACGTAGGGAGCTTGAGTTGGACTAAGGGAACTTGGAGTGAATTCTTGGGTTGGACTCAAGAATGACTAAGCCTTATGTATAGAGGTTAATACTCATGTGTTGAGGTGAATGCTATCATATGTCAAAATGATAATGTTGTATAGTCTTGTTGAACAAGGCTAAGGACTTATGTGTCAAGTCGGATCCTCATTTGTTCAGGTGGGCCTCATGTGTAGAGGCAATGCTTTGCTAATTAAAGCATGCATGATGTGTGACATACTACTAACCATGACATATCTATTAAGTCTCCTCTAGAGACTGGCCACCTCTGGAGTGAATTACTTTACCATAAGATCACTTGGCACGATAATAGAATGATATTATCACATCATTGGACAAATCTCCATAGTGTAATTTGATATGATAGATAAATTAAAGTTAACACATATGGACCATGCATAAAAGATCAGAGATAAAGTTAAATTGCACAGAGAACAAATATAATTCGAATTGCTCATGAGAATGACTTTAGTTGATTAAGGAGAACCCAATTAGTTAAACTAAAGTGATATTAACAACGAGTACTTAAGCTAATCAAGGAGAACTCGAATTGATTACTTCAGTGAATCAATTAGCATGATTTTGGTTAAGAGAATTGAATTGAAGTGTTAATAAAGAAGATTCAATTATCTAAAAGTGGTTTTCATGAAGACACTTTAGTTAAATTAAAAGATGACATGACTCTTAAGTTACATCACTTAAGATATGACACTTGAGTTACAACACTTGCATGTTGACACTTGAGTTAGCTTCCAAACTAAGTGATCTAGCTCTCTGTTATATAGTGAGATCATCCTGGAGTTAGTAGAGCATGGATTCAATGTCAAAGGTGAAATGCATTGCTTAATGGTGTTGTGCAAAGATTGACGAGTTGGAGGTGCATAGTTATTACCCCATCCAGTCATTCGCTATATTATGTATGAGGTTGTTGTTACCCATGCATTGATGCGCTACATCTTGCATGAGACCTTATCTGCAAGTTAAATAGTGCGCAGGGAACACAATTGTTATAATCTAATCCTTCTCTCTTTTCTATTGCTCAGTGATAACACATGGGGTGTTTGAAGTTATCTTATCTTGCACCTAGGGTGTTGAAAGCAATCTGTTATTGTAAAATACATTCTCTGTTATCTCTCATTGTTATACTAACAAGATTTGCTGGGGTTTTCACTCATTGTTTTGAGGGTTTTCCTCAGGGTACATGCTATGTTATGTCTGATTGATTATGTGTAAGAATGTTGAATTGATTTCAAGTACTTAGTATTTTTCGCATTTAAAGATTAAAGATCAAAGCTCAACCAAAATCAACAAAAATGTATAGCTATAAGGATTGGGAATAGGATGAAATTAATGAATCTCATCACGAACTAGACTTGTACAAATGGAAATGATTCCCAAGCGTAAAAGTGCATCTAGAAATCAAATCGAGTATACAAGTACCATATAACATACAAAAAAATTGATTTTACACAAGAGCATGCAAATTGAGGCAAGCGGAAAAGTGGCCTAAAAACAAAATTTTGATCATGGAACATGGATCTCATGATCAAGAAGAGCGTGGAATCTTGATTTAGATTGTGCGAGATGCATAAAACAGACATATGAGGTCATAATGCTTAGAGGAAAAATGGTTCCTAGAAGGAATTAAATAGGATGGGTCCCACCACTTTCTAAGTGTCATTTTCCCTGTTCATTATTGGAGTTGTGTGGAGAGCACAGGTTTTCAGGTGTTGATTTCTCTAGATCCAACCATTGGTTTCATATTTCTGAGAGCTTTAGGTTAGTGGTCTCGACCTAATTTTGACCATTTTCGTCCATTTATATTTTGCATTTGGACTTTTGAAGGACCCTAGGAAACCCCTTAAGGGTTTTAGGGTTGGGTTGCACATTTTATGGACTTTTGAGCAATTAAGTTCACCTAGTTTCACTCGACAGGTGCGCTCTCTTTTCTATTGCTCAGTGATAACACATGGGGTGTTTGAAGTTATCTTATCTTGCACCCGGGGTATCGAAAACAATCTGCTATTGTAAAATACATTCTCTGTTATCTATCATTATTATACTAATAAGATTTGTTGGGGTTTTTCACTCATTGTTTTGAGGGTTTTCCCGAGGGTACATGCTCTGTTATGTCTAATTGATTATGTGTAAGAATGTTCAATTTATTTCAAGTACTTAGTATTTTTCGCATTTAAATATTAAAGATCAAAGCTCAACCAAAATCAACAAAAAATGTATAGCTATAAGGATTGGCAGTAGGATGAAATTAATGAATCTCATCACGACCTAGACTTGTACACATGGAAATGATTCCCAAACGTAAAAGTGCATCTAGAAATCAAATTGAGTATACTAGTACCATATAACATACAAAAAAAATGATTTTACATGAGAGCATGCAAATTGAGGCAAGCGAAAAAGTGGCCTAAAAACAAATTTTCGATCATGGAACATGGATCTCATGATCAAGAAGAGTGTGGAATCTTGATTTAGATTGTGCAAGACGCATAAAACAGTCATATGAGGCCACAATGCTTAGAGGAAAAATGGTTCCTAGAAGGAATTAAATAGGGTGGGTCCCACCACTCTAAGTGTCATTTTCCCTGTTCATTATTGGAGTTGTGTGGAGAGCATAGGGTTTTAGGTGTTCATTTCTCTAGATCCAACCATTAGTTTCATATTTCTGAGAGCTTTAGGTTAGTGGTCTCGACATATTTTTGTCCATTTATATTTTGCATTTGGACTTTTGAAGGACCCTATAAAACCCCTTAAGGGTTTTAGGGTTGGGTTGCACATTTCATGGAGTTTTGAGCAATTAAGCTTACTTAGTTTCACTGGACAGGTGCGACTTGGATTGCAGCTCTCTTAGAGACATATGTGAGCTAGGTCACACATGTATGGAGAAAAGGTGCGAACTTAACCACTATTTTATGTCAAACATGTGCAACTTGTGTCACTTAGTTCTCTTAGAAAGGTGCGACTTGATCCAAAAATGAAGGTTTTTCATCTTTGACTAATCCCAACTGATGCTTTGAAATGTAGGATTCTAAGGGTAAAGTGGTGGGAAAGGGATGTCACAAAATATGATGAGACATGACGACCAGGATATTAGGGATAGTTTGTCCCATCCTGGGTTTTCTCAAATGTTGTGAGAACCCTCTGATGCAGAGTGCACCATTATTGCTCAACAATATTGTTGAGTTTTGGGATTAGGAGGTAGGGGTCTTCATTATTCAGGGTGATCGGGTGGATCTCACCTTACAAGATGTCTACTTCATGATCGGTTTGCCTTGACTATGGGTTATTAGAGAGACACAACCTGTACGTCCACGTGACTTGGACATGAGAAATATACTAGATTGCCATTGTGTAGTAAGTGCAGATATCCACAGTACATCTATACTCTTGGTTGATATTGAGAGCTTAAAGACACAAGATATTGCGATGGGGGTAGTGAGGGTCCTAGGATTGAGTGGTACACACAGTATCTCAGGAGGGAAAATGCTCTTGGTAGAGTGGGTATTGGTTGGGACATACTTTGGGTGGGCCCAGATGTTCCTTATTGCAGTTCTGTGAGAGTTGAACCAAGTCATCCAAAATGGAGGGGATTTTGGCTTCGCTTCATTCATTTGTGCCTTCTTCTCAAGGAAAATTTTAAGTATCCATAATTTTCTTAAAGTGTAGAAACTTTGGCGAATCTTACTAATTATCAAATTTCCAACCATAAAATGTTTGGCAATATTTTTAAAATATTCAAATTTCTAAGGGTTTTATATAGTTTTTGGAAAATTTTGGCGATTTTTAGAATAAAAAAATTTAATCCTATGGAACTTGGGGGAGCCATATTGGGAAAAAATGGAAATGGTGAATATTTTTTTGGAAAAAAACTTTGAAAACTAGCCCATGGGCTAAATTTTGCACCTAAAATTTCCCCTGTTGTTTCTTCGAGAAGGTTCTCAAACTACGATCCAACTTTGTAGTGACAAAAAGTGGGATGATGGAGCCCAATATGAGAAGATGGAGTGAGATGATGATCAAAGAGGGTAGAGGTGTGATCTGTAAGGTGTTTAATCGAGCATTCTTTTCACAATGGAGACAACTTTCGGTGGAAGTCAAGGACTACCTGTATGAAAGCATGGACTACCGAGGAGACTCGAAACTGCCTTGTCATCATGGGAAGGCCTGGGAACCCGATGGTATGTATGCATTATGATTATAGCCATATTTATAGCACTAGTGTATATGGTAGCTAGATTTTCATATGATGATGGTATTGATGACTTGTCATGTGTGTGCAGTTGTGGGGCCAATGCCCTCGGTGGATCACTAGAGGCAAGGTGATGGGGTTGACATAGTCAACCCTGCACCTCGAGCATAGCAATGACAGAGGAGTGTTCAGGAAGTACATGACAAACTTTGCGATGAAATTCATCGACTACCAGAGGGTGTCTCTAATGACATGTGGTAGAACCTTGATGATGAGATGATCACAATTTACAACCAGAATCCTGCTCAATGGAAATTGACAATGCACTAAATTGCCATGGCTATTAAGACCATACGATATTTGATGTGGGGATATGTGTCCTGTATAGGATCTGATAGTGACGATGAGGGGATTGAGGATGATGCCTCATATTATTTTGATGACTAGTCAACAATGTGTAGAGTTTCCACCCATGCGATGAGCATGAGGATTTTTTTACCAATGTACTCATTTTTATGGTGTTGTTGGGGGTCCTTGCTATAAACACAACTATATTTTGGATGTATGACTTTATATACATATGCATGTGGGAACATAATTTTTATATTTTGATGAGCCTCTTATTATTATGTGATGTTAGTTATGAGATGGTTATTTATATATGGATGGTAAAAAGATATATTTAAATATATGCAAATGGTTTATTTCCTTGTTTTAATGATTAATGTGTCACTCTAGAATATTGTTAATCATTTGGTTTGCTACACTATTGACACTCCTAGGGACAAGAATGAATGTAATGGATTCAAACTATATAACAAATTGTTTATTGCGTAGGAATTTTCTAAAGATGCAAGGATTGTGTACCTAATAACAATTATTCAACTGTGCGACAAGTAGCTGGGAATCTAGGTAAACACAAAGGCGATGAATTCCCATGTGAAGGGAATCGCTCAAAAGACCAATGACCATGAGTGGGCCTAATGGTTAAGAGCATGTGTTTCCTATTAGGAGGTCACAGGTTCAAATCCAGAGGGGGGTAGTGTATGTACACCTCTGTAGACTTTAGCAGTTAACTCGTTGCGTAGAGGGGGGTCCCTTGTCTCACAAACAAGGGGGTCTCATACACCAATTTGGTGTCTCGCTTGGCGGTGACCTTAAAAATAAATTATTATTATTATTTCACCTAGTTATTGGTGATTGCACCTACAGACACACCATTGATGTGAGTCAAGTTGTGTGACGGGGAGTAAAGTACCCATGTATCCGAGGTGAGATTTGGGTAGTATCTACTTGCACAATCAACATGACTGACATATATAGCAGGATGAGGATCCATCTAATAAGATGAAGGAAACAAACCATGAGGATCTTTTTCGAAAAAAAAAGGGAAAAACAAAAATAGGAAAAGGCTATGATACAATGAACGATTGCTTTGGTCAGATTAAGAATAAAATGTCTTAAGATACAACCCGTTGCAGGGGTATTCAAGAGTTGACCTTTCGAATTGCAAAGGAGGTATGCCCCATTTCCGAGGAAATATTTCATGACATAAGGTCCCTTCCACATGAATGTGAACTTTCACTTGTTGATTTTATCCTAGGCTTGGTCATATACAAAGACAAGGTCTCCTTATTTAAAAGTGTGCAAAAGGATGTGGGTGTTGTAGCGCAATGTGGCGATCCTCATCTGTTTGTTCGAGGGTGATCAAGTGTCATTCTAGAGCAGTGGTCCATGAAAAAAGTTTGATGGTGAGTGCATAAACAAGATTTAACACTTGATTAGGAGAATTGATTCCACTCTATGCATGAGATGGAATGAGGTGAACCCCATTACGGTTTTGTTTGTTGTACGATACACCCATAGGGATGGAAAAATCATACGGCGTTAATTGGATCTATACTTGTCCACGATCCATCAGAGCATGGTCTTTAGGATATTGTTGACAACCTCAACTTGACCATTGCCCTAGGGGTCATAGGAGGAGGATAATTAATGCTCAAATTTCAACAAGCATGAAAGCTACTTCTATATGGTCTCCTCAAAGTGAGAACTGTGATTGGAAACCTACTGGTAGGGGACTCCAAATCAAGTGATGACGTGGTTAAAAAATAAAAGTGTTGCAGTGGACCTGGTGTAACTAAAGGGTTAGCATGGCTTCGACCCATTTAATGAAATAGTAGATAACCACTTGTTGAGGCCTGGAAAATTGCAGGTAACAATAGTTAGGGATTCTCCCCAGTAAACGTTCCCAACTAGCCCATTACTGTTTGGTATGGGGAATCCATCCGGTTTACGGTCCGGCTATCGTAGGTCAAGTAACAAAATAAAAGGTTTTACTGTTTACGGCTCGATCCACCATGTATATTTTTAGTTTTTTGAATTTAAGTATGATATGCAAGTGCCTATCTAAAAATGCAGATTGATAGAGAATACAAGGAGCAGCCACAATGTGATGCGCAGGTTCTTAGCTCCCGTCTTAACTCTCTCGCATCTAAATTACACACAACAAGAAACTAAAACTAACTATCTAACCTATCCTTAGGGAGCAAGATTGTCATTTATCAACGAGTAATGTATTTCTGTGCATGCATTAAGAAAAATCACAGATAGATGTTACTTATTTCAAAACACATGAACATTAATAGATATATGAACAACAAGATAGCTTATTGTTTATGAAAAGCCTTCATTACTCACAGTGGAAATTTCATAGAATAAACTAGAGCGCATTCATAACAAGAACATAAGTTCAAAGAGTTAGAACAATCTCACGGTTAATGGACACAAGCTGAAAACAAAATAGTTCACATTCAACAGATCCATAGCACAACATTTGAAACATTCCATCAAGCTTTATCCAACAGGAAACTTGTAATTCTTTATTGCAAAAGGAAATACTTCTTCTTACAACATACTCTCACAAATCTATCTGGGGAAAATGTCCCTTCTTACATCTAACTCTCCTATATTTATACAAAACAACAAAACCTTTGGGCTGCCCCCTGTGACCTTTGGGCTCCCCCCCAACCGTTCATTCTCACAATTTTGTCTTTTAGTGAGTGTTGTACAATACGTTACATTAAATTAAAATTTAATAGCACTTTTTATAAAGAGAGACCAATTTGGTCGCAGATGAACTTTTCCCAAGCCTGGGCCTCTGCTGCTATTGATCTGTTGAGATCTCAGACTCTCACTTTCTTCTTCGCTTTCTTCATCCTTGCTTCTTCATTGCTGCCTCCTTTCTTTTGCTTTGCCTTCTAGACATATCTTCTTTACAGCAGCAATCTCCAAGTTGGGTCTGAAAAATCCTCTAAGTCCGTCTGCAGTTAAAACGAAAAACTCATCATTAACCCGGACTACATTCAAGATCATCTAACTTTTCAATAAAACATAAACCACACTATCAATAAAACTAATCATCGAATTTGAGGCATTGTACTGTGTTCTCATCACGAAAACCCTAACTTGATCAAAAAAAGAAATCTCTGTCACCCATAAAATAGGGTAAAAGCTCACAAAAAATGACGGGAAAAACCCACACCGGTGGGAAAATACTAAGCATCGGGCTGACAAACTCGTCATTGGCGAACAGAACAACTATATGTCAGATGGTTAGTTTACTAAGGATCCGCAATGATGGAAAACATACAGACTACGACTTCCGCGATCAAATGAAAACTTCGGCGATCGGAGGTTTTAAGGACTACGTATCGGCGGCTCAAGACACAAAATAATCCGTAGTATCGACGAGACAAAGTTGAAAGTTTTCGCAATGTCGACAATATAAAGCACTAAATGCCGCCGAAGTCAGGTATCGGAAATCAGAATGATCGGAAGCTTTAATAACTAAATATCGACAAATCAAAGCTCAAAGGTGCTGCCGTGTAGGCAACACAAAGGACTAGTCCTCCGATCAATCATCAACACCGTTCCGATAGCGAAAACAAAAACATCACAAAGTAAAAAGTTTGATCAATAAAACCAAGGCATCGACAAAAATCAGAACTAGCCATCGACACACTCTCTATTTTCCCTCCGAAATAGCAGTGATATAGAAACTAATGCCCCGATTCACACATCAATAGACTTCCGATAGCGATCAGAAAAAATAATCGAAACAGGAAAAAATCATCGAAAATGTTAAGTGTTCAAAAGACTTTAAAGTTGTGCAGCGATAAAACTAGTTCGTTTCATCTCCGAAACAGCGGCGGTATAGAGAACTAAAACCCCGACTTAATCTTCAACAAACCTCCGACAGCGATAAAACCAAACCATTGAAAAATAAAAAATAAAATGTTAAGTTCCATAGTCAAAAGTATTGGCAGTTTTAGATCATTCAACTTCCAAAATGAAGGAAAATAGTTGACCTCAATTCAACCTCAAAAGATCCAAATTTGTAGTAGAGGAAAGACAAAAATTAGGAATCCAAACAATCCCAGGCAAAATGAAATTAAAAGGAGGGTCCAAATTTTTTTTAAAATTGGGAAAAAAGTTGCAGTTGCAACACCACTATTATATATTTATAGCCACCAACTAACGCAAGACTGCACTCCATGTAGTCAATATCCCACTTACAGAAGGGACCAGTGGGGACCACTGAATGAAGCTTCATAGGAGGGGTTCTTGCCTTTGGGGAAAATAGTTGGAAATTGTAATAGTTTTTGACTTCCATAATGCAATTAAAAAATGGTCGATCAGAGATAATAGGCACATATGAATTTATTAGCGATAACCATACTAGAAAGATGGTCGACACAAGCCCCGCTATGACACTCGTTTAGGACATGTTCAACCTCATCATGAGTAAGGCATCATCAAAAGATGGTGTCAACACCTCGTCGATAAAGGGCATCATTGATAAGGAGGTTTTGAGGGTATTGATGAGGGATGCAATGACTATCATTGCAGTTAAGGTGAAGACCAGATTTTTTGTGCGCAGATACACTAGGATGTCCCCATACCAAGGATTATTGAAAGCTATAGTGAAAAGATGTTCATTTGGGAAGTGATTAGTTATAGGGGATGATATAGACGTAGTTCGTAAATCCGTGATAAGTTGTGTTAATGCCAATGCCTTGTTGATATTGGGGCTAACAAACACAAGATCGTACTGCTGAAGGATATTGATCCATTTAGCAATGCGACCTTGGATAAAGCAACGAATCAAGAGATACAACATAGGATTCAAGTTTGTGTCAACTTTGGTTTGACTTAGAAGAATGCAATGACAAAGCTTTTGTACCAAAAAGACTAGGACTGACGCTAACTTGTCCTCATGAGGATAATAGAGAGGTGGATTGGTTAAATTTTGGATCACGTAGTAAATAATGTGCTCTTGATGAGCAAAGTCTTATTGGGCTAACACTCCAACTATGACATGATTCGATGTAGAAATATAAAGGATTAAATACTTCATGAAGTTTGGGGAGGAATTCATAGGAGAAAAAGCCAGTGATTGTTTCAATGCATTGAAGGAGGTTTGCACCTACTTGTCCCAAACGAAAGGAACATTGTATAGGAGCAGACACAAGAATCTATGGACGGTCGTACCATAGGTTGGTATGAAACATCGTAAGAAGTTACCCTTACCTTGAAAGCATTGCAACTAGTGCAAAGTTTGTGGAGGGGAAAGGTTAATAATGGCTTGAACCTTCTACGGATTAAGAATGATCCCTTGTTAGGAAACAATGAGTCCCAGTAATTGTCCTATTGGTATGCAAAAGACTCACTTGAGAAGGTTCAAGCAAATATTATATTTGAGACACTAAGGGAAGACTTGTCGAAGGTCCTCCAGATGTTGTGAGCATTTCTTGGACCATTCAGTGAGGTCATCCAAATAGGAGAGAATGATGTGGACCAAGTCATGCAAATAGTATGACATGGCGTGCTGAAGCGTGGCTCCAATGTTCAAGTGGCATGAATCAATAGGCGAAAGATCCCCACATGGTAGTAAAAGTAGCCTTATAATGATCTTACTTGCTAATTTAAATATGGTTGTACTCTGAGAACCTGTCCATGAAGGAAAGAATCTCAAGACCGCTACAAGCATTGATAATTTGGTCAATTAAAGTGGTGGGATTGTTGTATTTTGAGCATGCCAAGTTTAGATCGTGGAAAAATGTGCAAACACATATTATTAAATTGAGCACATAGATCTGTAGACAAACACACAACTCACATGATAGATCACACAATTTACTTAGTTATTGAAGAATGAAACAGTGCAAAAATGGCTTGCAGCTGTGAATGCTTTTCATTAATCAAAGAGTAACTAGATAGATAATTACAATGAAGTACAATGGCTTTAATAGCCACAACCAATTCGAATCGACATGAGGAAGTTCGAATTGATTAGACTCTACTTGACTGTAGGTAACCAAGACCTTGTCTAAATCACTATCGGAGGACCCAGTAGTTAACTGTCCTTGTCTAAACCATAACCGGAGTTCATCGGAGCTCTAAAATACAACTCAAGTGTTAATTTAGTGTTGACTAATGGTTAACTGACTGTGGTAGGTGAGAAATGCGCCCCACATGTGTGCAGTCAAGTAAAACTAGTGCTAACTGAATGTGGAGGACTGGAACTGAATGTAACTGACTCCTAACTTAGCTTGACTAGTCATTAACTGAAGTGAACTGACCTTGGTTGGTTTTGGCACTCCCAGTGGCTTCCTAAATTGTAGGGATTGATCTAGGAGGCTCCTAAACTTATGCAATCAAGTGCAGTAAGTGGCAGTGAGCCTCAATTAGTGTTCCCCACACTTTAGTAACTGAAACATGTGCCCCAATTAGGTCAAGTTTACCCAATGGTGCTAATGACTATAAATAGATTGGATGGACTCCCGATTTAGACATGACTCCCGATTTAGACATATGACCAAATTGGACAAGGGAGGATTAATAATCCTAACACATATGGTGCCTTGATTGTTATTTATGGGGATAATTTTGGATACCCATGTAGTGTATGCAATTGAATAAATGAAATTGACTTTGCACAATTTTTCCATCTCAACTTTTACTGTTGACACCTTCAAGGAGTGTATGGGTCTCTACTTTTAGCACAACATCGCAACATCCATCCATGCGTCGATATGGTGTTCAACGATGGTGGGGTTGAGGCCAGGAATCTCGGTTTAAGACCAACAAAGTATGTCATGAAACTCTTGAAAAGTACTTTGAAGGCTGCAACTTCTTCAGTAGTGTAAGAGACAACTAAAATGATGTTCTCAATAACACTTGGCTTAACTGAAATGTGGGAGAGATGTTTTCCATATTACCTTCTTCGAAGCAGTTAGGGGCTATGATAGGGTTCTTGAACCATCGATGTTTCTGTAAGGGATGAAGTGTTTCAACTCAATGGAATTGGTCCAAAGATACGGAGGCAAGGACACCTTCCTTAGGAATGAAATACACACGATAGTGCATATCGTCCTAATGGAAGTTTGGTTCTGTAAGTGCTTCAAGGATTTCTTCATCTCTTTGAAAGGATAAACTAGATAGGTTTGAGTATCCTGAATTTGTCGATATGACCACAACATCATGGGATGATGCGTAATGTGCTCAGAGGATGAGATGAAATAAATGGTGTTCATCCAACTTGAATAAGACGTTGGGGGATGGCCTTCTTCTTTGGTGGTATCTCAGGACTCTAAAGAAAGGCAATGCAAGTTATCCGACAGATTGGTACTTAGGTAGATCCGTGTAATGGTGTGAATAATGATCATGAAGGTTGCATAATGAACAAGGATGGTTGGTGCACAATGGCTTGTTTCATGTTTTAGGGGTGTCAAGGAGATGGACCACTAAAATGTTTTCATCGGTCTCAACTTTAACATTTTGATGTGAGTACTCAAGATGGGAAATTTCGGGCAATTATGGCTAGCGTGACCCAAAACATCGCATATAGGTGGGGGTGCTCAACCTGTAGTAAAATATGGGGGTTTCACAGCTTGGTTCATATTTTCCAACATCATCACATTCTTATATTTTCCCCTAGCCTTCTTTTTTGGAAGCAGGTTGGGTGGAAGATGGCACTTCCTTAGGGACTTTAGTAAGGGGGTGGTTAGTGGTATCGATTGGATGCACATGATTCAAGACAACCCGGGGTGTAAGGGGCATATTTTGAGGTGTAAGGTACCAAATTGGGAGGCATAACATCAAACCTAGGAGGTTGAGTGTCACCATTACAAGCGTGATCACGATTCCAGAAGGTGGAATTAAGAATGAGATTTGTTCAATAGGTGTAGCTCCCTATTGGTTCCCAAACATTTGTCTAGGAGAGGGAACATGTTGAGGTTGAGGTTGGGAAAGAGACTTTCCATATGAGACAATGCACAAATTTGATATTTCTACCTTCATAGGTGGAGGAGGTAGAATCTGAAAGGTTCCTATCATGGGGGAATCACAAAATATACCTATCCCAACAACCATAAAAGTGGGGATGGATGTGTTGTTGTAATTGTTGTCTATCATGTGTAAGACATTTTCCAGACAAGATGGCACCTTTGGGTTATAATAGGTCAAGTGGTCCAATTTTACAATTTTCCTTTTATGGGGGAGCATAATAAGCCTGAAAATGGATGAGGAAAATGCTTTCATAGTGTACATGTATGCTACTCGCAAGGACGAGTTTGTAATCTAACTGAGCATTGACAACCTTAATATTGATTAGGATAGTTTTTTTAGCTAACTCTACAGGGATGTTTTGGAGAAGACTTTGAAGTTGGGAAACACAACTGTCGTAAGCGTGCAATGTCATGAGGGATGACATGAATTATGGGGATCAGAGATTCTACCAAACATGTGTTGACATGATGCAGGTGGAGGCATCTTCATCAACAATACAACAATGAATGATCAAGTTTCAAATGGTGATCGGGATTTGTAAAGCTACAAATGAGGGAATTCTTAGCACTGCTTGATCCAAATAAAATGTCACCAAGGATAAGTTAGAAGGATCAATTCCACCTAAAGCTGATAGTAAGGATTTTCATTTTGCAAGATGATTTTGAATAACTTCCAATGTAGACATGGCAACATGAGAGTATTTCAAGTCATCCATAATGTTATAGTTAGGAGCATCCCAAGCATTGGGATTATTTATGATGTGGTGCAAAGGAAACTTAGGGACTTTGGGAATCCCATTGGTGGTCAATCAAGGTAGGTGCAAGGGTTCATCATTGTTAGTGGAGTTATTTCCCTTATTAGTAGTGGAGGTTTCAACACCCAAATCATATTGGTTATGTCTTGTCTAAAGGTTTACGCAATGATACAAAATAAGTAGGTGTTAGACCCTGGAGTCATGAGGTTAACTCAATGAAGTTGGTGGGGGTGGATAAGTTTCCATGTGTTTCCCTATGACCATCCATTGTGGATGGAAGGGGTTTTATAGGACCATTGGTTGCATTTGAGCGGGTTGATGTGGAGGATGATTAGGTTGCCCTAGTGGGGAAGTAGTCACATCTCGTTGGTTAGCCTCGTTCCACAGATGATGAGCCTTAACCAAGTGGGGGCAATTATGGGTGTAGTTCCAGTGGAGTACACCATAGAAGGAACATAGATGGTTAGTTTGTAGTTGTGTGTTTTTTGCTTGCTTAAGCAGTTTGTTGGGGTTTTGATATCTGAGGTTTGCTCCAGTGTAATCAAGGGGGTTAGGAGATTGACCCACACTTCCTTGGAATTGATTGTTCCCTTTGTTCTTTCCCTTATTCTTCTTCTTGTGTTGTTCTTGTTGGTTATTGGATGCAAGGTTGGGTAGGCATATTCTGCTAGCATATACCTTCCCATGAGGAAAAGGGGGAACAACAGGGTGTGGCTGCATTGAAGAAGCTAACGGAGGGATAGGAAAAGGGTAGTATGGGTTAATGGCTAGGGGAGCCACAAATCCATTAGAAGCACTGACAAACATGGTGCCACTACATGAGGGCTAATGGTCATGGGGAGCTAAGGCAAGAGACGAATAGGAGATACTTAATGTGATGAAGTGCATAATAAATCAGGTCCTAACTGGTTGTAGGAACACGAACCTGATTAGGGCACTCAACTTTAGGTGAATTACCATATGTGTAACCACTAACTAGGGGAGGGTAAGGAGAATATGGATTTGGGTAGGACATGACATCACTAATGACACCATTCGCAACATGGGATGCCCTCAACAGGTCTTTCCGAGTGGAACCTCTGTAAGGGGCATTAGGGATGATTGTGTACAAGAAGTCGAACTACATGTAAATCAAGTCGTACTACCGAGGTTTGAGGACAAGATTTTCCTTAGTATGTGGGCATTCATAGGCCATGTCATTGGCTATGGTGTGGAGAATGGATTTCATAAACGAGTATAAAAGGATCCTATCATCGAGCTTAATCTTGAACAAACTACGATGTCAATGCTATTCATGATCTGTGATCATGATGTGTGTGGAGGAGTTTTGGCAACATGATTGAAGTATTTATACACCCTCATCGTAAGGAATGGGTAGCCAAAATAATTGTAGGCAACTGGAGTTAAGGGACACAAAATTGGGATGTGTCCAATGAGGTTGGTTGATGTACCACTCAGTTTCTACACTAGTTGATTTTCTATGAAACAAGTGAAGCCTGATGGAATCGTCTATGATGATGTCTGAGGATCACCATAAGTGAAACTGCATGATATGGTTTTGGGGGTCCTCTCCAGCCTTCCCTTCAAACTATATAATGTATAATGGGAGTTTGGTAGGCATGGGAGGCTAGTTTGGATCATGCTGAATTGGATCAATATTAGTCAGCCTCTCCAAATCAGGGAGGTTGAGGCTAGACATTTAAGGGAGGCTCGTAGTATGGTATGAGGTGCAGGGACCAACCATGGTGCTCGTCACAACTTTGTCGATGAAACCATCAACAGAGGTTCCTCCTACCAAAAGGGAGATGCTTCCACCATTGAAAACGAGGATGCTAAGAATAGGGATGTTGGTATTGGTAGGGATGGTATCATCCATGATACTGGTAGTGTGTTTGGATGAAGGTGATCTTGATGATCAGTGGTTAGAATCAGTTAACTCATATGAGTGTTATGGTGACTGTGTACTATGTTGAACTGGGGTGTGGCTTGTGGAGCCGATTGTTCTATCTAAAAAACTATATTGAGGGGGTTGACCTTAAAGGCTATGAGAGTAACTTAGTGGAGCTATAATGACATAGTCTTAGTTGATCAGTTCGACAACACAAGGCTGTGATATGTGAAGCTCAAATCGAATAATTTCAACTATATAAAGAGAACCAAATCAAACAACAGGTACAATGCTTGTGCAACATGTGATATGATCTGGTATAAAAAGAAGAAGGAATCGAAAAGAGCAATCCTATAAAAGAAAATGACACACTAACCTATATGGACGTACTCAATAAAAAAGAAAACCAACAAATAAATCTTCCTCAAATATTTGGGCCTCTATAGTTTCATCACTTCCTATCAGACAAAAAAAAGCAGGAATCCGAGTTGGGTCTTGTTGGTTGTGGAGCATGATCTTCCAAATTCAGAGATGTTATTGTTTAGCCATGTTTGTACCTTAGTTTTACTGTACACTCATCCCAGCTGGGTGGTGTGGTGTCCAGCGTCCCCACCCCTCGAAATAATTTTTTTGGGATGTTTGTTGGCCAACAGTTAGCAGACCCATGGTATTGGGTGAACCATAGTATTTTTCCCATGGTAATTCCCCTATAAAAGGAAAGCATTGTAATACGACTGTGTATTTTATTGTAGCATTGTAAACAATATATGTGATTGTGTGAGAGAGACTGTGAGAGTGTGAAGAGGAAGTGCAGCGGGGTTGCTATAAGTTGTATCCCTTCATTTTGCTGGATGGTATAATAATAAAGGACTGGAAGTTTCTGTGTGGACGTAGCACATCTTGGGTGAACCACATTATATATGTGTCTCTCTTGTAATGTGTTTAAGATTTGCAAATTGTTTAATTATTTCATTGTATAATTGTTATTACTTTGCAATCCTGTTTTTCTAACAATTGGTATTAGAGCCAAAAGGTCTATTTGGTTGGTAAACTTGTAGGAAAGAAGGGTTCCTGGTTCGAGTGGGAGCAATGGCAGAAGAAGGAAAGTTTAGGGTTGAGAAATTTAACGGCAAAAACTATCAGTTATGGAAGATACAAATGGAGGACTATCTGTACCAGAAGGATCTATACCTACCATTGGGTGGAAAAACAAAAGAATCGACCACTATGAAGGTTGAAGAATTGTAGGTTCCTGACATAAAGGCACTAGGAACAATACGGTTGTGCCTGCCTTCATCGGTGGCTTTCAATATCTCGAAAGAAAAAACAAAAGAGGGTGTAATGAGCACATTGGCTAAGCTCTATGAAAAACCCTCGACTTCCAACAAGTTATTTTTAATGAAGCGTTTATTTAATATGGTGATGTCAGAAGGTGGATCTGTTGCTGACCATTTAAATGAATTTAATACACTTACTAGTCAGCTAAGTTATGTAAAAGTGAACTTTGATGATGAGGTTAGTGCTCTTCTAATCTTGTGCTCATTGCCAAAAAGATGGAATAGCTTGGTCATGGCTATACGTAACTATGTTCCTAGTTCAAACACTCTTAAATTTCATGATGTTGTTGGTGCTATTCTTATCGAGGAAATGCAAAGAAAAAGCACAGGTGAGACATCAGGTAATGCGTTGACCATGGAGAGTAGGGGGAGACAAAAGGAGAGAGGAAGGAGCCTAGGTAATCACAACAAGTCTAGAAAGGGCATATCCAAGTCCATATTCGGAAAGATAGAGTGTTGGAACTGTGGTAAGAAAGGACATATGAAGAAAGATTGTAGAGCTCCAAAGAAGAAATGGGACGGGCAACAGGAGACTACTCAAGAAGAAAATGTAGTAGGTGATGTGTTACAAGATGCTTTGATTCTTGCAATAGATAATACTAGTGATTACTGGCTAGTAGATTCAGGGGCTTCATGTCATGCTACACCCCATAGGAAATTCTTTCATGATTACGTTCTAGGTGATTTTGGACATGTTTTATTGGGGGATGATGAACCATGTAAAATTGTTAGAATGGGCAAGGTACTAATTAAGTTAAATAATGGAAATGAAGGGATGCTAAAAGATGTAAGGAATATTCCTGCTATGAAACGAAATCTGATCCAACAGGGCAGTTGGGAGATAGCGGTTGTTTGTCTATGTTTGGAAAAACGTGGTGGAATATCACTAAAGGAGCACCGGTAATAGCAAAAGGAGATAGGATAGGTACATTGTATTTATGTCCTCATAATACTGATTATTCTATCTATGTAGCTTGCACAAAAATAGGTGTAGTGTTGTGGCATCATAGGATTGGCCACATGAGTGAGATGGGGATGCAGATTCTCCACTCAAGGAAATTGCTTCCAGATTTGAAGCAGGTAAGTTTGGAATGCTGTGAGAACTGTGTTTATGGAAAACAAAAGAGAGTTAGATTTCTCAGGGTTGTGAAACAAAATAAGAGTGAAAAGTTAGTGCTTGTGCATACAGATGTATGGGGACCGACTCAGGTACAATCTATTGGTTTCTCTCGTTATTATGTTACTTTTATTGATGATGCAACTAGAAAACTTTGGGTTTATTGCATTAGATAGAAATGTGACGTGTTTGTTACTTTTAAGAAGTGGAAAGCTTTGGTTGAGAATGAGACAAAAAAAAGTTGAATGACTCAGATTTGATAATGGAGGTGAATACTGCAGTAAGGAGTTTGATAGTTACTGCTATACAATGGGATTCACAAAGAGAAGACAATCCCTAGAACACTACAATAAAATGGTGTGTCAAAAAGGATGAATAGAACAATCATGGAGTGTGCAAGGTGTATGTGATTGCATGCAGAGTTGCCCTTATAGTTTTGGGTCGATGATGTAGATATTGTTGTTTATTTAATAAATAAAGGGCCTTCAAGAACTTTTGATTGTGGGATTCCAGAGAAGGCATGGACAGACTAAAAGGTAAACTACTCATTTATGAGAACTTTTGGTTGTGAAGCATTTGTCCATGTTGATAAAGAAAATAGAACAAAGCTTGAGGCTAAATTCAAGAAATGTACCTTTATTGGATATGGGGTTGATGATTTTGGTTATCGTTTATGGGACTATGAAAATCACAAAATAATTAGGAGTAGAGATGTAGTATTCAATGAAAAGGCTATGTACATAGATCAGTTGCAGGGAAAGAAAGAGGAAAAGGAAAACATAGAGTACACAATGCTTGATGAAATCAAAGAAAGTGAAGTTCCAAAGGCACCAGAAAATCAAGACCAACAACAGGTACCTCAAACTCCTGCAAATGTAAGAAGATCTACCTAGTTAAGTAGACCCCCTGAATGATTCTCTCCTTCACTGTATTATTTATTGATGATTGATTTTGGTGAACCAGAATATTATGAAGTGGCAATGCAGGTAGAAACTAAATAGAAGTGGGAGCAAGGCATGAATGAGGAGATGAACTCATTGGTGAGAAATCAGACTTGGGATTTGGTTGAGTTGCCTATAGGAAAAAGGGCATTGCAGAATAAATGGGTTTATAGGTTGAAGGAAGAAGATGGAGACAAGAAGTGGTACAGGGCTAGAATTGTTGTAAAGGGGTTTGCACAAAAGAAAGGTATATAATTTGATGAAACATTTTCTCCTGTTGTTAAAATGACTTCGATTAGGACTATTTTAAGTCCAGTGGCGGTAGAAGATTTGCATCTTGAACAGTTAAATGTAAAAATAACCTTTCTCCATGGGGATTTGGAGGAAGAGATGTATATGCAGTGGCCACATGGGTATGAGGTCAAAGGGAAGGATAATTTGGTTTGCAGGTTGAAGAAGAGCTTGTATGGCCTGAAGCAAGCTCCAAGGCAGTGGTATTTAAAATTTGTTAAGTTTATGACATAACAGGGTTATGATAAATGCATTCTAACCACTGTATTTATTTCAAGAGGCTAGATAACGGAAGATATATTATCTTGCTATTGTATGTGGATGAGATGCTTGTTGCATGGTTTAACATGTAGGATATAAATTTGCTCAAAAGAAAACTAGCTAAATCATTTGCGATGAAGGATTTGGGTGCTGCGAATCAAATTCTTGGTATGAGAATAATAAGAAACAGGAAAGATCGCAAATTGACATTGTCTCAAGGTGAGTACATATAAAAGGTGTTGGAGAAGTTTAGAATGCAGAATGCAAAACCAGTCAATACACCTTTGGCCAACCATTTCAAACTAAGTAAGGAGATGTGTCCCAAGACACAAGAAGAGATAGAATACATGTCCAAGATTCCCTATTCATCGACAATTGGAAGCTTGATGTATGCCATGGTGTGCACAAGACCAAATATTGCACATGCAGTGGGAGTTGTGAGCAGGTATATGAACAATCAAGGTAAAGAGCGTTGGAAAGCAGTACAATGGATTCTTGGGTATTTGAGAGGTACCACTTCTCATGCATTATGTTTTGGAGGTTCAAACACTGTTCTACATGGATATGTTGATCCAGATATGGCAAGTGGTAAAGACAACAGGAGGAGCACCACAAGGTATGTATTTAATGTGGGTGGAACAACAATAAGTTGGATTTCAAAACTGCAAAAGGTTGTTGCACTTTCAACAACAGAAGCAGAGTATATTGCTGCTACAGAGGCTAGTAAAGAGATGATTTGGTTGCAGAGGTTCATGAAGGAATTTGGTAAGAAGCAGGAGATTAGTAGGTTGTATAGCGACAGCCAGAGTGCCATCCATCGTAACGGTACAAAAGTTCTTATAGGCATTGACCCTGTCATTGGTATACACTCCACCAGCTCGCTCCCGGATGGATTAAGATCATACCTTGAGGATTTAAATATCACAACCCTATCACAAGCACACAATACATTACCTGTCTCTCAACGTTACTGGTACACGACTGATGAATTATGTATTGGTGGTGCCTGGAAAGATGCATGGGACGAATACACCCGGGGGCTGGAACTTTGTGGCATTTGTCTCACTTCTCTGTCCGATACTCTTTTATGGGCTTACAACAAGCATGATGGTCCATCTCGGCCAAATTGGTATATGATTGTATTGTGAACGCAGGGCTCCCACCTTCGGGCAACAAAATATATACTTACTTATGGTCTGGCACTATTCCGAAGAAGATTGTTTGTTTCATATGGCTCGTATTGAGGAACATAATCCTCACCTGAGATAACCTCCAGAAACGAGGGTGGCATGGACTTGGTATATGTCCACTTTGCAACTTAAATGAGGAGTTTGGTTTGCATATTTTCTCCCACTGTCCCTTCTAGAAGAATGTCTTAAACCATATATGCAACCAGTTCCATATTTCTCTCCCTCCTCGAGCTGCTACTCTTGGTCTGTACATCGAACAATGGATCTCTCGGTACTCGAGGCACACAATTCACTAGACTATACCCATATTCTCGATGTGGTCCATCTGGAAAGCACAAAACCTGATTATTTTTTAGGAAAAGAAATTGTTTGTCATGAACATTCTGCACCAGATCAATTCTCTCATACGACTGTGTAGTCCTCCAGATGTTACTTGTAAAAAGATCAGGGTGATTGGGCCTTCTCCATGCTTGGTCTTCCCTTGTGGTTTTTTTGATGGGGCCTCTACCAACAATCTGGGTGGTGTCGGTTTCTGCCTATACATGAATGTGTCACTTTGAATTTACACTGGGGGTTGGAGATAGCACCAACACAAAAGCTGAACTTCTCGGCTTATGGTCACGTTTACATACCTCCCATAGGATGGGGATACCCTTATCCCATATTTTCGGTGACTCCTCAGTCATCATTAATTGGGCAAAGGGATCCACTGCTCTCTCCCCACCTGAACTTTTTCATTAGTGCAGGATGACTAGAAAGATTATAAATTGCTTTCCTGATTTGTCACTTTGTCATATCTACCGTGAACACAATCAGATTGCAGACCGTCTTTCTAAAACTGCCCTTTCCTTGGCTCCAGGATCGGGTTGTTTTTCTGAATTTACTGAGGACCATTTGGTCACTCAAGGGACTTATCAATTCTTTTGATTTTTGCTTAGGGAGCTTACTCCCCTTATGTCTTTATTACTATATGGATATGTGGCACATGATCGGGCTCTTTTAGCATGTTGTTCTAATCTCTTTGACCCATGGTAGATATGATCTCCTGACAAATCTGCTATATGATGAGACAGTTTACTGATGGGATCACATTTTACCAGCTATTCCCCCCAGTAGCTTTTGACTGTGAGGTGACTCTTCAGGTATTTGTTGTATATCTCCACATGATTGCAACCCATTCATGGGTAGGCACTATAGATGCCCTTTGATTCTTAATAGAATATCAAGGACAGGCTTTTTTTCTTCCTGAAAAAAAAGAAAAAAAAATAGTAAAATTAATTTTTGGTGCCAAAAACTAGAAAAAACCTAGTAAAAAAAGGATTTTCATAAACAAACTTTCTCAACATAGAACCAAATGTATATAAATCCAAACGCCTAGCGATGAGAAACTTATCAAAGGAGAAGGCAATGAGAAATGGCCAAGCTTAGGTGACCAATTAGAAAAAATTCATCCTACACGTCTGTGATAGCGAGCCAACAGACCAAACCTCGTAGAAGAGAAACCCGTCCATGTCCCCAATGCCTTTTTTCCAAGGGAGCATCCACTATGTAGGTGTACTCTCAGAAGACATGCCGAAAATAAATGCCATGAAAGCTAATAATTATCAATCTCACTTTGCCCATCCAGTTAACCAACAAAAGAGATTGAAGTGAGCTCTATCTCTTTGCCCAACTAATCAAAACCCGAGAGTCTCTGGCAATAAGTATCTCCTCCAAGCCAAAAAGTCTGGCCAATAAGAGAATATCCCACATCCCCAGAAGCTCTGCTTGAGTATTCGATCTACTGTTAGCCCTCATCCAACCCTTTACCTCCACCATAGGGCTAAGTTTTAGATACATCAATCGTTCTGCTCAACGCCATCAAAAAACCCCGCGACAGATTTTGCATTAATGGAAGGGATCAAGAATGGTCTCAGTTGTTTACATACTTTCTTCGTGCTCCATTCCAAAAATGCCCCAGTAGTCTTCGAAAACACATCGCTTTGATACCACTCCCGTTCATAAAAAAATGGCCCTATTTCGGGCCTTCCACCATTCCCATATAAGGAAAAGAGGGAGGGCATGGTACTTCTTCTTAGCAGTGAACGAACAATGAAAGGCTTCAGCTAAGGAGAGGCCCTCCCAAACCGAGGTGAAACTGTAAGCCCCTTTTAAAACCGACCATAGGTCCTTCAGTCAAGGGAAATAAACAAAAATACGATGTACAAACTCCCCATAAGATTTACAAAAAATGCACCTGCCAGGACCACAAAAGCCCCATGCCTGCAAAGCATCCCTGGTGAGAAGCTTGGAGTTAAGACAAAGCCACATAAAAGTTTTAATTTGTAACGGGCAATGTTCCTTCCAAAGCCACATTTTCCACTAGTGAGAATGGTCAGGAAACTCTTGTGCTTAATAACCATGTTATAAGCCAGCTTAGTGGTCACCTCTCCATTCTGCTTATTTTGGATCCAGACCAACTGATCTGCTTCGTTTGTTAAAAAAAAACCATCCTAATGTAAAAGATCAATATATGCGTTCCATTCCTCCTCCAAATCACCATGGAGATTCAGGTCTTGGGTGGAGAACCAACTATCAGTTTCAACAATCGGACCACCCGAGGCCTGTTTAACGACATGCATATTTTTACTATGAAGTTTAGCTAGCAGCCCATTTGATAGATGAAAGGTTTCTTATAAGCCCACCAAGGGGTCGATTCCTACAAACGCTTGAATTCCTCGACCAATTGACCAAGAAATCTTCTAGGAAATGATTGGTAAACACTTTAGCAAGCTTCTCTAGATGACCGAGATGTTCTCATGATTCCCCAAAACATTTATCAACTAATGCTCAGGTTTGAGCTTTGAAATGTATTTAGCTCTAAGAACAACGTTCCATAACCCATAATCGGCTAGACATCTCCAGAAACTTATAGCATGGAGCACCCTATTAAAGATCAACAAATTCTTAATTTTCCAACCCCCTTTGAGCTTTGGCAGATAAAAGAGCCCAAGAAACTAAGTGCCATTTATCCAAGTCTAGGCTTCCAGACCACAAAAACTGGAACATCTTTTTTCTAAGAGCATCGATCACTGAAACCGAAACACAAAACAAAGAGAACCAGAAGACCGGTATACTCTGGACAACCGAAGAGATTAAGGTTAATCACCCCCCTAAAGATAAATATGTGCGAGCCCAACAGTTTATTCTTTTGTGAAACATTTTTATAAGCCATCCCCAATCAAACTTGTTGTACCCATTTGGTTTTAAAATGAATCCATGATATCTAAAACTCAAATAAAAATCCACCTGCTTGAAGCCAAACAACTCGAAGATATCCTTCTTAGTCCCCTCATCTACACTAGCATAAATGAAACAAGACTTCTCAGAACTGACCTCCAGCCCCAAAGCCTCGCAAAACATAATTATAATCTCCTTATAAGCTCGCCACTCAACACTAGAAGCAAGTCTGAAAATGAGGACATCATCAACATAGAAAAGATAACTGATAACCATAGAACCAACCACTATAATCCCAGTAATTTTCTTTCGAGCAATAGCATTGTGAATAACCAGGATGAGGCCCTCAATGGTTAAAATGAACAAATAGGGTGACAAAGGACAACGTTGTCGGAGGCCATGGTTTCCAGAGAAATACGAAGAGGGAGACCCATTAATAAGGACAACAAACAGGACATTTGTGGTACATCCCATAATCCACTTTGTAACTTCATAGGAAAAACTAGTTTGAGTAAGAATTAACCTTAAAAAAGACCAATCCAGTCGATCATAATCCTTAACCAAATCCATATTTAGGATAAACTCCTTTGACCTGTCCTTTTTCAAGGAGTGTAGACATTTTTGGGTAATACCCACATCATCTGGAAGTTGTTTATTAGGCATACAACCAAACTGATTAATAGAAATAAACTTACCCATAATAGGTTTGAGCTATTTTGCAATAATTTTCTTAACCAACTTATACATAAGATCGCAAAGGAAAATCGGTCGATAATCACTAAAAGACTCCAGATGATCCTTCTTTGGTATGAGAGTGACGAATGTCGAATTCAGGGACCCTTGAATCCTTCCAATTATTCTCGACTCATCGACAACACTTGTAATATCATCGTCGATTAAGTCAAAGAAATGAAAAAAAAATTATGTTGTCCACCCATCTGACCCAGGGCTCTTGTCCATCGGGAAATTGGATAGGACATTCCAAACCTCCTCCCGAGAATTTTGCTTTCCAATTTGCACATTATCTTCCTCCTCAAAAAACTGAGGGAAGAGATTAACCATCTTAAGCTGGTCCAACTGAGAAGAGGACTAAGGTTTAGAGTAGTCCCAAAAATAGGCTACAACAGCCTGCTTTTGACCTGCGGTCTCCGCTTACCAAACTCCCTTGGAGTCCCTTAAACCCCACACCGAGTTAGAAATCTTGTGATGATTGGAGAAATGATGGAAAAATTGGAATTATTATCTTCAACTTTCAACCGTGACCGCCTGACTCTTCTACCTCAAAGTCTCTTCCTGCTCTTTTAAAATTTGCCTCCTCTTCCCATCCAAAACCCAAAGCCTCTTCTTTAAACTGACTGGAAAAATCTCCATTTGAAACCGTTGACAAAATCTGATATTCTTCCTCAATAAGTGAAAGCTCCTTTTCTTGAGCTTCCTTTCTCCCTTTTCCCAATTTCTAACAACAGATTTAAGTTGAAAAATATTTTAACCCAGTTGATACAATGAAGATGAATCAACTACCTCATGCAATGTAGGCCAGTTTCCCTTCACCATATCACAAAAGCCACCATCTATAAACTAGACCGAATTAAACGTGAAATGATAGTGAATCGGGTCAATGTCCACCTCTAACTCCAACACTATATCCTTGTGGTTCGAGAATCCCATGGCATAAGCCCAAGACCGATACCTCCAAAGGGAAGAACAAAGACTTTCTTTCATTATAAACCTGTCAAGCCTCTTTGCTATCCCCGTTGCACCACAACACCCATTTGACCAAGTAGGGGTAAGGACAGATGGAGAAATGTCAATAAGATTTGTAAAATCAAATAACGAAAGAAAGAAATCAAAAAGCGGTTCCAAAGATTTAGCTCCCCCCCAAACTTCATTCGTAGAGACCGCCAGGTTAAGGTCCCCAACCATGATAAGGGAATTGTCCTTTAAGATACCAGATTGTATAGCACTATCCCAGAAAGACCTACGATTAGTATGTGGTGCATACACATTAAGGATCCTAATAGGTTGAGGAAAACCTTTGAGCGAGCCTTCAACCAGAATGCTAGTAGGGGTTACAAAAGCCCGCAGATTTGCCACCTCAAGATTCCAGGCAACCAAAGCACCCCTAATAAGCCAAGAGCGTCCATAACACAGACTCTCCAGGTACCTTTTACCTTAAAAAAAAACACACATGCTTCCCCCACTAACAACATAGTTTCTTGGAGCAACATAATCCCTGGGTGCAATTTATCAAGCAGATGTTTGAGGGTGGATTGTTTAAGGCCACCATTGAAATCCCTGATCTTAAAGGATACCAAAAACATGGAGAAGGACAAACAGGGGTTGTGCTATCTCTAAGAGCCCGGGGAGAGACATAATTTACCGCCAGACTCAGCAAACCCCTATCAAATAAAGAGGAAACCCGAGGAATCAAGGAAGGTTAATCCATAAAAGAATCTACAACTCCATTCCCAATCCCCTTATTATGCTTGTTCTTACGATATTTTAGGATGATAACATTAGGGTTATAAATGGAGGAAATGGGAAATATGCCAGAGTCGTCTGTAGTAGAAGAAAATATGCTAAAAGGCTTGTGGCCCTCAATCGAGGCATTTACCAAGGGATCCTGAACAAGTGAGGAAGAAATTGCAATATCCATGTAGCTTCTTGGAATACCTCCCAATGGAGGAAACTCATCAAGAAGAAGGGAAGGAACAAGGTTGTTGTGTGTCGATACACCATCCTCCAAAACCTCCCATGGATTAACAATAGGATCGACCAAGGACCTTTCTGAAACCTCTGAAAGGATCCCTAAGGGAGGGACTAATCCCTCTGTGCCGACCGACAGGCCCAAACTCCCTTCAACTCCAACTAATGACTCATGGATCTCTTCAACAAATAAAAACTTCAGTATGGTGGGAAGAGAACTAACAAACTTATCGACGAAAGATGAAGCCGAAGATTTAACCATGGAAATAGGAAATATGATTCCCGGAACAACATCTTCGATTAGGCTATCCACAACCCCAGAGTCCACCACATCCAGAGAGCAGCTGACAACCACGTGGCAGTCCAATTTTCGATGACCTGTTTGCTTACCGTTAAAATAGTGGAACATGACCTTCCAATAATCCTGTGCTTGAACAAATGACCCCACATACCACACCACTTCCAACTCTTCCGGGAGCCCCCCAGATGGATCAATATCGACCAGAATGTGGGGTGCCTTCCTATTGGCCCCCATGAGGTGCTCCTCCTCCACCATGATAAATCTACCTATCGAGTTCAAAATGCTCATGAAGCCTGGAGTTTCCAACAATACAGGGGGAAATCCAGCAGAATAACCCAAAGGTGTCGCCTCGCCAAGCGGGTTTTCCGTGGGTTAAAATCTAAAGTCTAACAAGCTAGTACTAGAGACCCCCTTGCAATGATCCAAAAATGCCTTTCAATGGACATATTGTCTTCCATGAATAGAAAATGAAACACCATCCAACCATTGACCAAAGCAATAATTCTAGGAATGTTAGAGATAAAGGGTTTCCACTTGAGACGAACCCAGGAAAGAAGGTCCGCTATGGAGAGATTGGTGTGCTCAAACCTCCCCATAAGCGCTCTTTCAGATAGAGTTTCCACCATAGTGTAACTCACATCCTTAACCAGGACACAAACTAGTCTCCCACGCTTAAATTTCTCAAAATGAAGGCGACCAGTCCACTGTTTAAGAGAAGCAAAAAAATCGTCTTTTTGCGACCCTTCATTAGGGTTTTCTAGAAAACCCACCTATTCCACTGGATCATCACTTGTTGCACCGAAAAAATAAATCCCCTTGCCCAGAGTCATCTGCAACCGAAGAAAAGATGGAGGAAATGGCCATTATGCCAGAGTCGTCTGCAACAGAAGAAAAGATGCTAAGAGTCTTGTGTCCCTCAATTGAGGCATTTACTAAGGGATCCTGAACAAGCAAGGAAGAAATGGAAATATCCAGGTAGCTTCTTGGAAGACCTCCCAATGGAGGAAACTCATTAAGAAGAAGGGAAGGAGCAGGGTTACTGAGTGTCGAGACACCCTCCTCCAAAACCTCCCATGGAGGAACAGCAGGACTAACTAAGGAACTTTCTGAAACTCTTGAAAGGATCCCCGAGGTAGGGACCGACCCCTCTGTGCCGATCGACAGGCCCAGACACCATTCAACCCCGAATAAGGACTCATGGATCTCTTCAACAGATAAAAACTCTAGTATGGTGGGAAGAGAACTAACAAACTTACCGACAAAAGATGAAGCCGAAGATTTATCTAGGGCAATAGGAAAGATGATGTCCAGAACAACATATTTGATCAAGATATCCACATCCCTAGAGTCCACCACATCCATAGAGCAGCTGACAGCCACAGGGTAGTCCAATTTTCGATGCCCCTTTTGCTTGTAGTTAAAACAACAGAACAAGACCTTCCAATAATCTCGCGCTTGAACAAATGACCCCACATACCACACCACTTCCAGCTCTTCCAGGAGCCCCCTAGATGGATCATTATCGACTAGAATGTGGTGTTCCTTCCTATTTCCCCCCATGAGGTGCTCCTCCTCCAACATGATAAATCTACCTATCGAGTTCACAATGCTCATGAAGCCCTGGAGTTTCCAACAGAATAGGGGGGAATCCAGCAGAATAACCGAAAGGTGTCCCATTGCCACGCGGGTTTTCATGTGTTAAACTCTAAAGTCTAAAAATCTAGTACTAGAGACCCCCTTCCAATGATCCAAAAACTCCTTTCAATGGAAATCTTGTCTTCCACAGATAGAAAATGAAACACTACCCAACCAATGATCAAAGTCATAACTCTAGGAATGTTCGAGATAAAGGGTTTCCACTTGAGACGAACCTATGAAAGAAGGTCTACTCTAGAGAGCTGGATGTACTCAAACCTCCCCACAAGCACTCTTTCTGACAGAGCTTCCACCATAGTGTAAGTCACATCCTTAGCTAAGACACAAACTAGTCTCCCACGCTCGACTTTCTCGAAATGAAGGTGACCAGTTCGTTGTTTAAGAGAAGCAGAAAAACCCTCTTTCCCTGACCGTCGATTAGGGTTTTCCAGAAAACCCACCTATTCCATTGGACCATCACTCGCCGCACCGAAAAAAGAAATCCCCTTTCCCAAACTTGTCGAGAAAGAAGATTTACCAAGCCTCATCTCCTCAACACGTGATGGCGTTAGGGTATTCGCTGAAATCCAAACCCAACCGTCAAACCTACAACCCGAAGAAACGACTGTAAATAGAGGAGTGTCTGACATCACGACTGTCGGGGCCTCAAGTTCCCCCCTGTCTCCACCACCAGAGAAAGTCAACCCAGCCATGAAAAAAGACAAAACCCAAAAAACCACCCTAAAAAAGTCAAGAGGAAGTCGCAAGGGGTTTTTTAGACAACGGACAAGGAAACTTCCCACTTCTCTTAGCCTGGTTGGTTCTAGGCCGGTTTTTTCAACCGACTGGACTCCATTACCCTTGCATGCAAGAACACTCATATAACTTAGGGAAAGAGGGTGGTGCATCCAACCCCACATATACTACTATGCTTCCTTCTCAAACATTATACCTACAAAACATGACTGAACATGACTGGGACCTTGAGAGGATTGTTTCATGGTGATAATGTATCAACGAGCTAACATAGTGTGACTATTTCTCTACAGATTGATTGCTTTTTGGTCAAGGAAAACAATCCTAGAGGACAAACACCCATACCAACTAACAAGCACAAAATTATATTTCATGACATGGGTTTTAGGTAACACGTGGTGTGTCCAATTTTTTTGGTATTATAAATTAATTTAAATTTTGAAAATTAAGGTTACACTTGTAGTGATTTATGTCCAATTGAGAGTGTCCTATACCAATCATAAAATTAAACAGTTTTATTTTAAAAATTGTTAAAATTATTTTAGATTTTCAAAATATCAATTATGCAAAACTCAAAACTTTATGTTTCAAAACTCAAACTAATAAAGGTCAATGCAGTTTGACTTTCGAATTATCCCTGCCCAGTCATAGACATAAAAAGAAAATTATCTAAATATACTAAGTAGACTACATAGCATCATAGATCCATATTAATATAAAAAGAGAATTATCTTAAGACAAATTGATGATAATATAATAAGTGGACTACATACCACCATAGATCCATCTTAAACCCGGATCTATCAAGCACCGAGAGGGATCCAATTTCTTGATGTGTAATTTTTTTTTATCTTGAATTTTGTACATAAATTTACACCTCAAGAAATTTGATCCCTCTCTTACTTTATAGATTCAGGTTTAACTTTTATTTTTATTTTATTTTATAGAGCCGATATATTTTTTTAATTACCTTTATTTATTTATTTATTTTTATTTTATGAGCCGACATGAATTTTTTAAATACTTTTCATTTTTTGTAACGTTACGTTACATTACAACATCTCCCCCATATTGGGCTGTAGAGCACCTCACTGCTCTCGATGCAATAAGTCTTTGTCGAATGACCTTTATTCACCAATCCTAGTAAGGGGTTGTGGATGTAACCCTGAGATTATAAAGAGATTCCATTATAGAAGTGTTATTCCTTGTTTCTTCACTTTATTGGATACTTGCCCCACTTAGAGGTGGCCTTTATGTTGGAGAGTACAAGCTAATAGAGTGCCTATGGTTGGGTGGAAAGTTGTGGTCATACTCTTAGTCGTCGAGTAAACGTTTTTTCAGTCATGTGTGTATCTATATTTGTTGTTGTTGATTTGTTCATTCATTCATGTTTAATCAATTATAAATGAAAAATAGCCATATATTTGTTGTGTTAAATATTACTTATTTAGAAAGAGTTAAATTAATAACGGATTTGTGATCTTAGTAAGGTGACACAATGCTCATATAGCAAGTATTATTTTTATGCTACATCTTTTACTTTAAATATTAAAAGAAAGAAAATATTTTATGATAGTGAAGTTATTTAGTTAATTGGATTGAGTTACTTTATTATTTGTGAAATAAGTGAATATGATGGTTTTTTATATAAAAGACAAGTATATAATAAGGTAAAGTAAATTTCTATGTGATAAGTATGTATTATCATTGTATTCTTAGAGTCAAGAACTGTCACGATGGCAACGTTGTATTGGTTGGTTTGAATGACTGTCTCTTGATAGCCCCAAGTTCGACTCTGACAGGGCATTGACACAAAAATAAGTTCCAGGTCCAGCAACTTCGTGTGAAAAAAAAATTCAAGACCTCTTACGTGCATAGCATAGTAAGATTATAACAATTATATAAATTGAATGTGTATAAAGGTCATTAATCACGATCTTTACTTGGTATTATTACTAGTATAAGGAAATTCATAAGGGTTATTGGATCTTAAACTAGCATTTGCACCAAGAGGTGCAAAGGAACGCCGAGAGGAACAATCCAAATCATAATATATAATAGGCTTATTGAACTTAACACTTTTACAAAATAACAAGTATGAGATATCTTTGCTTTTCAAAAAGAGAGCAATATCAACTAGTCTTAACATTGAACATCATCATAGTTTGGCATTGCATGGCGGAAACTAATCTCGTAATAAACAAGACTCCAATGTGTTGTTATAGTTGATGTTGTAACAAAAATAAAAAATAAAAAACATGTTTGATACGAATCAAAGTATGAAATGAACAACAATAATCCCATGTAGGATTCAGTAGAAAAAGATGGTGTTGGAAACATTTCAGGCCAACATAAGGAGTTCATGTACATGAACATTGTATCCTCATGCTCTGAAATGACAATGACCCTTTCCCTTTTGTAAATTGTAAAGTTGTTTTTGAATCCTTTGATTTGACAAATTGTTGCATCTGATTTAGAGATAGATGTGCATAGTTGATTGGAGGAACTCCACGATAAACACATAATGATAAAAGTAAACACATGTGAAGAGATTCCAATTGTTCTTTGATATTTGCAGAGAAAGAAATCCTATTAGAATTGCAATCAAACATCAAAACATAAAATGCAATATGAAATACTTGAACATAGTTTGTTCTTGGATTAAAAAAATGCGATTTTACAAAAAGAAAGAGTAATTACTCTCATAATGAAAAATGAGTTAGCATAAATCCATGTTTTAGAATGCAAATGTTGAAACATGATCCCACAAACTGTATAAGAAACATACTTCTACAATTGAATTGGAATAAACGTATGCATCTACAAGAACGCACCTTGAACTAAATAACATATATGTTCTTTGTTCTTGGAATTAAAACGTTTGTTTTACAAAAAGAAAGAGTAATTACTCTCATATTGAAAAAACGAATTAAAATAAACCCAATAGAAGAGACATATATATGTAGTTACAAGCTGAATATAGGCATGTTAATGAATGTAATTTATGAAACATGCTCCCACAAACTAAATAAAAAAGAAAACGCCACAACTGAACTGGAATAAACGTATGCATCAATAGAAAAGTACCATGAACTAAAAAACATATATGCTTTAGAGTTCATAAATTAAATATAATTTTGCAAGTGCTAGCCACTTATTCACAAATCCTACTTTAAAAAAATGTGTTGTAGGAGTGAACTTTCAATATCAAGGATTTGTAACATATTTGTATGAATAGCACCTAGGACATTATAGTCTTTATTATATTCACCAAAAATGCGTTGTAGGAGTGAACTTTCAATATCAAGGATTTGCAACATATTTGTATGAATAGCACCTAGGACATTATAGTCTTTATTATATTCACTAAAATTGATCTTAATTCTCTGCACAGATATTTCCTGTTCATTTTGGCAAAAACAATTGTATGAGTTTTCTATTCTTGGGAAACGATGATCAATTAAAGAATTGAATAGAACATTACACTCTTAGACTCAGATGTTGAAACTTATAAAGCAATGAAAATTTATTCTCTTAGACTCAGGTAAAAAACATGAAAATTTTCCTTGATGTCAATGTACTATTTTTATATTGGAGTGGTAGGTAGAAAATCAGTCCTTGCTAAATTGGATATGTTTTCTACAATATTAGTGTGATAATTCTATAGGAAAATAAAAATGAAGTGCCCGAAAAGGGTTGATGCATAGATTCTTCATAGATGCTATGAAGTACCCGAAAGGGGTTGATTCTTCATTAAATTTGCAACAATTTGCTTTTGATCAATAGAAACAATTGGAAAATATGTTGAGGCATATCAAAACGTAACATGCTAAAAAAATGCATACTTAAATGATTAGACTACAAATTAAAAATTTTGAACAAAAGAGAAATAAATCATTTCTCATTCTAACAAACTAAATGTGTTTTGGGGAAACATAAATTATTTATTTTAAGTGCTAAACAAACATGAAAGTAAAGACGAATATGATTACCATGTTTAGAATTGCCTGAATTCAATCTCGATATTTTCTTCTTCAATACGTTTCCAAACACCTTCCTAGATTTGATGAGGTTTTACTATTGAACCTTGACTCAATCTAGGGTTTCAAGGGGTTCACTAGGGTTTAAAAGTAAACGACTAAAGAATAGGGAGAGCAAATCTAATTTGATATAAGCTACAAAATCATGTGAGAATTTTGAAAGACTCTAATATTATATAGAGAAACAATGGCAAAAGTTTGAGGTATATATAAACTCTATGAGAGACATTTGTATTGAATGTCATTAATACTACACAGTCTCTCTTAAACCTGGCAAGCAATATGAAAAGCCTTCCAAACTTTTCTGCATATTAAATTGCTTATACAGTTACTTCATAATGTTCCAAAGCTTTCCAAGTTGTGGAAACAAAATGAGAATTCGTTGGTGTACAAATGTATGGTAATTGCATTGGTTAGGGTCTTAATTAAAAGCATTGAGAATATGTAAGAGGAATGAATGTGGCATGATCGTAAGAGACATTGTAGGTTTGAAGTAACTCCGAAGGCCCTCTTTCTTTATTACTGGCTCTTGCATTTAAGCACTTTTATAAGGAATGTATGTGCAGTACATTGAGGCTTCCAGGGCTTGCAAACATTTGGAGTCTTTATTTGGTTGCATTAGCATTGTTGGATGAGTAATTAAAAATATAATGCACCGTTTGATGTTATGTCATGCAAATCTATTGTAAAAATGTCAAAAGGATTTGATCTATAATAGTGTTAATTATTTGGTTATTAAGGATAATAACAAAGTGAACAACCTCTATACGTATTCCCCTACTATTCCAGTGGTAGCAATATCAATTAGACCAATGGTAGTGGAGGAAACCATGAATGGAGAGCGTTGGTAGCAGGAGATATGTTCATTTTTTATTATAAATATGACAGGTAAAGGTATTTTCATTAGATTGAGGCACCTTATGCAAGAAAGGGTTGCCTATGTTTGCATAGTGAGTGTTGTAAGGTCAGCTGATTAGTAATGCACTAATATAATGTCAAAAGAGGTATGGTAATTAGCAGAGGGGAACATAACAAGATATTGATTTCCTAATCAGGTTTTTGGTAATGCGTGTCAAAGGTAAGTGATAATGAACCTTTTGGAAAAATGAGGTGAGTGGCCCTTGATAGAGCTTGTGCAGTTAGTCTTTCCTATCTTCACATGGTAAGTGTCCTAAGCTAGTTGCTTGATACTGCAAAGGGGAGGTTCTAAGCTTAGTTGAGCATAAGCAAGTATGGAATCTTGATAACTTGGTCTCCCTAAACTCAAATAACGAACTTTAGACCTTTGGAAATAACATTTATATGACTGATAGAAAAGGTGAGCATACAACTATGTAACACTGGACAGAACAAAAAATTCTAAGATTTTCAAAGAAAGGGAAGAATCTATGTCACATTAAACATAACAAGATGAAAACATATTTTAAAACTAAAATTAAGCATCTATCAATTTGAGTTAAGAACTTTGATAACATGTAAAAGATACATACCTGTGAAATTGAACGTGAATCTGCATGTACTGGATAACCATGTGAAACATCCATTTCAATAATAATTGTTGGTTTTGTGGATATGTTAGGTATCCTATTCGCAAATCGGACTGCCAACAAAGAGTTGGGGCTAGCAACCAAAAGGACAAAATACAAGTTCCAAAAAACACAATAATATATTTAATCAAGGGGATTGCTTGAAAAGACAAAGGTATACCCAATAAGGTTTAGATGTAGGAGCATACATTTGTATTTATTTTCAAAAGAAGGTTTCCAGAGTACAGCTTGCAAGTTGTATCAGGTCTCCAAAAGCATTTTTTTATTCCATCCCTCGGACATAAATTTAAATGTCTAACAATGAATCTATGTTCAACTTTGTACTTTTGGGAAATTCCACAAGACCAAACAAATATTACTTTGATTAATAGGTGAAGACATTTACACTTGTTTCCAAGTAATCAAGAAGTTGATTTATGTGACAATATTAGTATTTTCCCGGTAGAGAATTTTAGATATGATCAAGTGAAAGATAATTTTCATCTCTTTCAATTTTAACATTTTCAAACATGATTGAGTTAAAATGAAACACACATTAAAAAATGCAAATATAGAATGACCAAAGAAGCAACAGTAATAAGAGTAATTACACAACACTGTAGTAGTAATAAAAAATCTCATGTGTAACACAAAAATAGAAAGTCTGATAAATTACTTGGTGAATTGGGACCTTGCTTATATTTAGATATTTAGCTCTTAGAATAGTCGATGAGTCTTTGTACATACCTGAGAGAGAGAGATAGAAACAATTCCAGGATAGGTTTAGACAGGTAGAGTAAGATTAACGACATAACTTAAACCATGACAATAAAAGGGAGAAAGACATCTTACAACATTTATATTTAAACAAGGGCAGCAACAAAATACAATCCAAATAGAAGCGACAACCATAACAATGATTAACAGGTCTCTTGCACTTTTTAAAAGGTGGTTTTGTTAGCTAAGTTTCACGCAGGTTTATTTGGTAATGATGAGGTGTCCTGGGATGATCCAGTTCTGAGGTAGTTCACGTGATTTATAATTGTGTGTGCAGTTCATTGCGGGTTTTCATGTGAACCTTGGATGTTAGGTTTCTCCCGACCCATTTGTGAACATTGACAAGCAAGTATAGGTCAAATAAGATTAATGTCGTTTCCAAGTCACTGTCCTACACACTTATTTGGTTGGATAGCCTACAACTTACACCATGGGGAAGGGTACCTTCGAATCCCAGGTGATTGTTAAACTGTGTTTCATGTAGCTATTTCTAGGCAGGTTTATTTCATAGTCTTTATGTAAGGTCTTGGTGCTCACTTATAGACAATATTAGAAATTAGATCAGCAGAGGAAACCCTCAACCAACATTGATGGTGGTTCACCACCATCAATGATTCCCCTTAATGCTCCATAGATGTAGGAATTGTTCAGTAAAGCAACTAGAGGCGTGGTTGCATTCAGATGTGGATTTGCATCTTAATTGCTCCAGTTAGTTTTTTTTTTGCATTTTTTGCGATAATTTAGTAGACATGAGGTAAAGATTTGTTAATCCATGCTTATAGTGGACTTATATACGGGCCCCTTCCATCATATCCTGGTGTTGAGAAAAAAATTCGCCTGCAATTGATCACCAGACTCTGATCTATAAAGGCATTTGACAAAGCAGGTCTTCACAGATCCTCATATGTTAACCACAACCTATCCTTGCATCCACCTTAGTATTTCTTCGGATATACATGTATATTGCTTTTCCTTTTTACAAACATGCTAGTATTCCAAATAATCCTTGAAAATTTGAAATTATCAGCAAAATAATTCGTACCTTCATGCTTCAAATGAAAAGATAAACAATAAATACCATGAAACTGAGGAATGAAAATCATACCTGTCCACCTACCTGCTTTGATCTTGTCAAAATGGATCATTAATGACATATTGAGGTAGCATAGAAAGGGATTAACAATTTCTTGAATAATTTCCACAAGATGATGCTGGAAGTATTGATTCAGGAGCATGATGGGATGGAAGGTAGTGGGAACTTCAGGAAAAACTTATTTTCCCACACCTATATAAGAGGATGGATCCATTATGGTACCGCAAGGTCATGAAGAGTCATATACTGGTGGACCGAGGAACTCCCAATAATTGTTGTCCTTTACATTATCATAACTCTCTCCTAAGAGAGCCAGAACATCATAAGATAGCGTCAATGGAGGACAAGGAAATTTTACCAACTATGCATATTCCTTGGTTTGTTCAATCATGGCTTCTTGATCTTTATTTTCATCTTCAAGGAGTTCTTCAGGCTCTTCTGAGGATTGTTCGTTGCCCAAAATATTCAAGATTTCCTTCTTAGCGTTAGGATCCCACTGATCGTAGAATACTTCGATCAATTGTTGAAAGGAAGATATCCCCTAGGGGGTAGTCCATCATACCAAGCATCCATGTCCTGGTTCCCTCCCAGACCGAGGGGCATCACAAATAACTATATAATTGTATCCTTGTTCGTAATGTCCCACGTCACAAGGACTTCTTTAAACTTTGTAACATGTGTTGCAACCGTATCTTCATCCTTGTCAATTTTCGGCATAGTCTTAAGACAACGATGTTGGTTTGACTTGTTCGGGTAACCTGGGATGTTTGAGAAATCAAATGGTTCAAGCATCCCATATCTCTTGCTCGAAAATGTTTGCTTTGATATTCTTTAGTTTTTCTTCAGTGGAGTCGCCATGAGAGATCTTCCAAGTTAGTTTAAGAGATCTCACCAAAGTATCGAAAGCAAAGACATACCTGATTGATGGGGTAGCTTGATTTATTTGTGGAGTTTCCAGATAAGCCTGCAGGTTAGTCCTAAAAATATATTCAATCATGTACAACGAGGACTCAAGGATTACCAAAATGTCATTCTTACCTGGATAAGTCACCTCAATGAATTTGAGGTCTCCTGAAACGACGCCAAAATGTTACTAGATGAAATTGCAGTCCAAGCCATTGACAAACATATGTGGAGAATGTCGCCACTGTCACCTTAGTCACTTCTCCTAACTTCTTTGGAAGTCAAAACTTACGAGGGTAGAGTCCTATGTAACTCTACAAAGACACTCCGACACTAAATAAATCTCCTATGTGTATATGGTTAGTGACTAGTGCCTAATGGAGTATAGAAGAGGCTATGAATAATACAAGTTCATTCATCCAAGGATAAGCTAATTACATAACTAATTAGTTCCAATACACAGATAACAAGTGCAATACATAGGAATTAGCAAGAGTACATGAATTTGATCATTACCAAACAATTCAAAGTGAACATGTACAATAGGATTAATATATTGGCAGTATGGTCAAATCAATCATTTATGACAACAATATTCAACATTCATCTAATCCAACTTTGTATTGGCAACAACGTTAAATACTAGATAACAATAATCCAAAAGTTTCATGTATGTTTACTAGCAACGTAATTTCGTGTTCATGTGTTAGTGCAGTCTGTGTTGTGAAGGTAAAAGATGCCCAAATAGTCCACTTTCTGATTTAATCTAAACTAGCAGTTTATATCAGCATAAGCTGGCCCCATTAACTATTGGCGTTCCCTTGTGTACAAGCGCTGAAGGAAAGAAATAGGGAGGATTGCCACTCTAAGGGCAATCTTAAAGGTGGGTAGTGAAAGGGGTAGCTGGGAAGGAGAGGAGAGGGGTAACCTAAATTTCAGGTTGAGATTTTAGGGAGGGCACGAAATTTTAGGTCTTGGAAATTTAGGAGCTCAAGAAATTTTAGGGCCTGAAAATTTAGGGCACATAATTTTAGGACCCAAAATTTCGGGAGGCTCTAAATTAACCAAATATTTTATTTTTATGAAATTTGATACATTTTACGGACCTAAAACTAACCCTAGAAACTAGGTTTTGAAAATGAAAAGATGCGATGACAAAGGGAAGCAACCCTATCAAAAGCCCTACCTAACCTAGGGAATCTAGGGAGGATGGATTACCTAGTGAGAAAGAGATCCTAGGTTAGACAACTATCCTAGAAAACTAAGGGAAAATCCTAGATGACTCTTACAAGAAGACGTGCCTCTTCTTGCTAAGGTGAAAAAATGCTAGAAATGGCCCATTCTAGAAGAAATGTAGCACTATGGCTACCATTTAGTCATGAACATGCATCATCTACCAACATTCAAACAAAGAGATAAGAGACCAAAACTCCATGTGCTAGTGTTTAACCAACAAATCCAAGCATGACCTTGCAAGAGAATTTTACCAAAAAACACCAAGAAAAAGCTTGCATAACCTATAAAAATATTCCATCAAGAGGGGCACATCTCTCCAAAATGCCCTGAGAAGGGTATAACAAATGCATAATGTTTTTTTATCCCACGATTCTTGTCTTTAAAATGAAAGCGAGGAGATCTATTTATATGATGTCACACTCTCTTTTTACAAAATATCTAGGCCTACATGCCTTAAAACATGACAATTTGAAATGATAAAATGCCAACTTAAAATTAAAACAAAATAATAATAAAGTATGGCCTAAGGTAGGCTCAAGGTAGGCTACCTAGGGTATTTGTACCCCTAGGTACAGAAATGTACTCAAATAAGCAAATCACTCTGAACGAAAGGATGCTGTGAGATGGAGGGAGGGTGTTATACCCCATATAACCCCTACAATGTTGTAAAATCCCTTAACTCGCTCGTCAAAGCATTAAAAAGGATAGAATTGGAGGATGGCTTCCTATCAGGAGATAAGGTCATGGAGAGCAGGTTACTAGTGACCGAAGGGCCAGGAGGGTGTCCTAAGTGTCTGTGAATGGAGAAAAGTGTTTTGTAGCTGAAGAAAAGGCCACCGGAGCTTGTAAACAAGATACAGAGCCATGTGACTTAGTGGTCAACCCTTAGGAGCCCTGGACACCAACCCCGAGGTTAAAAACCTCAACAAAGGGCAGTCAATGGTGCCATTAAGCCATATTACTCCTAATGGAGGAACCAAATGGCCCAACCATGACCACCATTGCTCGATAACACCCTTTCTGGTCAGAAAAATTGGACCTCTCTCCCGGGGGTACACCTGAAAGTGCACTGGGTACAGGTGCATCGTAACACCTTGCAAAAATACTTTTTGTTTTGAATATCAGCCCTTGCATCAAAGTCATGATCAAGAAAGTTAATAGTTTCTTTTAGAAACTTGCTTTCTGGTTGTGGCATTGAAATCAAGCGATCATTGTATATCTTTATATCTATAATATATATATAGAATGTTCAACATGTCTTTGAATGGCCAGACATTGATAATAAACTATAGTACATTACAAAAGGTTTGCATTATATTATATGGAATCATCCTAGTAAAGTACATGAATGGAAATAAAGGCAATACAATAAAGACATGTCTATATATATTATAGACATGAAGATAGAGAATGGTTGCTAGATTTCAATTCCACAAGTACAAAGGAAAGTATATACATAGCAGGAAATAACTACAAATTGTATATGCAAATATATTCTTTCATTGTGATGTATAATGTAGCTCAACAAAAGATGTAATTTATTATGCCTTTTTTTTTTCGCAAGCTGACCCTTGCATCAAAGCTATGGTGAAGAAAATGAAGACTTTCTTCCAGAAACTTCTTTTATCCATTGCGGCATTGAAACCCAACAATCAATGTTTATCTTGATATCTATAATGTATAGACATACGAACCTATTGCATCAAAGTTATGGTTAGCAAAGGTAAGGCTTGCTTTCAGAGTTTATATAACTTCTATATGCAAGAAGTTAACCATGTTTAGTTTTTTACAGAAGAGTTCAATGATTTGTATATGTTTAAAAAAAAGCATCCGGATTGTTTAAATTACATCCGTGGACCACAACTCAATGACTAAATTTAAATATTACAAGGAATAAATTTCCCATCATGCAAATTTTATGAATTCAAATGCACTGAAAGCATAATTGAATTTTTTTCTAGCACAACTATTGTCTAAAATAGTACAACAGGGTGAAAGAACACTTGTGACTTTGATAAGGTGTCCGAACAATGAAATTCTCAAATTGACACTAACCATATAGCAATTCAAAGCAACAATAAATCCATTGTCCTAGGAATTGTCCTAAGAGAGTTTGCATGAAGTCTTAAGTCAACATTTAGGGTTTTCTTGAAGCAATTATTAGTTTCCTTTGATGTCCTCTTAGTGTAAAACTTCAATTGGAGAGCAAGGATCTTCACTCAAATTGAAATGCCTTTAGAAACCCCTAAACATGATTTAAAGCATTGATGTGCAATAGTTTGTAATAACTTCAAAGAGGAAAAATAAAAAATGAGAATTGTTCCACATGAATCCATGTAGAGGGATGCATGTATCTATTTTCTATGTTAATGAGTTGTTCTAGTTTTAATTGCTATAGAAAACTATGTTGGCCACAACAATTATGAACAACTTGCACAATGAAACTCTTAAATTGACACTAAGCTCATAGCAATTAAAACCAATAGTAAATCCATTCTCATAGGAATTGTTCTAAGAGAGTTTGCATGAAATATTAAGTAACATTGATGTGGAACAATTTGTAACAAATAAGAAGAGGAAAAATAAAAGATAAGAATTGTTCCACATGAATCCATGCAGAGGGATGCATGTATATGTTTGTTATGTTAATGAGATGTTCTAGTTTTAATTGTTGGAGAAAACTCTGTTGGAGACAACAATTATGAACAACTTGCACAACGAAATTCTCAAATTAACACTAAACACGTAGCAATTCAAACCAACAATAAATCCATTGTCATAGTAATTGTCCTAAGAGAGTTCGCATGAAATCTTAAGTCAACATCCATGTGGAGTTTCTAAGGTTTGTATTACTCTCTCTTTAGTTAGCTCTCAATGTAAGAAATAGGATTATACCCATCCATATCTATTTTAGGTAAATAAGCTATAGCCTTGTTGATACCATAGTTTCCATGAAATGGTTGTATAAAATAAGCATGCATGTCAAACTAAATTGCAAATATTATGGATAAATCCACTCTCCTAGAAATTGTCCTAAGAGAGTTTGCATGAAGTCTTAATTCAACGTCCATGTGGATGCTCTAAGGTTGATATTACTCTCTATTTAGTTAGCTCTCAATGTAGGAAATACAATTTTACGTATCCATATATAATTTAGGTACATTACCTATAGCCTTGTTGATACTATATTTTCCATGAAATGGTTGTATAAAATAAGCATGTATGTCAAACTAAGTTGCAAGTATTATGGGTGAAAGGTTTGGCAAGCACTCCAGAGACACATTTTAACATGACATTTTTTTGGGTAGACTGCATTGATAATTGTTGGGCCAGGAAAAGTGCACAAGGAAGAATCCGACGCGCAAGAAAAGGAGGAAAAGTGCACGTGCGATAGGATAAAGATGGAAAGGAAGCGCAGAAGTAGAGGAAGTTGCAACAGGGTTGGTGCGACGGGGAAAAGCACATCTAGAGTCGGTGGAAAAGGCATGTAGAAGAGTTAATGCTGGATAGGTGAAAGTCAAGGAAGACTGCAGAAGGATGACCCAATAGAAGATGGAAGGATAGTTTTACGGCTAGTTATGACTAGTACAGATGAGCTGAAAGACGTTTCCACGACTAGTTAAGGATGTGGTTAATTCATTGCAGGAATTTCGCAGCTAGGTATGGGCCGAAATTTAATGTAACATAGATATTTTGTAGCTACTTAAGTTTGTAATAACTGAGCTATACTCAGTCGAACCTGCGTGGTCTTGTAAATGCTATAAATAGAAGGAACCCGCTTTGTATAAGGGTTCCTGGTTCGGTCAGTTTGGTTAGATGTTCATTTTTCAATTCATTAGCTCAGTTAGATTCAATTTAGTTCAGTAGTTGACTCAGGGAGGAGTCTAGTAGGAGGAGAAGGCCGTTGAGCCATAGATCATGCAACTGTGTGTGCAGACTGCTAGTAAAGTAGAACAGTCGATCCAGGCTATGTGTAGATCAGTAGAAGTAGATAGATAGAGAATAAAACAGAGAGCATGAGAGTAAGAAGATTGAGTCTGCAAGACATATCTTAAGAACAGTTTGCAAGTTGCAGGCTGCAAGGTGCTACATGTATTTCTCATGCCAGACGAAGAGCACCTCGGTGGTTTTTCCTATATGGGTTTCCATGTTATTTCCTGTGTCGAATGAATGAATGCTGTGGATATTGAATGTCTATGTGAATGCTTGTTTACCTTGCATTATTACAGTACAATTGTTGTTGAATGTATGTCGTAGTAGGGAAATCAGTGAATGAATGAATGTTTAAAGTATTGTTGGAATAATATTGTGTATGGGTTCACGGCTAAGCTGCTAAGTTAAAATATAAGTTGCGCACTACCTTTCAAGTCTAAGGAATCGGTTGCGTCGCACCGTTGTGCCAGTTGCTGAGTTGTAAGGATAGGGTCGTGTCGCACGGGTGGACTATGGTACATAGTTGTGCCGCTGTCGCAGAGTAAAAGACTCCACCCCATTGTCTTTGTCGAGTGCCTTGGTCACGCTCCAAGGGACTATAATCCCCCGCCAACTACGGAAACATGGTTATGGCAGTTACCCATTAAGATATCTCGGGTGAGACTGTGCTTACCTCGTGGGCGTTGCTGACTGAGCTTGCTCTGTTGGGATGATGCCTTTTGGTATCTTGTTGGTATTGTGTTGTTGTTGAACCGCAGGTCGAGACAAGAAGGAGAAAGAGGCCAACAAATGGTTATGTTGTTGGGACCCGTTAATCATTTGATTCAAGGGAAATGTTGTGGCATCCAACGAAGAATGAGATAGAGGACTTAATGGAGTCTAAGACACTAACATTCGTGAAAGAAGAGAGTGTAGGATCTCACTTAAGCGTAGAAAACTAGATAGACCAATACATATACAATGATATTCATGAGATATTATTCACAGAGTTTCCCATTGTGCTGGACGAGTGGTTGTCAAGATTGGCGAGAAGGAAGACAAATTTCCAGAGAAGAGAAGCAGTCGAATGGAGTGATCAGTTGGTGAGAAAAGTAACCAATGTAAGTAACACCATCTCTAGAGATATTGATTTTTGGGTTGACAGTATTTTGCAAGGATATATTATTGAGTTTGCAGTAGAGGCTATAACCTCATATAGTGAGGTTGAAATAAAAATTTTCCAAGGACCCCGAAGAAGATATTTGTTATCTCTTAGTACATGGATCAAGATGCTCATTTATGAGAAGGGTATATTGCAGTTGAGTAGCATACCCTGGAGGAAGGCTATTTTACAAACGACCTGTCAAGAAAATGGGAAATGGTGAGTTGAGATGTTCCCAGGAAGTACAGAACCAGAACTAGAAGCTGGATTCCTAAGGAGTGGAAGGAGATTCAGATCAGGGAATAGAAGAAAGATAGAGGAAGGTCAATGAGCTCCTCGTCTATTCGAAGAGAGTGAGCACGAACTTCAGGTACAGGTAGATGAAGGATATTGTGGCAAAGAGGAGGACTATAGCCCGATTTCGGAAGGAGCAGAAGACTCTGAAGAGATTGCCAAGAAACCAAGGTTAGGATGCAACTACATCACACTAGGACTATCTCCAGAGGTAAGGTCTAGAGCCTCATCTCTTGAAAGAGTTGTTAATATTGATAGTGCTAGCACTGCTACTAGTGCGCAAGAGAAAACACCCCCATTTAATCAGTCATCAGATAATCCCAACGCCAACTCAATGGATGGGGCAGATATTTGCTTACCCACATTCAATGGCAATGGAGCAAAAGATACAGAGCATCATTAGTTCATCTGTGAAGCTGTTTGGATTGTTCACTTAGTTCAGAACGTGGACTTAAAGAAAGCACAGATGATCATGACTCTAAGGGGTCATGCGTTGGACTGGTTTATGAAGTTCTACATAGTACTACCAGGAGTACCACAGAAAACCCTTGAATAAATAAGAGCCGCAATGATCTCTGAGTTCAGAAAACCTAAATCTGAGTCGCAGTGTATCACCGAGATCAATGAAATCAAACAAGCATTGGTAGAGTCAGTATGGGACTTTGACCAACGATTTAATACTTTGATGGCCAAAGTAAGCTTCCAAATGTTGTATGTTCAACATAAAGATTGGTTTATTGCCGTGCTATTACCACACATCCGAGGCCCATTGATGCAACAAACGATCGAGTCACAGACGAAAGCACTAGAATTGGAAATGAAGCTGGAAGCCTCGCCAATGGGGGATGGTGCCACAGGAATGGGGCATATTCAGTCGCAGTTGGATAATCTAACGATACAACTTCAAGACATCAAAAAGGGTAAGGAAACCCATGAAGATTTATGGTTCACAAAATGTAGAGTGGAGGGACACACCAAGGATAATTGTCTAACCTTCATGAATTATGTCTCATCTGGTGCGCCAAACTTATTAAGTGCCCATGGACTACCCTAGTGTCGCATATGCCTGACTAGACGACATCGTGAAGAAGACTGTCTATACTTGAAAAAGATTGTAAGCACTCCAACAAACCCATTCTGTAAATTTTGTAAGTCAGTAGGGCATGAAGAGAAGGATTGCAGAGCATACCAACTCTTGAAGGAAAAGACGGTCGACACATACTTGATGAAGAATGAGGGGCAGAATCAGGTTGAATAGGTGCAAGCATCATATCAGCCTATGCAGTTCCTGCCCAATCAGTATCAAAACTAGTACCAGCCTCAGTATGCACCACAACAACCATATGGTGAGCAGAATCACTATCATCCTCCCTACCAACAGAATTAGTACCCCCCACAACAACTACACCCTCAAGGAAGGGGTGGCAGAAACTTCAGAGGAAGAGGAGGAGGAGGAGGATTTGGTAGAGGAAGAGGTTAGGTTACATGCTATAACTGTGGATAACCAGGTCACTATGCTAGAGATTTCCTGGAGCCTGCAAAGACATGTTCATATTGTAAGGGACAGGACCATAATGTGGATCAATGTCCTCAGTTGATTGAAAAATGGCAAGCAAGGACCATCATAGGTCCTAACCCTGCGAATAATCCAAAACCAAATCCAAATACTAACTTGAATGTCTAAATGATTGCTACTGAACTGAGATATCCAAACATTGCTGTTGTAACACAAGGAGGTGCAGCGACCAGAGCTGATCTGGATACACCATAAGAACAACTGCACCCGCAGGTACGACCCACGATGTAGAAAAATGAGCCATTCGATGTCCAAAAATAGAAGCAAGTATTCATGGAATCGCGACATGTGTTTGTCGATCCAGAAGAACCATCGACATCAGAAGAAGTCAGGGAGATGCCTGAACGATTTCAGCAGATATTCTAGAAAAAGTCTCCACAAAAGGTTAGTAAACTCAAGTCATTTCTGTCAAGTTGCTAAGCATTAATTCAAGACAAAGATGCTATTGCAGAATTACAAGCACTAATAGAAGAAACACTAGTAGAGCCGCATCCTGCAAAGAAAGTTAACCAGGAAAACAAGAAATTCAAAACTGGATGCGAGTTAAGAATGACTTTGTAGATAGGGGATTATGACATGGATTATATCATTTTAGACCTGGTCTTTGATGTTAATATTTTGACATGGCAAACTTGGGAGAGTATGGGCAAGGCACACCTGGACTGTTCTCCTGTCCAATTGCAACTTGCAAATTAGGCGAAAGTCCTCCCAATTGGTAGATTGAGTCAAGTTCTTGTTGACATTGAAGGGTTGCGCACATTTGCAGACTTTGAAGTGAGGTCTCTATGAGAATGTGTGCCAAAGTAACAAGATCTGTGCGACGGGTTGAGAATGAGTTAAGAGAGATGCCCACCTATGAGGGTTTTCCTAACCTTGCAACCTTCCTAACTGAGTTCTAAATCCTTGGAATGGGGTTGCAATGCTTGTTTTCATTAAACCATGTACTAAAGGCTACACCTGCTAGATGGTGGGGTACACACAAGAAGTTCATAACAGAATGGACACAATGCAGAAGGTTGATGGAAGTCAGATTCGACAAAGAAGTCACCACCATGAGCCACAAGTACACAGGATTGTCGAGCCCTGTACAACACATAAATCAATGTCGCACCGTATTTGCAGAATACCCGCGACAGAAATGGGTCCACCATTTCATTCACACATTGGAAATGACACCTATAACGTAGTATGTATCTATGGAGTTGCGATAAGGAACCCAATATTTTGAAGGACTTGCTAAGAAGTTTAGGAAAACATTTGAATTTGCTGATGAGCAACCTACAGTTGATGCTGCGCTTCAAATAATAAAGGAGAATATATTTGCTGAAATTCCTGTTGAAGAGGCCAATTCTCACTAGTGTAGTGCGACCATTTAGCAATGGATGGCTTGCTACAATCTAGCTGGAGACCCAGATGATGATCCAACTAACATAAACATACCAGCATCAGAGGGCACATGTGTAGTGGAAGGAAGTGGCATTTCCAGTGACTAGTTCCTACAGCCATTGAAAATCAAGAAAGTAAACATTGGGTCACCAGAGAACCCAAAGTTCGCCAATATAGGAGATTATTGGGATGAAGAGACAGTCACGAAGATCACAGACTTGCTACATGAATACCATGACTTATTCCCTACCAATTTCTCAGAGATGAAGGGAATAGTTGACGACCTAGGGGAGATGAAAATATCCCTGCAACAAGATGCTAAACCTAGTAAACAACACCCATATAGACTGAATCCACGATATAAAGAGAAGGTAAAAGCATAATTGGATCGCATGCTTAACGCAAGAATCATTGAACATGTTGAGGAATCAGAGTGAATCAGCCCTATAGTGATCCAGGATAAGAAAACAACAAGATAAGTTATGATCTATGTTGACCCGAGAAAGCTGAACGATGCATGCTTGCACGATCCATTCCCAACATCATTTATAGATGAAGTACTTGAAAGCGTCGGAGGGCAAGAGATGTATTCATTCATCGATGGATTTTCTGGCTATCATCAAGTTAGAATCGTGAAGGAGGATCGCCACAAAATGACCTTCGTCACATAATGGGGATGCTACCAATATACGGTAATGCCCTTTGGACTAAAAAATGCACCTGCTATTTTTTCTAGAATAGTAGTCTCTGCTTTTAAATATTTCATTCATAAATTTATTGAGGTCTACTTTGATGATTGGACTGTGTTTTGTCTAGTAAGAGACCATATTGAGAGTCTGCACATGATGCTGGGCCGTTGTCGCCAGTATCAGATCATGCTCAATTCGAAGAAATGTATTTTTTGTGCACCATTTGGTGTTCTTTTTGTTGGGTCACATCATGTGTCGCGATGGTATTTTGGTCGACCCAACAAAAGTTGCAATTATCCTTGACTTACCACCACCTACATTAGTCATGCAACTTAGATCAGAGCTATGACATACATGCTACTACAAGAAGTTCATTAGATGGTATGCAGAGATCACTACACCTATGGAGAAACTGCTAAAGAAAGATGCAAAGTTTCAGTGGACAACAGCCTGTTAGGAAAGCTTGGACAAATTAAAGAACAAGATGGCCACTGCGCCAATACTGGTATTCCCGGACTAGAAAAAGGAATTCCATGTTCATGTCGACGCGTCGTCTATCGCGCTTGGCATAGTCTTGACACAACTAGGAGAGGGTTTGCAAAAAACTATCAACAGTAGAAAAGAACTACACAACGACAGAAAGAGAAGGCCCTTCTATGGTATATGCACTCCAAAAGTTTAGACACTATTTGTTCAGTGGAAATTTCTAGATGTACACTGATTATTCAGTGCTAAAATACCTAGTCAACAAAACAGTGTTGGGGGGGAAGATCTATATATGGCTTCTCCTGTTTGAAGAATTTTATTTTGAGTTCATTGTCAAACCTGGTCGACTTAATGTTGGGCCCAACCACCAGTTGAGGATAAAAAGTGGTGAAGAACCAACCAACCTGGAATATAATTTGCTCGACGTGCAACTATTTGTAGTTACCATGATCGAAGATCAAAACAAATAGTTTAACGCAATCATCCACTTTTTGAGTATAGGCTACATGCCTCCAGGATTCTCCGTCAATCAAAAGAAGCACTTGGTCTTTAGAGCTGCTAATTTTACATTGATCACTGAACACTTTTACAAGTTGGGTGTGGATGAAATACCACGCCGCTATGTTTTTTATTATGAGCGACCTTGGGTTATGAGCGAAGCACATGCTGGTGTCGTAGGGAGATACTACGCGGGAAAGGAAACTGTGCATAAGATATTGTAGGCAGGATTATGGTGGTCGACCATACACATGGACACTAAGAGCTTCTGTAGGCGCTGTGATATTTTCGAGAGAACAAGAAAACCATCGCGCTGCGACGATGGTTTTCGACAAGTGGGTTGTTGATTTTTTAAGACCGATCAATCCACTGGGCAAAAGCAATGGCACATGCTACATTATCACTGTGAAAGACTATTTAACTAGATGAGCTGAAGTCACACCTGTTAAAGATTGCATCGCTGCGACTGCAGTGAAGTTTTTATTTGAAAATGTGGTGACTAGATTTGGATGCCTGAAAATTCTACTAAGTGACCAGGGTACGCATTTTGTTAAAAAAATGATTACTGAGCTTATTGCAGAGTTCTAGATCCAGCATAAGAAGAGGACACCCTATCATCCTCAGGTGAATGGAATGGTCGAAGCCTTTAACAAGATTCTGGAAAATGCATTGACCAAGGTATGCAACATGCGTCGAGATAACTGGGATCAGAAAATATCATCTGTGCTATGGGCGTATCGCACAACTTGCAAACGATTGATAGGGCACACCCCATTCAGACTGGTATATGGACAGGAAGATGTTGTGCCAATGGAGTATATCGAGATGACCGACGGAGATGACTGACAGAGATGACCGATGGAGATGACTGACGGAGATGCTGTCGAACAGAGGTTGTCGGACCTTGTTTAGATGGAAGAGGAACACTTTGTCACAAGATTTCATCAGACGGTCAAAAAGTAAAGGCAGAAGGCATGGCATGATCACCATATCCAGGTCAAACCATTCAAAATCGGAGGACTTTTGTTGCTGTATGACAACAAAATTTTCAAACACCTAGGCAAGCTGAAGATGCATTGGCTAGGGCCATATATGATTGCGTAGATCACTGATGTGGGCGCAATAAAACTGTAGAGACTAGATGGAACTTCTGTCATAGGAATGGTGAATGGTAGTCGCCTGAAACCTTACTATGTGGTCATGACATGCCTGGCTAAAGTTGTGATGCGTGAAGAAAAAAAAAGGAGGAACGCAAGAAACTATTCTGTCGCATGTCCGTGGCGGAACTAGCCAAAGCACAGGAAAAAGCGGGAATGAAAGGCTGGCCGACATTAAAGTTTGAATACCTGACAAGTATTGAGGCAGTTATGATAGCTAAGCATCGTTAGTTCGACGAGATATGAGGAGAATGACGACATGCTTTTTGGTCCCATCAGTTGTCCGCGTCATAACTGCCATAACTGTGTTGACAGGTACAATGCAACACTCGAGTAACCGAGTTAATGAAGGAATGCATTGACCAAGAAGCCCATGCGATCGATTAGACCTTGACCTCCCATCGCATAATGACTACAGGACACATATGCGAGTATAAATACAAGGCTTCACCATCAAGCAGTCTTCTATGCACACACAAAGAGCACGAGAAAACCAGAGCCGAAGCTTGTCACAGAGTGAGCCGATACCCATGGTATTAGAGATCTCTAGTGGAAGTGAGCTATCTGACGTGACTATCACCTTGGGGTGTTCAATTGGAGAGGAGACCGTATCGCCAGAAGTACAGCAACTAGAATAAGAACCAAAACTTGACCCGATGGAACAAATAAGAAAGTAGCCTACTCTTGCAGCTGCTCCAGCCCCTGTTCCAACCCCTAGGTCGGGCCCTGTGTCAAGCCCTATTCAGAACCCACCAATTGCACCTACATAACCTACCATGGAGCCAAGACAGGCTGGGGAGAGAGGGTCTTGAGAGCCATCCAGGCCAGGACTGTCGAGGAAACGCAAGGGTGAAGGCCATTGTGGATAACCTCGGGTAAGAGATGATGGAGGAGGACTTGCTGGAGGAAGAGCTAATGGAGGAGGACTCCCCACCCCATAGAGACCCATATGCCGAGGAGGAAGATGAAAACTTCCTGCACTATGTTCGGCCGAGGAGACTCGAGGTAGAGCCAGTGACGCTTCCCAAGAAAGTGCACACACTTTTAGTCGCACCACGAATCCCTGATTGCATACCCCTGCTAATGGACATAATGCCAAAGCTCGCCAAGTTGGCATTTAAGGATGTTGACACTCACCAGCAGGTGGGGTTGGAAAGAACAAAATACATGGTCATGATTCAAACCAGGCCGACTGGGCCCAAGGTTCTAAAGCCAACGAAGTGGGCTACTAGCATCGACCAAGCAGGATTGATGAACTTGCTGTTCATGCCACATTTTGGCCATAGCCTGCATGCCAATACATATGTGAAAGAACTCCTGGTCTGTTTCCACAGAGGGTGCCTATGGATCGATCGACCATGCTCGGTTGACGTCGAGCTTATCTCGTTGATCACAGGAATTCCGAAGAAAGGACATGACCCCGCGCCATATTTGTGCCATAATAGGGATACCACCAAGATGAAACTGAAGTATAAGCTTCAGCACACAGGTAGGGGATTCTTGATTGGCCCGATTGAAGACGCCTGTGTGTGGTTCACCATAAAGATCCTATCTTGCAAGCTGTTGTACAAGATGAGGCCAACTGAATGCACCGCCGGAGCAGTAGAACTTGTGGAGAAATGCGCACAATGTGTGACTTTCAACTGGTCACAGTTCCTGCTGAATGCATTTATAGACGATGTAGCGAAGGCTCAAGAGGATCCTAAATACAAATTTCACTACTCTTGGCTGCTCATCCTGATCTCGTTCACCTTGTGGGACAACCCACCAGACTACGAACCAATGGATGTCCCACTAACTTGCCTTCGCGCAAAGTGTTGGCAGCGGTTTTGGGGTAAGTGAGTTACGTAGCACTGCGGAGGCTGCGCAAGGTCATGCGACACCACGCAAGGAAAAGAAAGCGCGATAGGTGGAAAATAAACCATTTTTGAATATTTTATGCATCTTTTTGTATCGGTTGACCACATTTTGTGGATATAGGTCATTAGTGGTTAAATCAGTTATGAATTAGTTAGAAGTGGACCACGAATGTAAAGGCACAAGCCTATATATAGAATTAGAATTGCAAATAAGATGAGAAACTAGTAGCAGAGAGCAAGTGAGAGATTGAATCTTGTGGATCGATCTTTCTCTCGCTGTGGAGAAAGACAACTGTTGTTTTGGATCTGTTGCACAGAAAGTAATATGATACAACAGATGTTGTTTTTTGTCTCTTCCTATTTTTAAGTGCTGCGATGTCAATGACGAATGCCTAATGATTCTATTTTATGAATGAATAATGTGATACTGCTGCAATGAATAAATGAAATATGCAATCTGTTAGATCTGTGGTTGGAATGGTAGATCTGTTATTAATGATGCGATGTCTGATGAATGGTTCTATTAGATCTGATAACTAGGTTGATGAACCGATGCTGCCCTAAATCCTCCTCCTTACTGCGAAAACATAGTTCCGATAGCTCTCCCTCGAACATCTCAGGTGAGAATTCATCCGGTCCGTGGGTGTTGCTGGGCAGGGTGAAACCTGTTTAGGCCGGTGCTCAGGGAGATCATGCAGGTTGAGTGTCGACAGAGTGGGAACCCCTATTGACAGCCTTTGTTGGGTTGTGCCAACACAAAGTACCAGAACCTGTGGGAAGATAAGAAAAACAAGATCTGCTAGATGGATAGTAACATTGAGTTTTTTCTGCATGGCAAGGCCCTGCGTGATGTTATTAGGTGATCCCTTAGAGTCCGGGTTGCGACAGTGCACATATACACGACCTTCACCAATTTCCAGGCGAGTGCTCATAACACTATTTTGGAGCCGAAGAACGACCCGGCCAAGCAAGCGCACCGGGCAGGGTTCATGATTACTGATGATGATGTGGACACAATTGTCAAGGAGTGGCATGATGCATGGCATGGCCCAGTAGCAGAGCTAATGGCAGAAGGTGGAGACCATGAAGACCCACCACTTGACCAGGATAATGGCCAAGGAAATGAGGAAGGTGACAATCAAAACAATCAGTCGCAAGGAGGAAAAGATGATGACAGCGGTGATGGTGGCTCCGATCGAGGCGATGGAGAATGGACACCTACTGACAAGGACATTCACAACCACCAACAAGAACATCAACAACAGTGTGGGCTACAACAAAAAAAGATAAAATATAGCAAAATGGCTAACATAGACACATTGACTGAGGATGATATTCGCATGCTAGCAGACGCTGTAGTCGAGGCTGCGAAGAAAATCCTCGAGGTTCTAAATACGTAGCAGGAAAATGTGGCTAGTCAAGTTATGGAGCACCTCAATAAGTTCATAGAGTCCATTAATGAGGTCAAATCCACTGTCGAGGCTGAAACATATGACGTAGATCCCAATATCTTGTTAGTCACACGAGAGCTAGTGCCTCCAATCAAAGTAGAAATCCACGGGTGCGTAATGGAGATAGGGATGAGGATGGGTGCGTTTTATGATGTTGTCAAAGAGTTTGACACATTGCAGGTCAACTTCTCAAAGCTCACATTGGGAGAACTCTACGAGTTACAACAGGCAGCTGCGACAGAAAATACGACTTTGGGAGAATGCTATTGCATATCAGGAAACGAAGCAGCAGAGGAAGGTGAAGCAACGCAAGATCCTTCTAAAAGAGAAAGAGCAAGAGATTGTGGCACATGAGTGAAGCCACGTTACACTTGTTGAAGCCATTAAAGGCATGGTCGTAGAGTTCCAACCAGAAGCGGGCTAGGAAGATGAAGATTCATCTGCTAAGGTTGCCCAACTATTGCAGATTGCGGTGGAACTGAAGAAGCAGGTTGAGGAGCTTCAGGCTAAGTAGGTACCGAGCACACCTCCTGAGGTGCTCGACGAGTGAAGTAAAGTAGCATCTGAGGCTATTGAAAAGATAAGTGAAGGAGAAAAACTCTACACTGAGGTAGTTGAAGCCGTTTCCACGATATGGGAAGCACTTATCGAAGATGAGACTGGAGAAAGGATTAAGGAAGACGCGCGACAAGTTGAGGTGAAAATCATTATGGCAAAGGCAGAAATGAAGAAGTTGTCATTTAAGGAAAATGTTTCGAAGATGGCTGAGGTTAAGCAGCTGTAGCAGGAATTCCAAGATCTTCGTGACTAGGGAAGTGGAAGTGGAGGCACACCAGTCAGAAGCAACACAAATCACAGGCCTTGTTTAGCCTCTGCAGCAAAAACTTCAGCATATTGTGCAGTCGCTAGAGGCAGGACTGTTGAAACATATCAGTTCCGACCGAGTGAAGCAATTGGCCGCACGGGAGGAGGAAGTAACAATGGAAGTTGCTAAAGTCAAACAGATGGTGAAGGAATTTCAGGACAAGGTTGGTCCTCCCTCGCAACCTGGGCTGTAGCCCGAGATGGAGGCTTAAGTTGTGATCATTTACATTTTTGCGGAGATATCCATTTTTTCTTGGTGGCTCGGGATGAGCCACATGTGAGTGTTGGTGGCCCATTGGGCCAGGAAAAGTGCACAAGGAAGAATCTGACGCACAAGAAAAGGAGGAAAAGTGTGCGATCGAAACAATAAAGATGGAAAGGAAGCGCAAAAGCAAAGGAAGTTGCGACTGGGTTGGTGTGACGGGGAAAATCATATCCAGAGTTGGTGGAAGAGGCAGGTAGAAGAGTTAATGCTGGACAAGTGAAAGTCAAGGAAGACTGTAGAAGGATGAACCAACAGAAGATGGAAGGGCAATTTTGCGCCTAGTTATGACTAGTACAGACGAGCTAAACGACGCTTTCGTGGCCAGTTAAAGCTGTGGTTAATGCATTGCAGGACTTTCGCAGCTAGGTATGGGACGAAATTTAACATAACATATATATTTTGTAGCTACTTAAGTCGTAATAACTGATTTGTACTCAATCAAACCTGCGTGGTCTTCTAAATGCTATAAATGGAAGGAACCCACTTTGTATAAGGGCTCCTGGTTCGGTCAGTTCAATTGGATGTTCATTGTTCAATTGATTAGCTCAGTTACATTCAGTGTAGTTCAGCAGTAGTTTAATAGCTAACTTAGGGAGGAGTCTAGTAGGAGGAGAAGGCTGTTGAGCCACGAATGTTGCAGCTGTGTGCGCAGACTGCTAGTAAAGTAGAAGAGTCGATCCAGGTTGTGTGTGGATCAATAGAAGTAGATAGATATAGAATAAACTAGAGAGCATGAGAGCAAGAATATTGAGGTTGCAAGGTGCGACCTATATTTGTCATGCCAGATGAAGAGAACCTTGGTGGTTTTTCTCAGATGGGTTTCCACGTTATTTCCTGTGTTGAATGAATGAATGATGTGGATATTGAATGTCTATGTGAATGTTTGTTTACCTTGCATTATTATAGTACAATTGTTGTTGAATGTATGTCGCAGTAGGGCAATGAATGAATGAATGAATGAATGTTTAAAGTATTGTTGGAATATTGTGTATGGGTTCATGGTTAAGCTGCTACGTTAAAATATAAGTCGCCCACTACCTTTCAAGTCTAAGGAATCGATTGCGTTGCACCGTTGTGCCAGTTGTTGAGTTGTAAGGACAGGGTCGTGTCGCACGGGTGGACTGTGGTACATAGTTGTGCCACCATCGCAGAGTAAAGGACTCCATCCCATAGTCTTTGTCGAGCAACTTGGCCATGTGCCAAGGACTATAATCCCTTGCCAACTGCAGAAACATGGTTTTGGCAGTTACCCATTAAGATATCTCGGGTGAGACTGCGCCTTCCTCGCAGGCGTTGCCGACTGAGCTTGCTCTGTTGGGCCGAAGTCTTTTGGTGTTTTGTTGGTATCATGTTGTATTTGAACCACAAGTTGACACAAGAAGGAGAAATAGGCCAATAATAATGGAAGTGTCCTTACTGTCAAACATTATAAATGCTAGAATTTATTTTTCGAGACTTATGCGGGTATTATGTGTTGTGTGAACCTCCTCACATATTCTTGCATCATGTTCCCCAGTCCCTTGGGAAGAGCCCTAAATAATGTTGCAGGACATCTTATTGCAATGGAGATTTTTTTTACCAAGGCCAATTGATACCCTAAGTCGCACAAAACTTGTACCAAGTTGAAGTTGTCTTTGTTTGGATTTAGAAAATCCAATACACTTGGCATGGATTCACAATCTCCTTGTGTTGAGTGTGGTACTTCTATGCAGTATAAGCTTCCTTACTACTAGAATTATGTGAGTAGTAAAACGAGCATGATGTTGATGGAGGTAAAAAATGTAAACAATGGAGATGAAGTCTCAAAAGATTCCTCGTGACTTGCACAAATGTAATGTTGCCATATGCCTTCACACCAAATTCGTCAAGTATTTGTCTGCGTTTATTATGCTAGCCAAATTCGTTAGGTTTTTGTCCACTTTCGTTATGCTAACACGTTTCTTTGCTATTTTAGGGGTTGGTTGTCCTATCACGCGTTAGTCGGTTAGGTGCATCCATTTAGGGTTTTATGTATTTTGGGGCTTTTGTTTCTTATGCTTTTTGGCCTTTTCCTTGCCATTCATCCCGTGCCCTTTGTCATTTTCTTCGACATTGTGGGAGGATGAGTAAGGATTTATAAATTGAAGCCAACAATTTTCGTTCACAAGCTCCATCCTGCATTTTCGTAGAGAAATGGTTTATACTACTGAATTCCAATTACATTGATGGTAAGTAGTGTGGTAGCAACGATGTTCTACTCTAAGCAGATAACTGGTATTCCTTTTAATGTAGTTCAGTCAAAGAATTTATTATCCTCTAATAAGTCTTTCGAGTGATTCATCATATAGTAAGTAAACTAATTCTTTAACAGAGTAAGTCAGTAAATGAAGACCTACCTGAGATCTTCTTCTCTCTAATGAGATTTAGCTTACTTACTTTGGTTTTATTGCCTCTCTTACAAGAAGAATGAGTCTCTTTTTCAAGCATAAAAGTCTATGGCTTTGAGTTATGGATTTTTAGAAATATGGACAAGCATTAAAGCCTATAGATTTCGGCTAACACATCCCTTGCAAAGGATTTATTAAGTTAGTAAACTAAGAACTTACCCGAGCTTTGTTTCTCTCTAATGAGATTTGGCTTGCTTGCTTTGGTTTTATTGGCTCTCTTACAAGAAGAACGAGTCTCTTTTACAAGCATCAAAGTCCATGGCTTTGAGCTATGCATCCTTAGAAATACCGGCAAGCATTAAAGCCCATGTCTTTCAACTAACACACTCCTTACAAAGGATTAGCAATACTAACAAGTTTCAAAATCTATGACCTTAGTTTTAAGTTTCTTTTATCCGCCCTCCATAAATTGCACTCAGGGTTCCATTGATAGCTTGGCTTTGTCAGTTTTTATTACACCTTGTCGAGTTTTACCTATATTATCTATGGATAGTAAATTATGTCATATCACCACCCATACTTATCATGCTACACATCAATTCCCTGAATTTCAACTTTATCTTTAACTCCAACAATTTATTACGTTCGTTGATAAAGAGGAAAAATAAAAATCAAGAAATGTTCCACATGAATCCATGCAGAGGGATGCATGTATCTGTTTTCCATGTTAATAAGTTGTTCCGGTTTTATTTGCTGGAGAAAACTCCATTGGAAACAACAATTATGAACAACTTGCATAATTAAACTCTCAAATTGAAACTAAAGATATAACAATTGAAACCGACAATAAACCCATTTTCAAACATCTGTAAGATAATTTATTTTCGTTTTAAGATTATTAAAGGGAATGTATAAATTAACAGACTAGAAATCAACAACTAAAATAAAGAATTCCAAGGATTAAATTTCCCAGAAATCGTTTGAGTTTATAAGATTGCATTAAGGATTAAAGCCAATTAGTAATTCTTGTTATATGTATGGAACCTACATATATTTTTGAATCAGAATCTAATGGAGCATGTTGTAGAATGCACCATTCTCTTTCAGAGCAATGTATTGTAGGAGAGTAAGAGAATAAAAGTGTACAATTTAGGTTTTAAGAGTTTGGTGACTATCACAGGAACCACTATTTAGGTTTTAAGAGTTAACCTAGTCACATGAACCATATTCAAATTAGCTATAGCCTTGTTGATACAATAGTTGCCACAAAATGGCTCTATAAAATAAGCATGTATGTCAAACTAAGTTTCAAGTATTATGGGTGAAAGGTTTGGAAATCACACTAGAGACACCTTTTAACATGACATTTTTTGGGTAGACTGCATTGATAATGGAAGTGTCTTGATTGTCAGACCTTATAAATTCTAGGATTTTTGTTTTGGAGACTAATGAGGGTATTATATGTCGTACGAACCTCCTCAAATATTCTTGCATCACGTTGCTGAGTCTGTTGGGAAGATCCCTAAATGATGTTGCAGGACATCTTATTACCAAGGGAAATTGATACCCTAAGTAGCTAAAAACTTGTACCAAGTTGAAGTTGTCTTTGTTTGGATTTAGAAAATGCAATAAACTTGGCATGGATTTACAATCTCCTTGTGTTGAGTGTGGTACTTCTATGCAGTAGAAGCTTCCTTACTACTACAATTATGTGAGAATTAAAATGAGCATGATGTTGATGGAGATAAAAAATGCCATTCAAGGAGTCACTACCCACTGCACGAATTCCAGTTACATTGATGGTAAGTAGTGTGGTAGCAACAATGTTCTACTCTAAGCAGATAGTTGGTATTCCTCTTAATGTAGTTGAGGCAATGAAACTGTTATCATCGAATAACTATTTTGAGTGCTTCATCCTATAGTAAGTAAACTAATTCTTTAACATAGTAACTTAGTAACCGAATAACTTACCTGAGCTCCGCTGTTCTCTAATGATATTTAGCTTGCTTAATTTTATTTTATTTCCTATCTTACAAGAAGAACAAGTCTCTTTTTCAAGCATCAAAGTCTATGGATTTGAGCTATGCATCCTTAGAAACACTGACAAGCATTAAATCCTATGGCTTTCGGATAACACATCCCTTGCAAAGGATTTAGTAAGTTAGTAAACAAATGCCTTATCTGAGCTCCGTTTCTCTCTAATAAGATTTAACTTGCTTACTTTGGTTTTATTAGCTCTCTTACAAGAAGAATGAGTCTATTTTTAAAGCATCAAAGTCTATGGATTTTATCTATGTATCGTTAGAAATACTGAAAAGCATTAACCTATGGATTTCAGCTAACAAATCCCTTGCAAAGGATTTGCAATACTGACAAATTTCAAAATCTATGACCTTAGTTTTAAGTTTCTTTTATTTGCCATCCATAAATTGCAGTCAGGGTTTTATTGATAGTTTGGCTTTGGCAGTTTTTATTACACCTTATCGAGTTTTACCTATATTACCTATTTAGGGATAATAAATTATGTCATATAAGCACCCATACCCATCATGTCGTACATGAATTCTCCGAAATTGAATGTTCTCTTTATCTCCAATAATTTATTACGTTCACTGATACAGAGGAAAAATAAAAATCAAGAATTGTTCCACATGAATCCATGCACAGGGATGTACATATTTGTTTGCCATGTTAATGAGTTGTTCTAGTTTTAATTTCTAGAGAAAACTTTGTTGGCAACAACAATTATGAACAACTTGAACGATTAAACTCTCAAATTGAAACTAAAGAAATATCAATTGTAGGATAATATATTTGTAAATCCATTGTCAAATATTTGTAAGATAATTTATTTTTGTTTTAAGATCATTAAAGGGAATGTATAAATTAATGGACTAGAAATTAACGACTAAAATAAAGAATTATTCCTCTCAACATTCCTTATAAAGAATAATGGGCACCACTATGCATATGATGGTTATTCTCCCTATTTTTTCTTAATGTTTTCAATTCATGCATCATATCACAGAACACCTCCATTGAGGGCTGAAAAAAAAACCATATTCAAGGACAACTATGACAATTTAAACACAAATGACAACACATCTGATGAGGGTTTCAGAAAAGAATTTGCACGACACATCTGGCGGTGCATTGAAGGCTCTGATGGAGGACAGAAGGGTGAATTGAAAGGCCCTGACAAGAGTCACACCTGCACGTGAAGAAGGATCCAGGGGAAGCGTGAAGAAGGATTGAGTACTTAAAAACTCTCTCTTATGCAAACCGACCTTCAAATAGGAGGAAAATGTGTTAATAATCGCCAAAATAGTATGAAGATACGTGTCAGGTTTTTATTCGCCAAACCGACAAGGAATATTTCAATACTTCATCTCCATTGTTTAACGCCTTCAACATAAATATATGTTTGCTTTTCAAATGTTTGCAAATAACTATTATCAAATCAAAACTATTGCTTTAAGTTCATGCAATACAACTTCTTCACATTAAACCATAAATTACATAAAAAAATAGAAAGGTCAAAACCTGTAATATCTCTATCCTCAGAAAAACTATCATCACATGCTTGTGCCATATTCTATGAACTGATATGTTTCCCATGAGCTTCTGGATATTTCTGGTGTATGTCATCATCTAGAAAGTGTTCAACCTCATCTACTGTTGCTATCATAATGTGCCATCTCCTTTAACCTGACAATATACAAAATTCAAAGAAACATAGTAACCACCACAACAATGAAAAAATATAGTCATAATACTAAGAAAATGTAAGAACATTCCCTAAGATCCTTTGGCCAACTTAATTTCCTTCACTGGCCTGAATGTTAGCCTTGGACAAATCAGGAACATTCGCCTGGAACACATACCCCTTGGTCTTTTCTTTGATGTCCACAACCGTAGGTTCCATGCTTGGGTTTATTATCCTCTCTAGCTCTTCCAAGAAGTGGTTCATGGCCACAATATGATCTAGATGACCCTCCGTCGTTCAAAACTCAATTTGAACCAGTAAATTCCATCAAAAACCCATTAAGTTAAACCAATTAATGACAAAATTTTATCAAAAAATTATTTAAACTCTCCTTCCAGTGAAATTCTATCAAACATAACCATTTAAAAGTGTTATGTTTTTATCATTTAATAAATATGATCTTAGGATCTTATTTGAGAGAATAACATGCACATCAATCAATCACAAGAGACAATAGACACAAAGATTTTCCTCTGGGAAACCATAAAGGAGAAAACCCCACAACTTCCTCAGAGATAGAATGAGCACCAATGGCAGCAGTAAAAACCCAAAGACAAAAAGATGATCTCCAATAGATGTTCTCTCTCTCACTTGAGCTATCTTCTCCTCTCTCACCTATGCGTTATAGTTGGGTGATTGTGTGTGTCAAATAGAGAGTCTCACTCTCTATTTATACTAGTTTCCAACTTGACAATTACTTATTAGGGACGGCTTCTCTAGGAGAGTCTAATAAAGCTAGTGCCCCTCAACTGTGGGGACTTTCCCCCCCTGATAAACAAGGAGGGTTAACCTCAACTCAATTGTGGGGACTATTGCCCCGACTTACAACGGAGGGTTAACCTCATTGACTTTACATGACTTGATTACATTAATGATTCTCCCGATAGGAACATCGGGGACCAATGAAATACAATATATGAAATATACAAGTGAATACATTCCAAAGTTACAAATACATCAACACTCCATCTTAACTAGGAAGGTATTCTCTTGACACAATTCATCAGCACAAGTCTTCTTCTCTGGATCATCACTGGATCATCATTGGATCATCATCAAAGTCGGATCATCATTGGATCATCATCAAAGCTGGATCATCACTAGATCATCATCATCACTGCTCTGCTATCTCGATAAAATGGTGCTATCTCTCAATTCTACTCGTCACAGTAAGTAAGTTCTACAGAGTCAACCCTTTTTCATGCTAGTTGTAAGCCTAGCCTCCATGTAGGGCTTCATCTTCTTCAACACTTATATCTGACCATGGGAGGAACACATCCAACATCCATGTCAGAAAGGCCCGCCCAACACTTACATCTGACCATGGGAGGAACACATCTAGCATCCATGTCAGAAAGGCATGCCCAACACTCACATCTGACCATGGGAGGCCCATCCATTCACCATGTGAGAAAGGCCCAGCACTTACATCCTCCAGCATGGTATTTAACATCCGAGGAAAGGCCCAACACTTACATCCTCTGGCATGGTATCTACCATCCGTGGAAAGGCCCAACACTTACATATGACCTAGTTGGAAAGGCCCATCACTTACATCTGACCCAGTAAAAAGGGCCCAGCACTTACATCCTCCGACATGGTATCTACCATCCGAGGAAAGGCCCAACACTTACATCTGACCATGGAAGGAACCAATCCTATCACCATGTCAGAAGGGCTCTACACTTACATCTAACCATGGGAGGCCCCACCTACCACCATGTCAGAAGGGCTCTACACTTACATTTGACCATGGGAGGAACCAATCCTGCCACCATATCAGAAGGGATCAACACTTACATCTGACCATGGGAGGCTCGACCTGCCACCATGTCAAAAAGGATCACAAACTCATCACTTCCCCTTGGAAGGAACCTCGATCTGGAGAACACCAAGCTTCTCCCTGAAGTACTCAAACTTCACTCTGGCCATTTCTAGCATAGAATCACATCAGGGCTGATTACGTCCAAGGATAACCTGTGAGCTTCTCCAGGACTGATTACATCCAAGGACAACCTATAAGACCATTTACATATGAGAAACCTATGAGTTTTTCCAGGATTTAATGCTCAGGCAACCTATCTCACCGGCTATGCTACAACTCCCTCTTTCGAGAGATCTCGATCTGGATCACAAGCTGGAACTTCACTGCTCCTCTCTCCCAAGTAGCCAAGTAACTTGCAACATATTTTTCCTCAGATGTACTTAGCGCCATGCAGGACTCCTTCCTTCTAAATCAAGATATCACACATGATATTATACATAAGCAGCACCTCGAAGTGCTCTTCCTATCAATGGCACTGCCCAATTTGAATCCACATAACCCTCTAGGTTAATCTTCTGATTCGCTTCATACTTGAGTCCATAATCAACTATACCCTTCAGGTACCTTAGAATATGCTTTGCAGCAATTAGGTGAACATGTCTCGGATCTATTAGGAACGGGCTAAATGTGTTCACAACAAAGCAAATATCTGGTCTCGTATTCATAAGGTACATCAAGGACCTAATCATCTGACGATGCATCAACCGAATCTGATGAAGCATCACTCAATAGCTTTAGGTGATGCCATAGGTGTAGTCATGGCCTTGTAGTCCATCATCCTGAACCTCTTCAGGATATCCACTGCATACTTCCCTTATCCCAGGGAGATTCCATCCGCATTCTGCCACACCTCCATGCCAAGAAAGTAGTGCATCATATCCAAGTCCTTCATCTTGAACTCGATAGCAAGTCTCCTCTTTACAACTTTAATGAGTTCCTCTTTTCTGTCAGGAACAAGTCATCGACATATAACATGAGCGTCACTGGTATTCCACCTTCAACCTTGAAGTAAAGGTTGGAATCCTCTTTACTCTTAGTAAAACCTAGAGTCATCAGTAATTTGTCCATCCTATCGTACCATGTCAAACCTCAGGATCTTCTATAGTCACTCCGTCTGAAGTGGAGCATCACTCTCCTTCTACCTTTCGTAGTCTATGTATTGAAACATACTATACTGGAGTGACAAGTATCTTCCTCTACTACTATTATTCTATGTATCCATCTAGGGTCACTGGATACCAAGATCCTCTATCTTGAAAACATTCTTCTCGCACCCATCTGTGAGCTTGTCATCCTCTATAGGCTTTCATCTTCAACCTTGTAGCAAAGGTTAAGATCTTCATGACTCTAGGTGATCTTCAAGATCCTCATGTATGTGTTATCCCATGGGTGTCTTCTGAGCTCATACAAGGCCTTCTTTAAATTGCACACATTAGTCTGCCTATCATTTGTCTTAACTTCCAGTGGCTGCAAATGTCTCTTCGTAGTCTATGCCTTCTTTTTGTGAGAGGCCTCGTGCTACGAATCTTGCTTTGTATCCAACGATGTTTCCGTCTATTGCATGCTAGATCTCGCAGATCCATATGGAAGATACTACGGACTTCCCTTTAGGTCTTCGACATCGCATTCTAGTCATCATTCTTCATTTTGGATTATTAGAGTGAATCTTGAACTGTCATCACTTGTTCTTTGGAACAAGTCTCATCCTTCTTTTCTTGTAGGTGATTGTACACGATATTTCCTACAAGTCAAATGCACTAGTTGTATGGTTAAAAAACATTTCATAAGGCATAGTCATAATGGAAAATTCTTATACATAAAGATATAATCATGCAACTATTTTAGCCAATACAACATTCATCCATATCTCACGGAAAATTTCTAGATGCCTTCAATCTCTACCATGACATCATTGAGATTGTGCACTAATCCAATATGTCAGCAAAGAGGTTTCATTCTAGATAAGTAGCAATGGAGAGTTGTATAGCACCATGGACTACTTACCCATCACATGCATGCTAGTAGTATACTGTCATTAATGCAAACATTATCATGCATAACACATCAATTGAACATAAACAAATGCGTAACAAAACAATATCATGAAATGACAATTGAATACTTATCTTTATTTGTTTCATGGGTAGACTTCTTCTTGAGCCTTCCACTTCATCATCTTCTTCATTCATGACATCATCATTTCTTATCCAAATGCTTAAGATGGATAAGAGGTTCTTCAAGAATTGAGTCCTTCATATTCCTCATCGCTTGAGGGATCTTCTTTGAATCGTGAGCGCTTGATCTTCGGTTGTTCCCATCTTCTCTTCTCTTATTATGAGTCGAGCTTCTTCTTGTGTGCACTCTGTCTAGAGTATGCTGAAGGTAATCATTTCCTTCTGGTACACATTCCTCGAATGAATGAATCCCATGATCCTGGGAGGCCATTCAAGGTGGTTATCACAATTTCTGCATTCTCTACTTCTTCATCCACTGCTTCAAGTTGTTCTTTGATTTGAGAGACCCTTGTAAAGTATGACTGTATGGTCTCTGCTGTATTTTTACATTCTTCAATTGGTTTCTCAAAGTCATCTTCCGATTCATGTTCTTCCCTTCAAATAGCTTGGTCAAGGAATCAAACATCTCTTTAGGTGTCTTTAGGGAAGACACTTGTGGTATAAGGTGATCCTTGATTAAATCAACAATGATCTTCTTGGCCTTGACCAAGTTCTCCTTGTGTAAGGATTTATCCTCATCTCCCTCTGGAACTGGAACCTCTCCACTTATTTAGGTGTCCAATTCATTTTCTTCAAGAACCAGTGAAATCCTATACTTCCATGCTCAAAAGTTTTCAGCTTCACCAAGCTTGTCATCAAGCTGGTGTGATTAGTCATCTTGAAATGAGAACCTCAACGGTAAATAGCAAAATATTATATCTTACCGATTTGAGGTGTCCGTCCTGGTTCCAGAGCTGGGTGATCTATGGTTTGTCAGAGAAACCCTAATTTTAAAAACTTGGAATCTTTTAGATCTGATTGGAAAGAAAGATGGCCTTCTTCAAGGTGAGCTATCCAATGTACTCCTTTTTTGAAAACAGTGGAGGGAAGCTCCTGGAACAGGAAGCCCTAGTTTTCCAATTTCCTTTACAGAAATGCCTGATATAGTTTTTGAGGTATCTCCAAAAGTGCAGCTCCTCTGTGTCTAAAATTTCATACTAAGGTGACCTCATCTATCCTCTTTCCAGCACGATAGGTTTGAGAAGAATTGGTTTCACCAATTGGGACTTATGAGTTTTCCCAAGGTGACTTATTTCAGTACTGTTCAACATATCAAACTTGTACGAACTTCCACGTGTCAATGTTTCACCTTCAGAGTCTGAAACTTTTACCAAAGAAATTACAGTCTATGTCCTATCTGGAACATCTTGTGAAATTTCATTTGGACCTTCGTATCCTGAGATATAGCAATTCTCCCTAGGTGTCTTGTTTAGGGATAAATCCTGGAAGAGGATGGAACCCTGATTTGGAGGAATCATATCTCCCAGAATATAGTGAATCTGAGGCTGAAAGTTTTACACAGGGTACATCAGGATCTTATCTTCAGCCTGTGAAAATGTAGGCTCCTGAGACTTCTTCAATCCCAAAGTATTACTCAACCAAAAAATTTAACCTTGGTCTCTAAACTTTGATTTTGATGAGGAGAGAAATCCTATGCTGGGCTCACTCAAAAATTCCTCTGATGTAAAAATCCCTAATTTCCCACAGCAAAAACTGAAAATGCCTGGAATCAAATTCTACTTCGACAGAAAGATGTGCCTTTCAATGGAGAATTATCCTAGCCTCCTTTTGTTGATGGATTGTGGAGAGAGACCCAAAAATTAAGAAGCCCTAGCTTCTACAACTGCACAGTGTATTCTTCTCAGGTTAGCTCTAATACCATGTTATATTTTTATCATTTAAGCAATATGATCTTAGGATCTTATCTGAGAGAATAACATGCACAACAATCAATCACAAGAGACAATAGACACAAAGATTTTCCTCGGGGAAACCATAAAGGAGAAAACCACGCAACTTCCTCAGAGATAGAATGAGCACCAATGGCAGTAGTAAAAACCCAAAGACAAAAAGATGATCTCCAATAGCTGTTCTCTCTCTCACTTGAGTGAGCTTCTCCTCTCTCACTTATGCGCTATAGTTGGTGAGTGTGTGTGTCAAATAGAGAGTCTCACTCTCTATTTATACTAGTTTCAGACTTGACAATTACTTACTAGGGCCGACTTCTCTAGGAGAGTCTAATAACCCCAGTGCCGCTCAACTGTGGGGACTTTTCCCCCTTGATAAACAAGGAGGGTTAACCTCAACTCAATTGTGGGGACTATTGCCTTGACTTACAACGGAGGGTTAACCTCATTGAATTTACATGACTTGATTACATTAATGAATCTTCCTGATAGGAACATCGGGGACCAATGAAATACAATATATGAAATATACAAGTGAATACATTTTGAAGTTACAAATACATCAACAAAAAGGTGATACAGAATCTTAAAATATGGAGTAAAGAATGTAAACTCAATAGCCTACAAGTCTTTTTTTTCAGTCTAATCACTCAAAGAGGAATCACATGATAAACATAGACCTAGTAATTGATTTTAGAAAAGATTCACGTCACCATTCCTGATAACAATAAGTATTCATATTCATACCTAATCATTTACGTGCACAAATTAGAGCATTATGGATTTAAATGTCTCGATATTAAAAGTGGAAAAGGTTGTGGGAGCTTAACAACTACCATAAATCATTTACAAGAACTCAAGCGCAGGAAATTGACACTAAATTCAATCAATTTTGAGGCTTTGACACACCAAAGCTCCATTTGTGAGTTTTTTAAGCAAAACTACGAGTTTTTCATCTAATTACGTTGTAAGCCCATGAATGGTTTTTTTGTTTGTTTCATCGCCATACCTTGTGAGCCATGTCAAGTCATGAGAGAGATAGATCTAGGTACCAACAATGAAGATCCGCTGCAAATATTTATATCTTTGCAATATAAGACATGCAAAATGATTTCTAGACTCAAAATAAAAACTCAAAATTTTCTGTGGGAATCTCAAACATAGATTTTAAATGAAACAACCAGATTGATAAACTGATACCCGATGAATTCTTGATTCAACTCCCGATTGATATGATAGCCGCCATGGTGGATTTCTCCTGTCCGAGGATTGGAACTCTGGGCAAACTACAAAGGAGGCTTCTACACCCATTATTGAAGAAAGGAAATATCAAGACGCGAACCTACCACTGACCTATCACCGAATTGTTTTGGTACATATTAAATGACAAATAACAATGACTAAACAAACTGAAATTGGAAGGACACCTTCAAAAAAAAATCTGCACCAATGGCATTGTGGTAGAATAGTACCCTGCCAAGCAACAGACCTCGGTTCGATTCCCAGCTGGTGCAACATTTCATTTTTTAACATTCTTGATTTTGGAAGCAGGGTTTGAGTTTCTTTGGTTGAAAACATAGCGCAACAAATGATTTAACAATTCTCTGCAATCATTTGCTCAATATGTCTCTTATAAATCAACGAAAGTTAGGGCCCGTGAGAGCTGGAAAACGTCTATATAAATCAACGAAAGTTATGGCATCATAGGATCTAACTTTTTTCATGATCTAGTGCTTTACAACCTCCACCATGGATGGCGAAAGCGAGGGTTTCATGGCGAATTTCGATGATTTCTGCGCAGAATCTGTATTATTGAGGGGTCTTCGATGTCTATGAGGATGGGGCAATGGCCATCATTCTGATATATGGGCTCCACATAGAACGCCTTTTGCTGGCTACTCTCTGGTTTTGTGTTTCTTGGGTATTATACTGCGCCTATCGGTTGGGTTTTCTTCGGCTACCTTGCTTCCTTGCTTCTATTGCCTGCGTATGGCTCACCATCTGGTCGTTCTTGGAACTTTGAACGGGCCCCTGTCTGCTGCGTTCCTTTGAATTGGCCATTCCCTGTTGTCAAAATCAACGGCTGGAGTCCATCCTCATTGCTGAGGACTAGTACCAACCAGCATAAACAAGTGGGAAGGTTATTTTTAGTTGATTTTGACTTTCGACAATTATCAGGGTTTTTGTCTCTTGCGGGGTGACTTGGACCTCTGGAACCTTCTGAGAGCTCCTATCGCTGTTGGGTTTTTTTTACCTTGTCTTTCTCTGCCGATTTTGTGCGCATATCACTATGATGGCCTTTCGAGCCCGGGCCTGCACGTTTGTGGTCTGACTGTGCTCTTCCTGTCGGGTACTTTGACTGGTGTTGAGGTTTTTCCACCGGGGTGGCACGTTTTTGTATGCTGGAGTCTATCTGTGGGGTTGTGGTTTACTTACCTGGCGGGGGGATACACGTGATATTAGGGTTTATTTTTAAACCCTTCCTGGGTATCTCTGTTGTCACGGATTATTACCCTATTCACTCTGTTGAGTGCCTGTCTCTTTCTTTGTACGTTTTCTTGGGATATCGAAGTGGGTTTCTGTAGAGGCTGGTATATCGAGACTCTTTGGGGGTATATGCCCTCTCCAGGTTATCATTGGATCTCGGGTTCGATTTTATGCCTTGATTTTCGGTGTTTGCTGATATTCTGGTTTCTTGGGGAACCACGTGACACATTATTCGTGCTTCTCTTGTTGTCTCATGTCGTTTTCCATGGAGAAGCAGTCGGCGTCAGCTGACGGTCATCATGTAGATCGCTATAGGCGACATAGGAAGTCAAAAACCCTCCGGGCTCGGGATGGCAAACTAGATTTTGTGGTTGGCAGAGATATTTATTTGGATAGAATTCAAGCTTTGTGCACCAGAGCCCTTATTGGAAGACTCGAGTATGCGTCTATGGATAAAAAAAAATGGAATGAATGGGCAGCGGAATTCTGGAAACCGCTCATCGATTATGTGCCTGCCATCAGCCTCTTAGCTAAAGGATGGATTGTTTTTGTTTTTCTTGAGGATAGGCATGCTACCATCGTGCTGAACAGAACGTGGAGGGTTGGCAGAGGCTCTCTGGTTCTCGACAGATGGCATGTGAACTTCGATCCGGTGCGTGAGAGGATAAAAAAGAGACACCTTTGGGCGCTCTTACCAGGGTTACCTTTTCCTCTGTGGAACCGGGCCATTTTGGCTGGTCTTGGCGACACTATTGGCCGATTTATTGCAATAGATGAGAATTTCATGAATGTTTATGATAAGAGGATTGCAAAGATCCTAGTTGAACTTGACATCTCCTCCGGTTTGCCTGCTGATATCAACATTCACTGTGAAGGGTCCATTTTCACCGAACGCATTGACTATCAGGGTGTTCCCTTCCGTTGCAGCTGCTGTCGGGATATCGGGCATTTGTGGAAATATTGTCCTTCCTTACGTATTCGTTCTCGCTCTCCGGCCACCAGCTCACCTATTGAGGACCCGTCGACTCCTCTTTCGGCGCAGGGATACACTCCGAACAGGCAAGCATCGTTTCTCCCTATATCATCATTAAAAAATTTAAAAGATGCCTGTGTTTTATTTGATGATGCATATGAATCTGAGATTGCATATTTGGATTCTTTCACACCGGGGTCTAACCGGGCGCAGCCACACATCCTGAGTCTCCCCACGACTAGTATCTCATGCCCGACTGTCTTATCACAATGTGTACATCCTGTAACGACGGTTGAGAACCTATCCTCTGCGGATGTTATCCCTGTCTCGACCATTGTATCGGCGGGGATTGATGTACCTGTATCTGTTTTATCTTCGTCTTTACCTCCTGTATCCTCTGTGGATGTTATCCCTGTCACGACCATTGTATCGGCGGGGGTTGATGTACCTGTATCTGTATTATCTTCGTATTTATCTCCTGTATCCGGTGGAGTGGTTACACATGATGCTTTAAATTTTCTTTCTACCAACTCGCCTGTGGAGACCAAATTGGATGGCGTGGTGGTTCCTCCACTTACATTACCTGCTTCTAACCCTATGGGTTTGGAGATTACATCTGACCATACTGTAGCTACCTCTCCTCTAATTGTTTCGACTTCCGATGCTCCTGTAGCAGTATCTTCTTGTAGACCTTCTATGTCCTTACCTGGCAGTAGCCTCTTCCAGGGGGGTGACTCTTTCCAGCCTACGGAACAGTTTTCTTGTCATATACGACCACTTTTTACATCTGCTAACTTTCCACCCCTTGTCACCACTAATCCTTCCTATGAATCTTCTCCTCAAAGCCCGACTGAAGCTCCGTCTTTCTCCGATCCTGCACTACACAATACATTGCATATCTTCTCTGATAGGACTCCTCTTTCGACCTCTGTCTTGCCCCTTGACTCCATACGTTTTGAAAATGTTACCATTAGGGGGAAGAAGAAAAGAAACCCTAAAGCTGCTCTACCTGAGTCTCTCGCTCCTGCACCACACACCCCTATATCAACTCGGATTAAGAATGCGGCTCGTTTGTCTAGTTCCTCACATAACAGGGTCCTTAGAGCATCGACCCCTTCACATTCAGGTTCATAATGCGTATTCTGTCTTTGAATGTTCGAGGGCTGGGGGGCTCAGCCAAACAGAAAAGCCTCCGCCTTTTGATTACAACCCTTTCCCCGGATGTGATACTCCTCCAGGAGACCATGACCAGCACTTACCCGGCCCTGTTTGCCTTTTCCAAGCTGTGCCCCGGGTGGGAATTTTGTGCCATTGACGCTTTTGGCCTTTCGGGGGGCATCCTCTCTGGATGGAACCCTCATGTCCTCAGATGTAAGGCTTTTCATACGATGGCGGGAATTTTACTCAATGTTTCTTTGCGGGGGTGTACTATTCCTTTCTCCATTCTAAATGTCTATGGACCTTACTTGCATCGGGATGTTTTTTGGAATACTATTGCCTCGGGAGGTTTACTTTCCACTCAGAATCTTATACTTGCTGGAGACCTTAATTTCACTCTGAATGCTTTGGAAATTTGGGGTACTAAAGCTATTGTGGATCCCCTGGGACCTACCCTTTCCACCCTTCTCTCAGCCCATCATTTGGTGGATATTGCTCCATCATGTGCTGGTCCCACTTGGCGTAATGGTAGAGCGGGAGAGGAGGGTATCTCTAAGAGGTTGGACCGCTTCTTGCTTTCTGAATAGCTCATTGGACTTTTGCCTAGACACCGTGTGTGGACCCATAGATGTGGCATTTCCGATCATTTTCCTATTCTGCTTGAATGGGGTGAACTTTCTGAGCCTTGCCTATATCCTTTCAAGTTTAATCATTCTTGGATTGAACATGAAGGTTTTTGTGATTTGATCCGTCAATCTTGGTCTGCCCCATCCATGGATACCTCTTTGGAAGCTATGTCAGACTTCATTTCACATCTACGTACCTTAAAGGAGAAGGTCCGGGAGTGGACAAAGAAGGAGACTCTTAATATGAAAAACACTTCCACTCAACTGGAAGGTGAGATTTCTGCCCTACTCCATTTGTCCCATTCTGGGATTCTACCACTGAATCAACAATGCAGATTAAATGATCTCAGAGCAGACTACAATAAGATTTTGGCACATGAGATTGCCTCTGTAAGATTACAAAGCAGAATTACATGGGCTAAACATGGCGATGCTAATACAAAATTCTTCCATGCTGTGGCATCTGCCCGGAAAAATCAGAATGCTATATGGAGTCTTCAAGATGTTGATGGGGTCTGGATCTTAGATGATAAGGGATTAAAAGTTTTGGGGGTAAGACATTTTAAAGAGATTTTCACTGATGATGGGATGACTACCCTCTCTGCTCAATTAAAAGTCCTTCGTCTCTTCCCGTCATATCTCACTGAGGAAGATAGGGGAGCTTTTACCCGTCCTGTTACTCTTTCGGAAGTTGAGGAGGCTCTGAAGACTTTTAAAAAAGATAAGGCCCCTGGTCCGGATGGATGGACTGTTGAGTTTTATTTATATTTCTTTGACCTGCTGGGTCCTTCCTTATTAAATCTGGTGGAGACTGCCCGTACATTGGGAAGGGTTCCACCTGCTTTAAACTCTACTTTTATTGCCCTCATACCAAAGATTGAGCATCCTATCAGCTTTGGGGATTACAGGCCTATATCTTTATGTAATCTATGCTATAAATTGATCTCGAAAGTTGCGGCTATCCAACTTAAACCCTTCTTGGACTCCCATATCACACCTCAGCAGTTTGGGTTTCTGAAGAACCGCCTGATTCATGGGCCTGTGGCCATTACACAGGAGGTATTACATACTGTAAAGCTTATGAAAAAATCTGCCCTCATACTCAAACTGGACTTGACGAAGGCTTTTGATCGTGTAAATTGGACTTTCATCAGGCTGATACTTATTCAGATTGGGGTACCTTTGGTTGGGGTTAACTGGATTATGGGCTGTATATCTTCATCAAATTTTGCTGTAATCGTCAATGGCTCACCCTCATCTTTTTTTCCCGCTTCTCGGGGCATTAGACAAGGCTGTCCACTCTCCCCTCTGATCTTTATATTAGTCATCGAAGGACTTAGCCTCTTGATTGCTGATGCTAAACAAAATGGTCTGATTAAGGGTATTAAGATCACAAATGATCTCATCATTACTCATCTCCTTTTTGTGGATGATGTGATACTTTTTGGAATGGGCACTATTGAAGACTGGATTGCTTTCAAGGTGATTCTTGAAACTTTTTGTGAGGCCTCTGGCATGAAAATCAATCTGGACAAATCCTGTTTTCTGCACTATAATGTGAAGGATAGCATTTTGAGGGGGGTTTCTGACATTTTGCCTTACCGTTTTGATCACCTTGACCTTGGTTTCACTTACCTGGGTTTTTTCTTGAAGCCTTCGGGATACCTTGTAAAGGACTGGCTTTGGCTCATTAAAGGATTTGAATCCCGTATTAACCATTGGACAAACAGGTTTTTGTCGTTGGGGGGTCGACTGGTACTTATCCGTGCTGTTCTCACTAGCCTTCCAGTCTATTGGTGTTCTCTTTTCCCTATCCCATCATCCATATTGGACAAGCTAAGGAAACTTATCTTCAACTTCCTGTGGGGTTCATCAGCTATAAAAAAGAAGTTTCACTTGGTTGATTGGCAACTGCTGGCTCGGCCCATCTCCTTGGGGGGTTGGGGTATAAAAAACTTGCCTCTTTTCAGTATATCATTGAGAATGAAGAATTTCTGGTATGCTTTGAATACCTTTGGTATTTGGAATCAGCTTATAAGGACAAAGTATATGAAGAATATGTCGATCCAAACTTGGTGCAGAAATAAATACTTCAGATTTAACAACTCTTCTCGTATCTGGATGGGATTCATTAAAACCCTGAAATGGATCGGGCAAGGCTTAATTTGGCAAGTGGGTCAAGGTACTGAGGTTAGAGTGGGGGCGTATCCAATTGTGGGTCTAGGCAGTACATATATACTGCTATATGAACTTAGAACTTACCTTGAAGATTATGGCATTATCACTCTTTCCCAGGACAAAAATCATGATACAGGACACTGGTATACTGCTGAGGAATTAGATTTATGTGATGAATGGAGTTTTCTGTGGAGTACTTATATCAAAGGTTTAGAATATAACAGAATCAGGCTAAATGAGGAATCTGATACACTTCTGTGGTCTACTCGGAATTATGTGGGCTCTATCAGTGCTGCTATGAGTTATGAATGTTTGATTAAAAATAATATACAGGATGATCATAACCAGGTTTGTCTACAGCTTTGGTCTTTAAAGATTCCAATGAATATTATATGTTTTATATGGCTATTGGTCAAAGACAGAATACTTACCTGGGACCATCTTCAATCAAGAGGGTTCTATGGCCCTAGCAGATGTGTGCTATGTGAAAAAGATTCAGAGGACTGTGGACATATATTTCTTATGTGTCCTTTTGTGGTTAACATTTTCACTCATTTCTCGATTTGTTTGGGCTCCACCATCTGTCCTCATAGCACTATACTATCCTTCCTGAAACACTGGTTTGACTCCACTGCTATATCTGATCCTATCCGATACACCCCTATCTTTATATTCTGGTACCTGTGGCTTCTCCGTAATCAGTGTATCTTTGAGAATGTCAAACCATTAGCTACTACTCTCATATTCAATATTGAAGATAAGCTTGCCCTTTACCCTGTTCCTCCATGCAAAAAAAAGATCAGGATGATTGGTCCACAGCCTCTTCATGTCTATCCTGTAGGGTATTTTGATGGTGCAGCACAAAGAAAGTTGGGGGGTGCTGGGTTTGTGATCTATATTAGTGAAACCCACTATTATTGTTTCT
>LPNX011235592.1:224414-274581 GCA_001517045.1 Pseudotsuga menziesii
TGACCTAATATATCAGGAGTGATGAATAAGTCTGATGAGAAACAGACTTAGTACTCTTATATTTGTTTTGAATGTTGGCTGTATGCAATTTCTTCAAGCTGCTACTGTTTTGGTACTTGTTGTATTTTGCTTGTATTGCTGACTGTTTACAGATATGATAGCTGTCACTTGTTATGTACAAGATTGATTATAAGCTGTGATGATATCCCACTATGGGTGGTTATACAGGGGACTGTTTAGTCTCTCTCTATGTAACTGTTTAAGATGTCTTTTGATTCTACATGAATATCAAAGGCTGGTATTTTTTCCTCTGAAAAAAAACCTCCACCATGGATGTAGGGAAGACATTATTTGACTTCCCACAATCCACATTGAGTATTATGCCTACCATGAAAACCACAAATTTTTGTCTAGCAAGGGCGGTGAATTGAAAGGAGATGAAGGGAGGTGCATTGAAGGCCTTGAAAAATGACATAAGGGTGAATTGAAAGGCCCTTATAAGGATGCACCTGCATGGGAAGTAGGATCCAAAGGAAGCATGAAGAAGGATTGAGTATTTAACAACTCGGTCTTATGCAGGCTAACGGTCAAATAGGAGGAAAAAGCGATAATTATCGCAAAATAATATGAAGACACATGTTAGGTTTTTATTCGCCAGACCGATGAGGAATATTTTGAGACTTAGTATCCTTTGTTTAACGCCTTTGGCGTACTGACCCATCATTTAATTAATTGCATATTAATAATTGCTAGTGAAGGTTTGGGTTAAATATTATTTTTTAAGAAAATTATTTGTTGAATGGTTGTTTAAGGGTTTTGTTGTTGTTGTTGTTTATAGTGGGGTAAGTTATCTATGCTTGAATGAGGAATGTGAGTTTTATGATAACCCTTGCATAGTTTCCATATCGAAGACAAAGGATAAAAAGAGTATAAGATTAACACCTTGTATAAAAGTCAAATGTAATGTTTGGAACCTTGAGCATAATTTTTTTTTGAGGATAAGCCCTCTAGTTATAAGTCCCAATTGGAAATGTTAATTATTGCTACAAAGGAAACAAATACCCTTGTTGCATAAATGTGAATTCAATGTTAACTTGAGTGTGGTTTATTATTAAGGGTAGTGTCTTAACTCATTTAAATTTTTGAATAAAATTTTATACCCCTTACCTCAACTAGATACTAGGGTAACATGTATGTTACAAAAGGTCTCAAGCAGAGGCTACAAAGGCTAGGAAAACACAACCAAAGAACGACTATGGATCGTACCTAGTATGCTCGCCCAAAACTATAGTGTGTGTTTGTACATATGCATGTGCCAAAAGGCATATGCTAAGGGTTGTGTAGACCTTAACAGAGTTTCAAAAGGAAAAACAAAGAGAAACAAAAACAAGGAAACAAAACTAAAATTTAATCATAATAATTACTATCATGCGATATATTAAAGCAAATCTAAAGTAAAATTGTCCACATATTCTTTGACAAACAACATTGATATGATAGAAGAATTTAAAGAATCGAAGAATTGTGTATTGAATTATAAGGAGTAGAGTCACTTCAGTGAGTAAAATGGAAGACCCCCTGCAGTTATCTAAGGGAGGGTCTGTTAGTATCCTATCAGTCTCACAATCCTCCAGCCACACGTCATGATAGCGATCTCTAGCAAGTTGAGACAACAACAAATAAGGTTGAATCCAATCTCAAGAAAATTTGGGCAGAATGAGGGATTGATTAAATGAGTGGAGACTTGTGTTTGATAAGGGACCTTGAAGGTTCATTTATAGGCACAAGAGATGGATTTGGGGATAAGGATCATGGAATTTGTTTCCATCCTGAATCCTCTCCATGATTTATGCAAAGTCAAAGCCTTTTCCTAGTTTTCCTCTTTTTGTTGAAGGAATAACAAGAAACAACCAAAAAATATGTTGGGGTGTGGTCGCTTAGTTTTTGAGAATTTGCGTGACTTGTGTCACTCATATCGAAGGGTTTTAAGCGACTCAGGTTGCCCATTTGTTAGGAACATAAGTGAACTACTTTTAAGGTTCCATTTTTTGGTGTTCAAATTTGGTTTTTGGCTTTTATGATATTCTGTCAAGGTCCAATAGGTGCAATAAATTGGAAATGAGATGGAATGATGATGTATGCAGACATCTAGGATGATGAGATGTCTAGTGAACACATTTTGGGTGTTAACAAGTTGTTAAAGTAGAATGTGGCTAAAAGAAAAGTGTTGTCCCTACCATATTTTGACAAAAATGTTCATGTTGATTGTGATGCTAGTGGTACAACAATAGGAGTAGTGATGAGTTAAGAGGGAAGACCCATAACTTTATTCATTGAAAAGTTGAATGAGGCTAAGCATAAGTATTTAGTTTAAGATCCCGAATTTTATGCAATTGTTCATGCATTAAAGAAGTGGAGGCATTAATTTCTACCTAAGGAGTTTGTTTTATATGCTTATCATGAAGCATTAAGGTATATGAACAACTAGTTATGATTGAATCAAAGACACATGAGATGGGTGGAATTTTTGCATATTTATACTTTTGTATGGAAATATAGATCAAGGAAGTCAAACATAGTAGTTGAGCCATTGAGTAGAAGGACAAAATTGTTATCTACCATGACAATGGAGGTAATAGGACTAGAGGAGATGAAGAATTTAAATGAAAAGGACCCAAATTTTGTCTAAACATGAAATATGGGTAAGGAACCATGAAGTGGTGACAAAAATCCATATTTGGATTATTTTGTCCAAGAAGGATTCGTTTTCAAGAATCATCAGTTGTGTATAACAAGATGTCAATGAGGGAAAATTTGATCAAGGAGCTTGAAAATGAAGAAAATAAATGACATTAATATGAAACTTTCATTCACACATTCTACCAAACACTTGAATATCTTGGGTTTTTTATTAAAAAATTACTCATAAACTTGAAATAAAAACCACCACTTAAAGGTCTTCTCAAATACTGAAGTATCCATTAAACAAATGAAAACACAAATATTTTTGGTCATAAAACTGGGCAAAACCCCAACTTCGATAAAACCATAGAAGAAGAAATTTTTTATTAAGAAAAACACTCATAGTTTTTTCATCTGCACATGAATTAATTCCTTCAACAATCACTCGCAAAAATACCCAAATTGAAGCAACAACAAAATACCTCGCTTTTCCTTCCCATTAACAATTATACGACGTCCACACGTGTGCTTTACATATGTACTTTATGTCGTACTTTCCTTCCTTTAAAATCAAGACACACATGCCTACAATTAATGTAGTTGTATGACCTATTAGTCTATAATAATTGTGAGAGCACTGCCTCGAGATTTATGCCCACAGGTGTTGCTGTATTGATTGCTATCAGTCTGCTGCTGTACGGTCACCTTCAGGATTCCTTGGGAAATGTGCTTCTCCTTGATTTGGGAATTGTGCCATTTCTCTAGGGTATTCCTTCTCTCTCCTCAATCTTCTTCTTCATCTCTCTTCATTAATGGTGTGTACACTTTTTCCTCTCTCTCTTTGTTTTATACTTTAAAAATTGTAACCACCTATATTAACCACCTAACCTAGGGTTGAGATTGCATATTTACATAATCAAGGGCCATTATTTAATCCACTCACATTTAATAATTATTTCACTTTAATTATTAAATAAACACTTAAGTGAGAGCCATTCTATAAAGTATGAAAAATCACTTTATTTATATAAGACTCACTTAATAGATAAATATACAAGGACAAAGTCTAAGTCCTCCTCGTCACATCCACACCAAAAATATGAGTGAGTAAATTTTGAGTTAATTTTTCAACACTCCCTCTTAACGAGGAAGGTCCATATCACCATATCCATCTCGTGCTTTGGAGAGAACCACTCTCCTCATCAGAAGAAATTTAAATCGCATGTCGATCAGGTGCATCTCCTGCCCCATCCTCCGACTCTAACAACTACCCACCTATGCCTTAGCATACAACACTTCTTCTACACTTTTTATTATTATTGTGAAACACAATCTTGAATCCTATTTTAGTATCGCTCTGATACCATGAAGAAAATAAATGACATTAATATTTATCCATTGGATCTCAACTTGAGTGCATTAAAAGTTTTTTAAAGAATGCGTTTACCAGTTTGCTTAATTCATGAAACAACATTAACATAAATTAAATGCTTAAAACAGAAATGAAAAGCAAAACTGATAAACAAATGTGGGAAAAAAAACACAGAATCAGAGAGTCACAGACAAAAGTTGATAACGGAGTTCACCCCCTTCACTGGGCTACGTCTCCGGGTCCCTCTCCAATGGGTACCGATCCAATTAATCTCTTTAAAATGGAACAAAAATGGTTCTGGAATCAACTTCAGCAACTGTAAACAGGAGGATGTACAAAGTCTTCAAGACCTCTCTTCTGGAAATTACAATTAGCCTTCAAAAGGCAAAGAAAGCTAAAATTATAATAGAGAATGTCGACTTCCACAGCAACAACATTTGGACAAAACCTCTCCTCCCTTCACTGGCTGAATACCTCTGATTATAAAACAGTAGGTCGCACCTTCAAATCCGAGCTTAGTGCTTCTGTTTTATCTCTGCAAGCTTCTCATAACAGAAAAATGATGCTTTGTGCTCTAAACAATCTGAATTCCCCCCCTCTCCAAGGTGGCCAGAATCGTCTATTTAAGCGTTCAGTGGGAGGATAAGTAACGGGTTCGACTCGTCTGCTACTCGTCTTTTCATATTCCATCTATATTATGTTTATCATATAACCATATGCTATCTTTTAATTTCCGTTGAAACGTTTCAACTGGCTGTACATATCACGTTACATTCATTTCTATTCCACTAAATGTGGCAGCATATAACTGTTTCATATGAGAACTTCGCTATATAATTGATCTGCTGTTGCAGCATATAACTAAACTCCACAAATGTCGCAACATATAACTAAACTCCACAAATGTCGCAGCAAACGTGACTGTGCACCCTCATCTAACCGCCATAATAGTGCCATTTAACCATGCACAAGACCGCTAGAGGGTATACACTTGACCGCGCGGGATTTTCACGAACCATTCAAGGTTCCACTTGACGGTGCGCAAGACCACCAGAACGTTTCCAACTAAATGCGCGATCATGTTACAAACCATTTTATATTACCTCTTGACGGTGCACAAATCGCCAGATTCCAAGTCTTAACCGTGTGATGTTATAGCCGACCTGTGCACAAAATGTTGCGAAGCAATGTGATGACCCCAGGTTTGACTGTGCACCGAATGCTTAACCGTAAGACTTGACCGTTCGAACCATGAGATGTTATGTCGAACCACGCGGCCCTTTGCACAAATGTTAAATGATAACCATAAGACTGGGCACCGTGGACTTTGGTTATAATATATCATATCATATATATATATATATATGTAACATTACACTGATTAGCATATATGTGGAACATTGCACCGTTTGAATGGTAGATGGAACATACATTAAGGCTAGTCTCGCACTATGTTTAGCATATGAGTTAAAACATATGTTATGTTCTTTGAACCATAGGTTAATAACCATTGTACCATATTGGATCAGTGTAATTTTTGAAGATGAATAATCCACCGGATCAAATATGAAACTTTCATTCACACATTTTGTGAAACACTTAAATATCTAGGGTTTTTTATTAAATATTTACTCATAAACTTTAAATAAAAACCACCACTTCAAGATCTTCTCAAATATTGAAGTATCCATCAAACGCATGAAAACACATATATTTTTGGTCATAAGACTTGGTAAAACCCCAACTCTGGGGAAAACCCTAGAAGAAGAATTTTTTTATTAAGAAGAATACTCATAATTTTTCATCTACAGATGAATTAATTCCTTGAACCCTCATTGATAGAAATACCCAAACTGAAACAACAACAAAATACCTCGAATTTTGTGCCCATTAATAGTTGTATTACCTCCACACGTGTGCTATACGACTGTACTTTTTGCTGTACTTTCCTTCCTAAAAATCATGCCACATGTGCCTACGATTAATGCAGTTGTACGACCTATTTGTCTACAATAAATGTGACAACACTGCCTTGCGATTCGTGCCCACACGTGCTGTACGATCACCTTTAGGATGCCTTGGGAAAGGTGTTTCTCCTTGCGTTAGGAATAGTGCCATTGCTCTAGGGAATTCCTTCTCTCTCCTCAATATTCTTCTTCCTTTCTCTTCATTAATGGTGTGTACAATTTGTCCTCTCTCTCTTTGTTTTATAATTTAAAAATTGTAACCACCTATCTTAACCACCTAACCTAGGGTTGATCTTGGACATTTACAAAATCAACGGCCATCATTTAATTCACTCACATTTGATAATTAATTCACTTTAATTATTAAATAAACGCTTAAGTGAGACCCATTTTACAAAGTATGAAACATCACTTTATTTATATAACACTAACTTTTTACATAAATATACAAGGGCAAAGTCTAAGTGCTCCTCATCACATCCACACCAAAAAGATGAGCGAGGAACTTAAGAGTTAATTTTTCAACACTCCCTCCTAACGAGGAAGGTCCATAGCACCATTTCCATCTTGTGCTTTGGATAGAACCACTCTCCTCATCAGAATAAATGTAAATCACATGTTGATCATGTGCATCTCTTGCCCCATCCTATGACTCTGACAACCACCCACATGCGCCTTGACATACAACACTTCTTCTACACTTTTTTTATACTATGAAACACAATATTGAACCCTAATTCAATATCTCTCTGATACCATGAATAAAATAAATGACATTAATATGAAACTTTCATTCACACATTCTGTCGAACACTTGAATATCTAGGGTGTTTGATTAAAATTTTTTTACTCATAAACTTAAAATAAAAACCACCACTTCAAGATCTTCTCAAATACTGAAGTATCCATCAAACACATGAAATCACATATATTTTTGGTCATAAGACCTGGAAAAACCCCAACTCTGGTGAAAACCTTAGAAGAATATTTTTTTTATTAAGAAGAATACTCAGAAAATTTTCATCTACACATGAATTAATTCCTTCAACACTCACTGACATAAATACCCAAACTCAAGCAACAACAAAATACCTCGATTTTTGTGCCCATTAATAGTTGTACGACATCCACACATGTATTGTATGGATGTACTTTTTGTTGTACTTTCATGCCTCAAAAATCATGCTAGAAATGCCTACAATTAATGCAGTTGTATGACATATTAGTATGCAATAAATGTGACAACACTGCCTCGAGATTCGTTCCCACACATGCTGTTGTATGGATGGCTGTTGTATGGTTATCTTCAGGATGCCTTGGGAAATGTGCTACTCCTTTCCCTGGGAATCATGTCACTGCTCTAGGGAATTCTTTCTCTCTCCTCAATCTTCTTCTTCCTCTATCTTCATTAATGGTGTGTACAATTTGTCCTCTCTCTCTCTCTCTTTGTTTTATACTTTAAAAATTGTAACCACCTAACCTAGGGTTTAGATTGGACATTTACAAAATCAAGGGCCATTATTTAACTCACTCACATTTAATAATTAATTCACTTTAATTATTAAATAAATAGTTAAGTGAGACCCATTCTATAAAGTATGGAACATCACTTTATTTATATAACACTCACTTATTACATAAATATACAGGGATAAATTCTAAGTCCTCCTCATCACATCCACACCAAATATACGAGTGAGGTCCTTTAGAGTTAATTTTTCAATAGAAAATGGAGGCTTGAGTGGGAGTTTTGGTGCAGATGAAACCATAGCTTTGGTTGAGGAGTGATATTATTGGCCAGGAATGACTAAATATGTGAAAAGATGGATTGAAAATTGCAGAGTTTGTTGGCATACAAAGGGAAGAAGCCAACATATTGGATTACATCACTACAACAAAACTCTGTGATTAGTGTCTCTTTTAGCTTCCTTTTTAGTGTCCACTATCACTTTTAGTGTATTTTTCATCATTTTTTGGACAAAGTGGACGCTTTTCCACGCGATGGCGCTTTTAATGACGTTATTAACGTCCCTTTTTAAAAATCAACGTTATTTTGGACGCTAATTAGCATCCCAATTAGTGTCCCAATTAACGTCCAAAATAACATGCCAATTAGCGTTTCTATTAACGACCCTATTAACTTCCTAAATAGCATCCCATATAATGCCCAGAGTAACCTCCGAAAAAACGTCTAGAATAGCACCAAGTAGAGCACCATATATTGAGCCAGGGTTAGCGCCAGGAATTACACCATGAATTTCTCTAGGAAAAACATATGACATAGCAAGTATAGAGCTAGGAATTGCGCCTGGAAAACATCCAACGTAGCGCTCGATATAGAGCGAGGTATAGTGCTTGGAATAATGCCATAAATTTATCATCCCAATTAATGTCCAAAATAACATCCCATATAATGCCCATAATAGCCTCCAAAAAAATGTCCAGAATAGCACCAAGCATAACACCATATATTGAGCCAGGGTTAGCGCTAGGAATTGAGCCATGAATTTCGCTAGGAAAAACATCCGACATAGCCCAAGTATAGAGCAAGGAATTACACCTAGAAAACATCCAACATAGCACCATGTATAGAGCCAGGTATAACGCTTGGAATAATGCCATAAATTTCAAAAGGAACCGTGCTAGGAATCGCACTAGGTTTAGATCTAGGAATTGTGTTCGAAAAATGTTTGACATAACATCAGATATAGTGCCAACATTAGCACCAAAATTTGTGCTAGGAAAATAGCCAGAAATTTTAGAAGGAATTATGCTAGGAATTGCACTAGGCATAGTGCTAGGTATAGACCCAGATATAGCACGAGGAATTGCGATAGGAATTTCAGAAGGTATTGCTCTAGGAATTTCCCTAGGAAAAGGGAAAAACATAGCACCAAGCATAGAGCTAGGAATAGAGTCGAGAATTACGCCTGGAAAACATCCTACATAGCACCAAGTAATGAGTTAGGTATAACGCCTGGAATAACGCCATAAATTTCAAAGCAAATCATGCTAGGAATTACACTAGGCTTAGAGCTAGGAGTTATGTTCGAAAAACATTCGACATAACATTAGATATAGTGCCAACATTAGCAACAAAATTTGTGCTAGGAAAATAGCCAGAAATTTTAGAAGGAATTGTGTTAGGGATTGCACTATGAATAGTGCTAGGTATAGAGCTAGACATAGCATGAGGATTCGTGATAGGAATTTCAGAAGGTATTGCACCAGGAATTTCCCTAGGAAAAGGGCCAAGCATAGCACCAGGTATAGATATAGGAATAGGGTCAAGATTTGCACCTGGAATAACACTAAAAATTTCAAAAGGAACCGTGCTAGGAATTACACTAGATTTAGATCTAGGAATTGTGTTCGGAAAATGTCCAACATAACATCAGATATAGTTCTAATATTAGCACTAAAATTTGTGCTAGGAAAATAGCAAGAAATTTTAGAAGGAATTGTGCGAGGAATTGCACTAAGCATAGTGCTAGGTATAGAGATAGACATAGCATGAGGAATTGCAATAGGAATTTCAGAAGGTATTGCACCATGAATTTCCCTAGGAAAATGGCTAAGCATAGCACCAGGTATAGAGCTAGGAATAGAGTCAAGAATATTGTGCTTGGAAAACATCCAACATAATGCCAAGTAACGGGCCAGGTATAACACTTGGAATAACGCTAAAAATTTCAAAATGAATCGCGTTAGGAATTACACTAGGTTTAGAGCTAGGAATTGTGTTCAGAAAACATCTGACATAACATCATATATAGTGCAACCATTAGAACCAAAATTTGTGCTAGGCAAATAGCAAGAAATTTCAGAAGAAATTGTGTTAGCAATTACACCAGGCATAGTGCTAGGTATAGAGCTAGACATAGCCCAAGGAATTGCTATAGGAATTTTGGAAGGTATTGTGCCAGGAATTTCCTTGGGAAAAGGGCCAAGCATAACACTAGGTATAGAGCTAGGAATAGAGTCAAGAATTGCTCTTGGAAAACATCCAACATAGCGCCAAGTATAGAGACAGGTATAGTGCTTGGAATAACACCCAAAATTTGAAAGGAATTGTCCCAAGTCTAGAGCCAAGAATTGTGCTCGAAAAAACGTCCGACATAGCGTTAGATATAGTGCTAGGATTAACACCAAAATTTGCGCTAGGAAAATAGCTAGGAATTATAAAAGGAATTGTGCTAGGAATTGCACCAGGCATAGTGCCAGGTATATAGTCAGAAATAACACTAGGAATTACGAATTGATTTTTGAAAAGTATTGTGCCAAGAATTTCCCCAGGAAAAGGGCCAATAATAGCACATGGAACATAGGTAGACATAGCACCAATAATTGCACTAGGTACTTCAATAGGAATTGTGCTAGAAAAAGTGTCAGGAAAACTGCAATGTTGCACTAGGGATAGTGCCAAGCATGTTGACATAAGTAGCACCTAATTTCCCATTGTGGAAACTAAGAGACCTAAATTAATTGTAAATAACCCTAATGGAATCCTATGGTCCGTAACGACATTTGAGTGCGCTTAATGACATGTTGATGATGATGATGCATATTGACAATGCTAAATACCAAAATGATGATTTCTACAATATTTAGTAGGATGTTGATGACAACGATGATATCAGTGTCAATAATGATGATGCAGGTGGTTATAACACTATTTGATATTGATTGCTCCTATTGGAAACATAATTCACCCTAATGCATTGAATTGACCATAATAGCCCCTAAATGACCCTAATGGCATCTGATTGTCCCTGACAACATTTGAGTGACCCTAATGTAACTGGACTCATCGTAAAAGCATGAGGATGATCACGTTGATGATGAATGACGGAAAGGATATTGATGATGATGATTATGATGATAACAATGAGGTTGAGATGGATGACTACGATTATGATGATATATGATGATGCCAATGATGTTGATGTTAATGTTGATGTTGATGTTGATGTACTCATGCATGTTGTTAATGATCATGGGTATGATGGTGGCGATATCAATGTCAATGACCATGATTCATGTGATAGTACTTATGGATCTTGATTTATCATAGTGGCACCTAAATGATCATAATCTTGGAACTTTTGGATCTTGATTAATTCTAATGAGGGGTAAATTACCTTAATGTCACCTAAATTTCTCTATGGCATTTGAGTGTCCCAAACAATATTTGATAGACCCTAATGGAATATGATTGGACCTAACAACATGACGATGATGCATTACAATAATTATGATGGATCATATGGATATGATTTGATAAGTATTAGAATATATCATCCATTCTTGTGAGCTAGTAGGGTTCCTTGCTCATTATTATCGCAATTATTTTGATGACGACGACGATGTACCGGATGACGTTGATGATGACTATGACAATGACAAAGATGTTGATTTATTGTATGATGATGATGATGATGATGTCAATGTCAATGATGATTATGCATGTGGTAGAATTTCTAGATCCTAATTGATTCTAATGGAACCTAAATGTCTGTAATGACATCTAAACGACCCTATTATCATCGAAACGACTGTAATAACATATAAATGACCTTAACAATTACATTACATGAATCCTAATGGCAATGAGCGATTAAGAAAACCAATGGAATATGAGTGACCATAATGACAATGATGACAATGATGATGAAAATGAGGAGGATGATGAAACTCATGTTGATGTAGTATATGTCATTGATGATGATGATGAAAACAATGTGAATGTTCACGATGATGATGCATTTGATAATACTTCTGGATACCGATTGATCCTAATGGAACTTAAATATATGCAAAAACATATGAGTGACATACTAATATTACCTAAATGAGTCTAATAATATCTAGTTAACGTTGACGATATTTGAGTGATTGTAACAACATGACATGGTGCTGCAAGTTTTTTTATGTTATTCTTTCTACACCATCCTGCTAAAGTGGTATTATAATAATCTTCGTCTTCACCTTCTTCTAACTCCAAATCATCCAATTGATTTGCACAATATTAATTCTCATATAACTCTTTCCCTAACTCAACATGGACATCGAGTGAGGTCTAAAATATTCATAGAAGAGAGTAGGGTAACTCAATCTCAAACAAAGATACAAGATATATATTTTTAGAATGAATGCAAATGGGGCTCAAATCACCTCCAAGATTGAGTGCTATCAAAGTGACATAAAATACATTCCTAATCAACTTGGACTGCAATAATCTTTGGTTTCAACAGACGATTTACTACAACAAGGGGTTTTTCCTCATACTTTATGTGGTCTACGATCATAGGCTACTTCCTCAGTAGTCGGGATCCATATTAAAAAATCTTCAGAATAATATGATACAAACTAGGTTTTCTTAATGATTAGGTCCTTATGCTTATAGATTTCAACTTTGAAACTACTCTCCAAATCTCAAAACATATACACTCTAAATCAACTTTAAAAATACATTTTAAATTTAGTATTAATACCTAATTGTCACCAAAATGGATACAGGTTGGACCTAGGATGCACCAATAGGTACAATGTGGACTCATATTTAAATATGTAGGTCAACCCCATAATTTTGTATTTTTTATTCCTTTATTGCTACATTATAATAGAAGATTGTCTTCAAATCAGTCGCCATAGCATTTTTTATTTTTATTTTTATAACTAGGATATCTTTACTATTTATCATGTTGATTGAAAGTATTTATGCTTATTAGATTTCTGATAAGTGCATATATGTTTTTGTTGTAGATTACTATTTGGGAGTGTATGGTTATGGTGGATTTCTTAGTTATGGGAGTTATTAACAAAATGTAACATACTGGAGTGTTTGTGCCCGCTATGTAACCAAATCAATAACAACGTTAATTTTGCTAGGTATGTTCCCAAATGATGTAGTAGCATCGAACTCACTTCACATTGTAATGAGATCTCTCTGTGAGAAGATAAAAGTTCCTCGTGTGAATGTAAACTAGCCTCTAGAAGGTAGACTTAGTTAAATAATGGATTTTTTTTAGGTTGATAACATGAAATGTTAATTTTGCACCGATATTAGTGAGGCGCATAAAACCAATTATGAAGGAGATGCTGTCACATTTGTCACATTACATAATGTAAGTTACCTTCGACACATAACCTATAAAAAATAATAGGTAATTATCAGCATCGATCCATCTTAAACTTGGCTTTACCAAGCACTGAGAGGGATAGGTGTAATTTTTTTACGTGTTTAAAAAATTTACACCTTAAGAATTTTGATCTCTTTGGTGCTTGGTAAATCAGGTTTTAACGTGGATTTTTTAATTACTTATTTGGTTTTAATTTTTTTATTTTATGAGCCGATATGCATTTTTTTAATTACTTTTTTACTTTTTTGTAATGTAACATAACGTTACGCTTTTCTTTACGTTACATTAAGTGACAACATCTCCTCCATATTGGACTATAGAACACCTCACTACTCTTTGTACAAAAAAAGTTAATGTTGGCTTATAATAAAAACATTTTAAACCTAAATGTATTGAAATTGGATCTTTGTTTGTGGTAAATATATATTAATTCAAAATGGATCTATATTAATATAGTTAAAAAAAAATGTAGAAACCTTAAACTAAATAAGTAGAATGCTAGACTTTTTGAATAATATTTCTTGAAAATAAAAATGACCAATGGATTCATTTTCACAACTTGTAAACATGAAGCATAAACTCTAATGTGAAGCATGCCTAAAGTGTCCTTTCATGCTCATAATTTTCTTGCAGATCTTTCCAAAGCTACATTGTATTTACCGCTCAATTTATTTATGGATCCTTCCCAAGCCACACAATAATTACTTTTTTTTAAACATATGTTTAAAATATATTTTGAGACGCATAGGGTTTTGGATAGGGTTTCACTTCTCAACCATGAGCGCCATGGAGGAAGAGGCTTCCATGAGACCTACCTGGTCAAGGTTTAGATCGACCGCTTGAACCATTGCTTAGAAACTTGAAAGTGGAGCAGAAGATAAGGGCACTCAATTTGCCTCATGCCTTATGGGAGGCTGCTTTTTTAGAATCTGTCTTTTGAGCTTCTTTTAAAGGGTTCCTTTTTATGTTTTTCTCAGGGTGCCTTCCTATTAAATCTTTCCCAATTTGTTCAACAAAGTAAAGACACCCTGTCGACAAGCCCACCCTCCACCAATCTTGCTGGAGCTGATCAAACTCTATTGATAGGGAGATTGGTGAATACAGGAAAGTGGCGCTCCATGTAACATTATTTTTTGGAAATTTCTTTTACATTATCTTATGTGGAAAAGTTATGATTGGTTGATGTTAGGTTTATATTTTTTTATTAATCTAAACTTTATTTCAAACTCAAATTCCATAGTGCATAATGGCATAGAGTTTGTAGGAGATTTATGGATAGGGTTTTTTTCTCATTACTGAAAATTCTGACACTACCTATCATCTATATTATATTAGTAATGCATTTTGAATTTGAGTAAACACAGTAATAAATTACTACCCAAACCACCAGAACTTGAGTAAAGTAACATAGTAACAATTTACTGCCCCAACCACCAACATGATGTACAGGGTTTGGGATAATGAAAATGTTGTGGTTATAATGAAAATGTTTTGTATATACCTCTCGGTTAGTGCATTTGAACGTTTAACGAATCCATGAACGGATCCTGTGATTCTGTGTATACCCTATATTTCCAAATCATGGATGAGAGATCACAGTAAGGGAATAAAAGAGTCCCCATGGGCAACGAAATAGAGCCTGTAAGTCGAGCCCTAATCATAATTGGGAATATTGGTTACAGAGAAGAATAAACTCAGTTTGAGTGAAGAGAGGTAGAACGATATCAACTTGAAGTTTCTGGAAGGAGTGTAGTCTCTTCGAATACCATTAATATGAATGGAATTGATTGTGATGGATTGAATTTAAGTTCTGGCTTCATAGTTGAAGAATTGAAATCACCAGGTAAGGGTTGAGGATCAATTCTACTATTATTTGGGTTTTCTTTCAAATATGGTATTTCTTTTTTTCCCCATCATTACGGTTCCAACATTGGAATACATCATATGGATGATTCATATAATTTGAGATAACATGGAGGTGATTGATTTGAACGTTTTGCAATCAGATTGATGAAATATGGATCAACGAAGCCATATTTAAAGATTGTATATTGTTCTATTTCACATTTGTGGGTGTAGAATTGATATAAGTGAAAAGTTTGCCTTGGGAGTAAGATGAGAATAGAGGAAAATTGTGAAAAAGTGCATGGGTGTCATGTCCCCACCCCTCATACCGACGATGGAGAGGACATGACTAGGCTGCTGCTGTTGTCAAACTGGGCAATCTAGATTCTATCCCCATGAACATAAACATAAAAATGCATTGGAATAAAAACATATACAGATGCATAAGACATGTAAATACATCGAAAGCAAATATGTTTCATTCAACACATTCAAGCATTCATCATGCTCATATTAATTCATCAACAAATTCATTGCAAGGATTAAAAACAGAAGAATACTTATCTTGAGAAGATGTTTTTCCTGCAACTAGCTACGTCGCTGCAACGTTCCACCCAACCATAGGCCAGTGTGCTCATCAGTCTCTCAGCAACACTACCACCCCGAGCTGGGCATGATTCCACAAGGAACTATAGAACAACAACAGGCTCACACATAGCCAACACCATACATCCACATTCAAGCCAACACACCGTTGGGTTTCACAGAGTGTCTAGCCAAGCCAATAAAGAATTGGGTTTCACAGGCTGTTAAGGCAACAACCAATAACATGGGGTCCTTGGACTTACTCAGCCAAGTCAACAATCACATCCAACATAGCCATCCATCTAATAGATGGGTTCCTTGGACTTACTCAGCCAAGTCGACACAAGGATGCACTTCACAGCAAAATACCCTTGCTAGGTATGGACAAAAACATCCTAGGAAGTCAAAACAAAAATGTAAACAAGGGAAAACAACCCTCTGCTAGAAAACTCCATTTCATAGACGTCTATGGCTTCACGTGGGAAAAAACGACTACCTTCAACCCCAAAATCGTGGTTCTCTTCTGCCCATTCATCGAATAATAAAAAAAATGGATTCCTGGGCATGAAGGAATGGGGAGACACATAAAAACGTGGGGGAAACGCACAACATGCTCCTGCTACGTGAGGTAGGAAAAACGGCCTCTCAAAACCCGCAAATCGGGCATCACTGCTGCACATTCACTCAACCATACCAAAAATGAAATCCCCAACCATGGAGGAATGAAGAAAACAACCAAAATCACGAGGGAGAATGCCCCAACTATATCCATCTGCGTGAGGGAGAAAACACATGGGTGAATAATGGCTTGGGCATGCATTTACAAGAGTTTACTTGCCCAAGAAGTCAAAAACACATTTTCCAAAAATGGGTGACTTCCCAAAATCGAGTTTGACCTCCATACCTTTCCCATCCCTAGGCAATAACTTCCTTCACCAAATTTAGATGACTGTGCATAAAAGAGAAAAAGGGTAGATGGCATCATTATGGGTTCTCCCTTAGACATTTGGATTTTCCCCATTGGCTCAAAGGTTTTAATATTTCCCCCTCCCTATTCCTTGTGAAATCATGCCCCCATATCTTTAACATTGTGATGCATAGCTAGTTGTGGTATTTTTATTAATTTGCATTTTTACATGATGTCTCACAACATATTGTTCCTAGCTAGCACATAAACCATCGGCATCGATTTTAATCGCTGAAACATAAAACACTAAATCCATGGTGGGGCCTTTTCCTTGAGTTCCACACTATGATTTATTAATGCTATTTACATCATATGCAATTCAATACCATCGGGTCAAAACTGAGGTGTTACATTCCCCTCCCCCTTCAACAACACTGTCCTCAGTGCTCATCAAAGATGGACAAAATGCTACACCGACACTACCTCAGTGCTCTGTCAAATTGAACAAAAATGGATGCACCAATCGCATGGCATCCTCTTGCTCCCATGTAGCCGTATCAGGACCGTGGTGCTTCCTCTGCACCTTACCTATCCATTGGTATTATCTGGAACCCCTCCTTGGTTCCACTTCGTGGTTGTCTTGCATACGAACTCCTCCAAGTCCTTGATTGCATGCATCAGTACACAACACATGATCTTTTTCTGGGTCTTGGAGAATCCTCCTCCTCAGCTTGGAACATTTCCAATGTCTTCAGAAACCAGCAATAGCTATGCTCAAGCCCCAAGCAATGAGTCAATTCCCATGTTAGTATCCACAAGATTTTCCAAAATCATGGATGAATCACATGCACATGTATATTGACATAAAATGAACAAGAAGTTGCCAAGTGAACCAAATACTTATCTTCATAAGTAGCTTCTTTTGGGTCAACAGGTATTTGACTTGGCTTTATACAACCATGGAACTCACAACCCTACCCCACCCCACATCTGGGTGTGCATTAAAGGGCAGCCAAATTTATGCAAGCCTCAGATCACCTGAAAATACCTCTCAATCGAGTTCTAACAGCTCTGTTCTTGAGCCCAACACCTCTTCAGGTGCTTCAATGGCAGTTCTGTTCAAGATCCTGCACCTCCTCTAGGTGCTTACCAAAATCATGTGCTTCCTTTCTGAACACCACAATGAATTTATTTCATATGTCAGATTCATTCCTATAGGATGCAATCTATAACAAGATTTTCGAAACCATGGCCGCATCATATGCTCATGTATTTTTAAAGAAAATCAATAACAACAAAAGTTTGATGAGTAAACCAAATACTTATCTGTATAACATCCCTCAACTGAGAACTAGTCTAGTCCTGCTTCAGAGCCTAACACCTCCTTGGGTGCTCCATGGCAGCTCTAGTTTACGGGCCTAGCACCTCTTCCAGCGTTCACCAATGCTCAGGCGCTTCCTTTCCAGGCACCATAACAGATTAATTCACATGTCAGATTCCTTTTCGCAGGATTTATTTCTTAACAAGATTTTCAAAATATTAGTTGAATCATTATGCACATGTGTAATTACAGAAAATCAACCAGGATTTTCCAAGTAATCCATTACTTATCTGTATAGCATCTCTCAATCGAGAACTAGTTAATCCCACTTCAGAGCCTAACACCTCCTCAAGTGCTTAATGAAAACTCTAGCTTAAGAGCCCAACACCTCCTTCAAGTGCTTACCAATGCTCAGGCGCTTCCTTTCCAGACATCATAATACCTAGGGGTTATTCTCTTCATGGAGCCCCCACTCTCGTGACAGTCCCCTTACGGCGTGAATGTGTGCGAAAAAGAAGTTTAACTGGATGTCTTACACCTTGGGCATCCCCAGTGATGCATACCGGTGCTTAGCTGGTAGGGGGGAGAAGCTATCCCCTACTTATCCCCTACTTACACATGCTTCCCAAAACCTAGACATCCACATACAACATGTCATCTTGACACAATTTTAAATCAGCTAAACAGTCACAGGTTAGCAATAGGAAAATTCAAACATCAAGCAATGCAATACAAGCATATCCATTGTTAGCATGATTCAAAACCATCACAGAAGATCACAATCTCCCATAATCAATAGAAAAACTTGCAATTTGAAGTTTCAGAATCTGTTCTTAGTCATGAGATCCTTCTCATGGCACATGGCGGCTTCCTGCCTTGGGTTTCATTGGGCACAACCAAAATGCTCTACTCAGGTCAATCTACTTGAGTCTTCAGGAAGTCCTCATATGTGTGCCCACACACACAAGGGCCATTTCCTCATGGAACTACAAGTTCACATGCATGCTTCCTCAGCCTATACATACTCCACTTTACCTGCAGAATAACCTTCAGTGAACTTCCCGCAATGTCCTGCAAGTCCCACAAAAGATCTTACATCTGTTAAATTTCTTGGAGCAGGCCAACTCATCATGGCCTCAATATTTAAGGGTCTACATATATTCCTTTAAATGGGATAATGTGACCCAATTAATGAATTCTATCCTCACAGAAGTCACATTTTCTCATCCTTGCATACCACTTATACTTCATGAGCAATTTCAAAGTCAGCCTCAAATGTGCCACATGTTATTCCTCATTCTTAGAATAAATAAGAATGTCATCAAGGAGAACAAGAACTAACCTGTCCAGAACTTACTCAAAACATTATTCATGAGGCACATAAATGTAGCTGGTGCATTTGTGAAACCAAATGGTACCACTACAACTCATAAGAACCATACCTCGCCCTGAAGGTTGTCTTATGAACATCTTCATCCTTGATTTTTACTTGATGGTAACCAAACCTTAAGTCAATCTTGGAAAATACATTTGCTCCTCACATTTGATCAAAGAGGTCATCAATCCTAGGCAAAGGATACTTGTTCTTCATAGTGACTTTGCTCAGCTATCTGTGATCAATACACAACTTGCGTTTACTATATTTCTCTTTCTTGAACCAAAATGGTGCTCCCCACAGGGACACACTTGGTCTGATATACTTCTTTTCCCACAACTCTTGCAACTGCATCTTCAACTCTAGCATTTTTGGTGTACTCACCCTGTAGGGTGTCTTGGACACTGGTGCTTTACCTGGCACAAGTTCAATTGTAAAAAAAATGTCCCTATTTGGAGGAACCCCTAGAACTTTATCAGGAAAAACATCCCTGAATTACTGCAACTCATGACAACCCTCCAAATTAGGAGTATCATTCTTTGTTGCATCCAAAACATGGGTTGCATACACTCTGCAACCTTTTCCCATAGAACTTCTTCAGCTGCATTGCTGAAGACTTCCTTCTAGAGATCACTTTTGGAATGCCTATCACCACCTTTAGGTTTCCTTCTTCATCAAGCTTTGCTTTATGTGCTTCCAACCACTTCATTCTAGTGAGGACATCATAGGATCCAAGTGGAAGAACATTCAGATCTGCATGGGTGACTAATCCATCCATGACCAATGGACGTTTCTTTACCACCTCATTGACTTCCTCCTGGTTCCAGTGGCTAGTCAAACTAACCATGAATTTCTATGCTTTGACTTCTTCAAAGTGCACATCTCACAAGTCCAGAGGTGATATAGCTATGAGTGGATACAAGGTCAATCAAAACAGAAACAGTCTGCTCAACAATCTCACCCTCAACTTCCACCACAGTTGATTGATGATATGACTTTGTTGATTTAGGAGGTGAGAAGGTGTGAAACCTTTCTTCCTTGGGTCAAGATTCACATTCTTCTTATGAGAATTTCTCGTACTCCCTTCCATCCTAGGCTGATCACCTTATTGAAACAATATATCCCCTTCCTATGTCATGACATATTTCTTCCCTTGTCTATCAGCAACAATATTATCAAAATATGCAAGTATCTTCCCCTGTTTATCTCCACAAGACCATGCCATCTCATCCTTGAATTCCAGAATAAACTTCTGGTTTTAGTCCATGTCAAGAGTACATGGATACTCCCCTACTTCTTCATTTACCTATGGGGAAACCTTACAAGGTTCAAAACATGTTATTATTGTGGATATACACAATTCATTAATGTTAAAAACATTGAATTTCTCATCTCCCATTGACTTTCTTAACAACACGTTCTTCTGCTGGTCTGAACTCTCCCAAGATTTCACGAGGCGTTCAGCTAGTCCTTCTTCTGTGCCATATTTTCTAAGATGATGTTATGTTCTACTTCATAATAGTGAACATATTCCCCTGTCAATGGTCCAATCCCGTCTTTGCTCAAAGCACCCATCCTATGCTTCACAACCTGCATAGATACGCCATCTAAATGTGCTTCAATACCATCTTCATATGGTGTCCCTTCATCTATAACAGAATGATGTTCTGCTTTCATAATTTCTTCTCTTTTTTTTTTCTTTCATACTTCATAACAGCCCAAGGTGACTCCCTCTCCATTAGAATACAATCTTTATTCTGCTTTATAGAAATGTCCTTGTACATTTCTTTTTGTCCCTTTTTTTCTTTCGTAAATCTTTCATTTTCACGCAATTTGGCGCACAAACTTGCTGCCATTTTTCATCTTTCTGGCCTTTGCAATTTCACTGAAAAACCTGTCAAAATCTCTATTTCGACAAATTTTCCTGTTTTCCTCCAATCGACGAACTCACCAAAAATTTCAGACATGTCGACTCATCTCGCCCTTCTCCTTCTAACGTGTCAAAAAAATGTCTAAATTTCTTTCGATCGGAAAAACCTTGCCAAACTTGCCGACGTGTCAGAAGAATTCCAAACTTTCTTCTGATCGGAAAAAAATCTGCCTTCTCTCCTGACGTGTCGGCAAAATTCTGACTTTGCTTCCGACACATCGAAAAAACTTTCCATTTTCTTCTGATCGAAAAACTTCATCAAAATTTTTCGATGTGTCGAAAACTTTCAGTCTTTTCTTGCGATCGACAAAACTTTCCAATCTTTTCGACGTATCGGAAAAATTCTCCGAGTTCACCCGACACATCGGCAAAATTCATCTTTTCTTGCCGACGCGGAAATTTCGGCACTTAGAAAAATTTCACAAAATTTTTCTTCTTCCTCTTCCTTTTATCGACGAAAAATCAACTTTCCACCCGACATGTATCGGGTGAAACTTGACTTTCCACTTGACACATATCGACTGAAACTCCACAATTTTTCTGATGCGTGTCGGCAAAACTTTACTAATCCCAGCCGACGTATCGAAAAACTTGTCGATATTTTTCTGATTTTTCAACACTTAGAAAAATTTTCAGGAAATTTTCCTTTCTCTTCTTCGTCGGCTAGTCTATCCATTTCAGGCCGACACATATTGGTTCTGCTTTGACTAACTCAGCCGACATGTGAAGGCTTTAATTCGACCAACACAGCCGAAACAGTCGCTGCGACCTTTGTCGGCTCCACTTAGCCAACTCAGCCGACATATTGGCTCAACTTGGCCTTTCATGCCGACACTGTCGCTACAGGATTCATCGGCTCGAATCAAACAACTCAGCCGAAATGTGTCGGCTCAACTCGACTAATTGAGCCGGCATGCAATTTCCAACACTTACGAAATTTTTTGAAAATTTCACCTGCCTACTACTTTTACTACTGACCACAGAGGGTGATCCTGCCTCTGTCAGCTGTTCTTCATGGCCCATTGAGGTCGAATGCTACAACATTTTCTCTGATACCACACTGTCACGTACCCACCCCTCATATCGACGATGGAGAGAACATGACTAGGCTGTTGCTGTTGTCAAACTGGGAAATCTAGCCCCATGAACATAAACATAAAAATGCATTAGAATAAAAACATATATAGATGCATAAGACATGTAAATACAACGGAATCAAATACGTTTCATTCAACACATTCAAGCATTCATCATGTTCATATTAATTCATAAACAAATTCATTGCAGGGATTAAAAACACAAGAATACTTATCTTGAGAAGACGCTTTCCCCACAACTAGCTACGTCATTGCAACGTTTCACCCAACCATAGGCCAGTGTGCTCATCAATATCTCAGCATCATTGCCACCCCCGACATGGGCATGATTCCACAAGGAACTAGGGAACAACAACAAGCTCACACATAGCCAACACCTTACATCCACAGTCAAGCCAACACACCGTTGGGTTTCACAGGCTGTCTAGCCAAGCCAATAAAGAATTGGCTTTCATAGACTACCAAGGAAACAACCAATAACATGGGGTCCTTGGACTTACTCAACGAAGCCAATAATCACATCCAACACAACCATCCATCTAACAGATGTTTTCCTGGGACTTACTCAGCCAAGCCAACACAAGGATGCAGTTCACAGCAAAATACCCTTGCTGGGTATGGACAAAAACGTCCTAGGAAGCCAAAACAAAAATGGAAACAAGGGAAAACAACCCTCTACTAGAAAACTCAATTTCAAAGACGTCTATGGCTTCACGTGGGAAAAAATGACTGCCTTCAACCCCAAAAGTGTAATTCTCTTCTACCCATTCACTGAACAATAACAAAAATGGATTCCTGGGCATGAAGGAATGGGGAGACAACATAAATACGTGGGGGAAATGCACAACAATGTCCCGCTGCGCGAGGGAGGAAAAAAGACCTCTCAAAACCCCCAAATCGGGCATCACTGCTGCACATTGACTCAGCCATACAAAAAACAAAATCCACAGCCATGGATTGAATGAAGAAAACATCCGAAATCGCGAGGGAGAATGCCCCAGCTATCTCCAGCTGCGTGAGGGAGCAAACAAAAGGGTGAATAATGGCTTGGGCATGTATTTCCAAGCATTTACTTTCCCAAGAAGTCAAAAACATGTTTTCCAAAAATGGGTGACTTCCCAAATTCGAATTTGACCTCCATACCTTTCCCATCCCAAGGCAATAACTTCGCTCACCAACTTTAGATGACTGGGCATAAAAGGCAAAAAGGGTAGATGACATCTTTATGGTTCTCCCTTAGAAATTTGGCTTTTCCCCATTGGCTCAAAGGTTTTAATGTTTCCCCCTCCCTATTCCTTGTGAAATCATGCCCACATCTCTTTAACGTTGCAGTGCATAGCTAGTTGTGGTATTTTTATTAATTTGCATTTTTACATGATGTCTCACAACATATTGTTCCTGGCTAGAACATAAACCATCGACATCGATTTTAATCGCCGAAACATAAGACACTAAATCCATGGTGGGGCCTTTGCCTTGAGCTCCACACCACGATTTATTAATGCTATTTATATCATATGCAATTCAATACCATGGGGTCAAAACCGTGGTGTTACAGTGGGAACACACTATTGAATCGTGGATTTATATCAGGGGAAAAGGAAACTGGTTATTGTTGTGTGTATGTTATAAAATTAGTATGGTATTTCTTTGACATTAAGGTTGTACCCGTGTTAGTGGTTTCCCAATATATTTAGTTTCATGAATTATGGTCCTGGGAAAATTACTGAGATTTCTTTTTTGTAGGTTTAACAACAAGAATGGAGGGATACCTTGTACTGTTGATGAGAAATTAGTCTTATGGTGAATATCAGACATGCATATTGAGCATTGAGAAGTCAAGTTTACTCCAGTGGTTGATTGATTGGACTAAGTATCGACGCATTAGAAACATGGTTGCAGAAATGGTAGTACCCCAAGTTATTCTGGTAACCTTGCATGAAATAAACTTCTTGTAAATTCCAAGACTTAGATTGTTGGAATAATAACTGAGGGTTCTTTAAAATCCCTAGCTCCCATGATCTGGTTGTCTCTATAAAGCCACAGGCTATTTCGAGCCTTGAGACGTTAGGTGTGTTACAATCTGCATGCATGTCAAGAACTAATTGGTTGTTCAGAGAACCCAATGCTATTTTGCACGTTAACACTGGGCTTTGATCAGTGGAAAATGACACTTATTAATAATATTTATCCAAAAGACCCGAATCCAGTTTAGATTTGTCAAATTAGTTCTTAAAGATTAAAGATTCTTGTAGATTTAAAATATGTTTGAGGATTTTGGTGTCCTTATGGAATGGATCATGCGCTGGGTATAATCCCACATGGTAGGCACTCAACATGGATTCCTTGATATAGTACATACAAGAAAACCCACGCCTGATATCGATATCTTATATAATTAATATCAAGTACTAAGTGTAAGCTGCATTCTACCATATCTAACTGCTTCTACCCTTCTCGTTGCCAACATATTTATTCCACAGAAGAGGCAAAGACACAGAGAATTCATATATGACTGCAAATGTAATGAAAAAGAAGGTGGGAAAATCCAAGTCTATAATGACAGGATTATTACATCAATTCTCAAAGAAGAAAAGCTGTGAAGCTCAAGAGCATTTGTCATAGGTTCATCCAATAATTCCATACTAGCTATCGCAAGCATGGGAAATAGCCAAGCCTTATAGGCCATGCTTGGTTCTCAGCTTGGAGATGACCATGGAGGTAGAAGACGAAGAGGATCTCTCCAAAATTCCCTTCTTTGAAATCCCAATAAGGACTCCTCGCTACCTCTTCAAGGACACAAACACCAAACCAACCAGAGCTAAGATTTCAAATTCTTTTTTCCACCATGCTCATAGTTGTAAAACTGTTAGTGACGAGCAGAAGTGAGCAGAGTTTTAGGATGGGATACACCAGATATTTGTGAATCTTAATAGTTTTATTTGTTCATCTATTCCACAAGGGATCATGTTGGATGTGTGTTGGATGATGGCTTGTTGTCCCTAGCTCCCGTTACCAAAACTCCATAAGCTTGCAAAAATCACGATTTCGGGTTAACACAAGGTATTAAACCAGCTTGAGTGGCCTTTGAAAAATATATGCCATTTCATACATGTGATTGGTGGAGTTTGAAGTTTGGAAGATGAAATATCCCACTTATGCGGGGCAGTAGCAAAGGTAACGTTATATTGCAATAAATTGGGTATCATGCAGACTTAACCAAAGAGCTAAGGTGATTTTTATTTAACCCACTCAGGTATAATGAATGTTAATATCACTATATCAGGTAGCATGACATAGGTATAAAGCATGTTTGGAAAACTAGCTCAGGTATGTTAAGTCAACCAACAGGGTTATCCAACTAACTAAGGTTATATAAATTATTGAAAAATAATTGACTTAACCCAAATTGATCCCACAGAATTCGCTTCGGAGCTGTTACTAACTAGTGAGTAAAGCATAGGTTAACATTCGTATACCATCATGTCTTTCAAAGTTGTCCCCAGATGCTTGCAAGCAACCAGAGAAAATTACCTTTCCCCCTTTTCAGAGTTTTTCCATAAGCCTGAAAAATGCACGTGAATAGCCATACAATGGACGCTCTGGACTAAAAAAGGGTATCTTTGAATTGTGGGACTTTGAATTATTTTTTTACTTTCTATTTTCTTGATTTCATATCCATGATCATTGCATGGCTTGATGAAAAACCCGTGGAAGCTCTTTCAGTGCATTAAAATGAGGCAATGGAAATTGGAGCTCAATCCATCCTTGACCTGATGAAAAATTTTCCCAGGTAATATTTTGAATTTATGTCATTGGAAGGAAAAATTAGTTTAATTTTGGCACGTCTCTTAAAATGTATTTATGTCTTCTGATATTAATTTTATAAGTAGCCATGTTTTTCAAAGATAGGTCAACACATTTCATGGCTATCATGTGGAAGGAGTTTAAAATTTAAATATATGTTTGTTTTGATATGTTGAATATTGTCTGTCACCCATTTTAGGGTTTTTTAAACGATTCCTGTGTTTATTTAAGTTTTGTCCAACCTTGCATATGTTTTTTAAGACATTGATTTAAGTTTTGAATTCAATCAGTTTAAGTTGGTGGAATTGGATTCATGATATATTATATTATTACAACATTCTTGGATGTTTTTGTGCATACAATTATTTTTGTGGAAGATGTGATTCAATGAACATAAAGGGTGAGCTAGGAATTTACAGAACTTAACTTTTAGGGCATGCAAGGGAGATCATATATATATATATATATATTTTGGTAAGTCTTCCTTTTGCTTGTTTAGCTTTGGTTGGATTGTATATTGTTTTTTGGGTTCACAACAATTTTGTTTTTCACTTTTAATCTTCTTGATTGAAGATCAATCTGTCCTAGAGGTGATGAAGCTCAATCTGAGTTATCTTTCATATTTATTTGGAAGTAGTTTAAATTTTAAATATTATTGACACAATTTGTTTTGATTATGTTGAATACAATGTCTATGGCTTGCCTTTAAATATATTTAAATGAATCTTCCTATTTTATGCCATCCTTTATTAAGTTTAGGGAAACCCTTTTGTTTGTTTATAATTATGATGGATATATTTCAGACATCAATTTAATCTTTTTGGATTAAAGGTTCTAAATAATAGTTATTTGTAGATTTAGATTCAGGATTGATTATAACATACTTAGATGGTGTTGCCATCTTTTATCATGATTTATTATAAGATACTTAAACGTTGATGTTGTTGGAAGATACTATACTTTTATTTTTCCTGAGCATTTGCTTTTCAAAATCCGATCCAGTTTAAAGTATCCACTTCGATCCAAGTTTAAATATTTAGATCATTGAAAATATAATGCAAACAATTTCAATATTCTCGTGGTCAGCCACACTACAAATTTTCTCATACCTTTCAGCCCAGGTGGAACACCAACACTTTATCATTGATATATCTTGAAAATAACATGTCAGGAAATAGAGTGTTGCACAATTTTTGGACTGGAAAGGTCTTTATTGCTGGCAAAGAAACCCTTTAGTCTATTGTATATTTAAGGTACTGAATAAATGTACATAGAATAAATGTAGTAACTTAGACAGTGGTTGTGGCTGTGGCTGTTCGTATTACAAAATATATTACTCAAATGTGTTGATATTACTGTCACAGAGTCAAGAAGAAATAAAAAAACTGCTATCTAAAATATGTATGCATTGTATAACGTTTTGTTGCTACAAAATTCTGAGGCTTAATTGTTCTCCTTTACATAAGAATGCTTGGATTATCTTCAACTGCTGCATCCATGGTAAGGTAACACCAAAGAAGAACTTTGATTTCAAGCAAAAGTCACCACTGGAGAGAAAAATATCTTCATATTGCATTTGCATCAAATTTCCTTTCTCTATCATGCACACAAAAACTTAAAGGCACATATGGGAACACTCCCAAGGAATAGTAAATACTAAAAACTTAAGTTTAAACTTTATTTCAAGCGCAGAGGTCTATAAGTAAGATAGATCAAGATGTTGTAGTTTCTTGCATTTTACCACAACTAGATGAAGTCCAATGTATGTGACCCCACCACCAGTCAAGACTCGAAATATGTAATTTATTGCATCCCAGAGCTATGCATTTGAGACCCATGTCATGGATTTACTTCCATTTTACTAATTTTAAAGGTTGCAACTTATGGGAATGTGTTATCTTTTGCATTGTAAATAGTGATTTCAATCCAATTGGAAAGGTTGATTTTGACTAAATATTGACAACTTTTAACCAAGTAAGGCCCAATGGACAACTTTTGAATTGTTTGAACTTTGAAGATAGCTCTTTTCTCATGAAGACTTTGGTGATAATTTCACTTATCAAAACCCTATTTTAGAAAACCAACAAAATAGAAAACTTTTGGTCCATGAAGCCACCAAATAGGGGTGTCCCTACTGGTATTCTGATGTCACGAATCCAACGGAAGTGACAGTTTGTCCATTGGAACCACTATTTTTGAGTTATAGGGATTTTCATCTCGCTTCCCAACGCCATTAAGGGACACCAAACAAATTTCAACTCGAGGCATAAAAACCAAACCTAGTAACCAAATTCATTTTCGTTGCCTCCTACAAGTGTGTTTGGGAAAGGACGAGATGAATGCGATTCCCATGCACTCACTTGGAACATGTTTTTAAAAGATTAACCTATCATGCATAAATTGCACTGCACATCATTGAGCAAAACATTAGCTTAAAAAACCGTCAAAAGAGACAACTTGTGGTCCATAAATCCATCAAGAAGGGGCGTGCCTAGTGGTACTTAGATGTCACGATTCTAATGGAACCGATGGTTTGTCCATCAGAGCCTCGGTTTTCAAGTTATGGCGAGTTTCATCTCGCTTCTCAAGGCCATTCAGGGACACCATGCAAATATCAACTAGGGGAATAAAAATGAAACCGATCAATGGAATTGATTTTTGTTGCCTCCTAAAGGTGTGTTTGGGAATGGGAGAGATGACTATGATTCCCATCCACCTGCTCAACACATTTTTCAAAATATTTCCCTATTCTGCAGAAATTGCACTGCATGTCATTGAGCAAAACCCTAGTTTAGAAAACCATCAAAATAAACAACATTCGGTTCATGAAGCCACTGTTGGAGACATTTACCACCATACACACTCATTTTGGTCAATTTGGCCTAGTTAAACCACTATCCTAAGTTTTATTGACTTAATTGACATCAGAGGAGCACTGTATGACATCAACATGAGCACACCCACGCTTACCTTCAGTCAAGGAGGCCAACTAAGCCTTCTCCTTCATTCGGGGAGGCTAACTAGAGCACTCCGGGGGTGATCTGAGTGTCATAAATGCACTTAATTGATAACTGATGGTTACAATCAGTTAAACAGAGCAATGAAGGTGCCTCCTTTCATTAAATTGATTATTTAATTAATATTTAATGAGCTGGAGTCAACAAGGGCGCCTCTAACCACTTCTGATGGTCAATTAGACTTCAGTTAATCTCATCGGGGTTCATTGGAGTCATTGATGCGCTACCACTTGTTGGTTGGCTTGCAGTGACATGTGTCTGAGCTACTTTCAGTTAGACTCATTCATTTATTGCACTTTGACTTCAGTTAGGACTCAGTTGAGTCAATTAGGGTTTTGATCAGTGGTTAACTTGAGTGTTCACTATGGCTTACATTCAGTTAAGCTAGACTCACTCATTCAATTCGAATGACCTCCTTGGGAATTTGAATTGTCTTGGCATTCATGCATCTGGCATGATCATTGTATTGTATCATCATTCTTTCATTTGATTATACAGAGCTGCTACTTCCATTCCAGCACCTTTTTGCCAATTTTATGCATATTTGTTTGTATTCTTTGTGAGACTGTGTTTTCAGTTCCTAGACCACTGTGACAAATTAATATGGTATCAGAGCTCACGATGTGACAAAGCTCAGATCTCTCAAAAACATGGTTTTTGACAGATCTTGCATGAAAAATTGAGCAAAAGCCCAAAATTCCAGCACTGCACAAGAAGCCAAGGCTTACCACTTAATACCCCAGTAAAGGAATTATTGATCAAGCTTACTTGATCAATTATGATGGGTGTGATGAAAGCCTAAAATGTGCAGGATGTCCGACCTTACAGTGCCCCTTTTGTTGTGATTTGCAGGTTTTAACAGGTACAACTTTGAATGGACTCATCAGACCCTCTTCTCACCCCATTCACAAGCTATTTAGAATGGAATTTGAAGATGATTGCATCTCTGAAGAGATGAGGTCTCTATGAGGTGTCTATTGGACTTGTCAAAGAGTCTTATGAGAATGAGAATGACTGGCTAAATGACAGTGATAGAGCTTTTGGAGCAATATGTCTGGCCTTTTCTCCTAGCTCGCGCTACCTTATTGGTTCTGTTGAATACCTAAATGATCTCTAGACAAAATTGGACAGAACCTTTGGAAAGCACAATGAGGATCATAATAGCACTTTGGAGATAACATCTAGCACCACAAGAGTTCTTTACTCAAAATTCTCGGCCTCTAATCTCTCTGATGAAGTTGTTCAAGATGAAGAAGAAGCAGAATCTTCTACACAGTCAATTCGAATTGAAGAAAGTCTCCTTGCAATGACTCCTTCTCCTGATGCTCTGGAAGTTTGTGAGATCTATGATATCTCATCTCCTCATATGGATGAAACAGAAGAATACATTTGAATCTCTGATATTGAATAAAAACACTACTGCACTTCCATGCAAACATTCACCAGTGATTTTCCTTTGAATTCTGTGCAAAATTTGCCACTAATTGCTTCCAAAAGTGAAAAAGAATTTGATTTTTATCTCTCTAATGTTCCTGCTGGTGTGCAAGTATGTAAAAACTTGGATATTTTGGAAGAAATATCAGATTATAATAGTGACACATTCGCTCCCCATGATCTAGATCTTCCAGCAAAATCCTGCAGGATTGCATGCACCAAAATTCAGAATTTTGAAGAAGAAGAAAGCTGTGCATCCACTGTCTCAGTTGACCATACTTTTGTATCTGACATGAAAATTATTGGATATGATATGATATTATTTGGATCTGATCTGATATTTCTTGGCTCAAAATTTCAGGTTCATAAACCTTCAGTACTGCTTGTAGCTGTTCTCATCAACGGTGTGAAGAAACAAGTACCGCAAGTCTCCTTCGAAACTGCTGCTGGGGATTTGATTTCATTTCATAGTTTTGGATCTGTTGTGAAACTATTTGGATCTGATTTAATTTATAATATGATATTATTTGGTTCAAATTTTAAAATCCAAGAGCTTTCAGTCACGCTTGAAGCTACTCTCACCAATTTCGGTGTGAAAAATCAAGTACCGCAATTTCTCTTCAAAAATGCTGCTGGGGATTCGATGTTAGTTTTCTCTGATGAGATTTTTGATATTTTATTTTGTGAATCATTATATATTTCTAAATCTATATCAGATTATGGAGATCAAGCATTCTCTCTCCACAGTCTCAGGGCTTCTCTACCTTTGGTCACATGCTCATCTCCTCACAGAACTAGTAAAGAGGAAGACATTCTGCATTCGCTTGGACACTTGCTCCTAAGAGTTGGGGCTGATTTTACCACTCATGGTTTGATTTTCAAGGCTGCAACATATCAGTTTCTTGAGTGTTCCACACATGGTTCGAATCCTCAAGCACTTTTGCTCTCTTATCAGTTGATTTCAATTGCTCTACATGGGTCCAATTTTCATCATGCAGTTGTTTATGTTCCTGATTCATTTGAGCACATTCTTCTTCTTGCAAAGAGGAATATTACTCCAGAAATATTCATTTATTTTGGATTCAGAGGTTCACATGCACAGTATCAGGATGCTGCTGCATAGAAGAACCAAAATTGCTTGATTTACTGCTTAGTTTGAGGGGGGGTATTTTTCCCATGAGGTTTTCCCGTTTCCTTGGTTATATTAAGAAGTTACTTTATTGTACAGGGTGACCTATGGCCTTTATTTTCGGGGCCCTAGCATTCTTATGCACTTTATGTTTTCTACTTCTCTTGAGTATAGCTTAAGGGGGGGTGTTGGAGACATTTACCACCATACACACCCATTTTGGTCAATTTGGCCTAGTTAAACCACTATCCTAAGTTTTATTGACTTAATTGACATCAGAGGAGCACTGTATGACATCAGCATGAGCACACCCATGCCTACCTTCAGTCAAGGAGGCCAACTAAGCCTTCTCCTTCATTTGGGGAGGCTAATTGGAGAACTCCAGGGGTGATTTGAGTGTCATAAATGCACTTAATTGATAACTGATGGTTACAATCAGTTAACAAAGCAGTGAAGGCACCTCATTTCATTAAATTGATTATTTAATTAATATTTAATGAACTGGAGTCAATAGGGGTGCCTCCAACCACTTCTGATGGTCAGTTAGACTTCAATTAACCTCATCGAGGTTCATTGGAGTCATTGATGTGCTACCACTTGTTGGTTGGATTTTAGTGACATGTGTCTAAGCTACTTTCAGTTAGACTCAGTCATTTATTGCACTCCAACTTCAGTTAGGCCTCAGTTGAGTAAATTAGGGTTTTGTTTAGTCGTTAACTTGAGTGTTCACTGTGGCTTACATTCAGTTAAGCTAGACTCACTCATTCAATTCGAATGACCTCCTTGGGAATTCGAATTGTCTTGGCATTCATGCATCTGGCATGATCATTGTATTGTATCATCATTCTTTCATTTGATTATACAGAGCTGCTACTTCCATTCCAGCACCATTTTGCCAATTTTATGCATATTTGTTTGTATTCTTTGTGAGATTGTGTTTTTAGTTCCTAGACCACTGTGACAAATTAATAGTCACCAGAAAGGGGTGTCCCTAGGGGTACTCGGATGGCATGAAACCAACAGAACCGGAAATTTGTCCATCGAAGCCTTGGTTTTCGAGTTATGGTAAGTTCCTTATCACTTCCCAAAGTCATTTAGGGACACCAGACAAATTTCAACCAGGAGCATAAAATCCAAACTGAGCAATGGAATTGAGTTTTTTTGCCTCCTAGAAGTGTGTTTAGGAAAGAGAGAGATGTTTGAGATTCCCACACACTCGTTGGGAACATTTTTTAAAATCGTATCCTATCGTGGAGAAATTGCACTACATGCCAATGATCAAAACCCTAGTATAGAAAATTGTCAAAATAGACAACTTTCGATCCATGAAGCCTCTGGAAAGGGGTTTCCCAAGTAGTACTTGAATGTAATGAATCCAATGGAACTGACGATTTTTCCATCGGAGCTTCGGTTTTTGAGTTATGGCGATTTTTATCCCGCTTCTCAAGGCCATTCAGGGACACCAGGAAAATTTCAACGGGGGGCATAAAAATGAAATTGAGCAACGAAATTGAGGTTTGTTACCTATTGCATATGTGTTTGGGAAAGGGCGAGATGATTGTGATGCCCATGCACTCGCTTGACACATTTTTGAAAATCTTGGCCTATTGTGCATAAATTGCTCTTCATGTCACTGAGCAAAACCTTGGTTTAGAAAACCTTTAAAATATACAACGTTCAGCCCATGAAGCCACCAAGCAGGCTTGTCTCTAGCAGTAATCGAGTGTGGCGAATCCAACATAACCAACTATTTTTCCATCAGAGCCTTGATTTTCAAGTTATGGCGAGTTTCATCTTTCTTACCAATGCCATTCGGGGACACCTGCCAAATTTCAATAAGGACCATAAAAACCAAACCGAGCAAAGAAATTGAGTTTCATTGCCTCCTACAACTGTGTTTGGATAAGGGCAAGATGGTTGTGATTACCACACACTCGTTGGGAACATTTTTCAAAATATTAGCATATCGTACATAAATTGCACTACACGTCACTTAGCAAAACCCTAGTTTAGAAAACCAACAAAATAGATAACTTATGGTCCATGAAGCCACCTGACAAGGGTGTCCCTAGTGGTACTTGAATGTCAGAAATCCAAAAAAATTGATAGTTTGTCCATTGGAGCCATGGTTTTCGAGTTATAGCGAGTTTCTTCTCGCTTATCAAGGCCATTAAGGGACACCAGACAAATTTCAACGGGGGGCATAAAATCCAAAAATGAGCAACACAATTTAGTTTTGTTGCCTCCTGCAACTGTGTTTGGGCACGAGAGAGATGACTGCGAAGCCCATGCACTCACTCAACACATTTTCAAAATATTATCCTATCATGGAGAAATTTCACTAGACGCCACTAAGCAAAACCCTAGTTTAAAAAACCGTCAAAATAAACAACTTTCAGTCGATGAAACCACTGAGCATGGATGACCCTAACAGTACTTGGATGTCACAAATATGACTTAACTAACATTTTGTCCATTCGAGCCTTGGGTTTTGAGCTATGGCGAGTTTCAAATTGATTTCAATAGCCTTTTATGGACACCAACCAAATTCCAAGTAACCGAATTGAGTTTGTTACTTCCTGCAGGTACTTGGATAACACCACTCCAATGAAGCTTTGCAATTTATACCAACCAGCGTAGATCCATCTTTACCCGGCTCTGGCTCTATCATGCGCCGAGAGGGATCAAATATTTCGAGGTGCAAACCCTGCTTCAACAATTGCACTCCAAAAAAGGGTTTGTATGGAGTGTCTTATTATTATTCCAGTGTTAGTATGGGGAATCATTAGTGTTATTATATTATTTTTTTACAGTTAATTATTATTTTCACAGTGTTATATAGGGAATTGTTAGTGCTATTTTTATTATTTATTCTAATGTCAAGTGTAAACTATGGGCAGTTTATTGTATTAATTTACAATAACATTTTAGTTGATTTTCAATACCAAACTCCAATAATGTAAGTTCAAATATTTTTGAAAAATATGAAACAAATATTTTTTTTTGTTATTTTTCATTAATATATTTATTTAAATCAAATTTAAATAATAATAATTATCTAACTAACTCTGCAAATATTCATCCATCCACCCGGTTCTGTGCCGAAGCAATCAGAGTCACCGACTGAAATATAAAAAAGATTTTGGATGAACCAATAATGTCCACTATACATGAAAGCCAAAAGTCCAGCTCAAAAGACGTGTGAATTGGCTTTTATAACTACGGTTCTTCACAACTTCGGTAGTCAGCGGGAGTAAGGCAGACTCCACGGAACTTTCATGAGGACGTCGTTGTCTGGGTCCTATCCATCCATTCACCCAGAAGGAAAAGTGAGATACATATCATTTACAACTTAAATGCGTTACACACATCAGATTTGCAGGTTTATTGGCTCGGCCTTTGCTTTTTACCGATTGTTAGGAAATTCCAAAATCATCACCTTTAAAGCCAAATCCACCCAATTTGATTTCGAAAAGTTGCAATTACATCAGTCACTGGATGATAGTCTGCAGCCAGCCACCATAGCAGCATCATTTGGAAACCCGCCATTGCCATGGAGAAAGCTATCTATATTTTTGTAGCAGCTAGCAAACTGGGCAGAGCTTAATGCACTTTTTTATTGCCCTAGGACTGAACAAAATGGAAACAAAGAGCATTGCGGTTTGGATTTCACGGCTGAGCTGGCTGGTTTGTGCATGGAGCTTCGCGTCATTTATTATCTATCCTTGGTGCCACGCTCTTCCTCAAGAAGCTCAAATCCTCCTGCTAAAGAAGAAAAGCTTCAAGGATAATCCCTTCAATGCATTGGCCAACTGGATGTTAGACTCTGCCAATGCGCCTTTCAACTAGGATGGAATCACCTGCGACAATTCTACAGGTATGGTCATCGAAATTGCACTCGAAATCCCGCTTTTCATCTCCAATTTCACAGAGCTGGGCCTCCTGGATCTCTCTGACAACAACTTCGATGGATCCATTCCCAAGGAAATCTCCAACCTGAAGAAGCTCTATAAACTCGAGCTCTTCGAAAACCATCTCAGTGGGAGTATTCCTCCCGAATTGGGGGATCTCACGTTACTACAGGACTTGGATGCGTCGGGCAACAGTCTTACCGGCAGCATTCCTCAAGAGTTCGGCAATTTGAAAAATGTCGTACTTGCAGCTCCAGAGTAACAACCTTTCGGGCCAAATTCCCGAGAGCATTGGGGAATTGCCGTTTCTTGAAGGCGTGTCGCTCTATGAGAACGATCTTACAGGCTAATTACCGCAGAAGCTCGGCAGCCTGTCAGCATTCAACATGCTGGACGCATCGCAAAATCGGCTCAATGATTCGCATACCTGAGACAAATCTGTAATTGCTCTTAGCCTTATTCCGAAGGTCCAACTTGTACGTATTGTTTTGAAGTGCATATAGGTGTTTTGATTTACTTACAAATATATATATATATATATATATATATATATACACTTAAGATTATTAATTATTAAGCCGACTTGTATATATATATATATATATATATATATATATATATAAGCCGACTTGTATATATATATATATATATATATAAGCCGACTTTTTTATGTGACACGTGTCATCTCCACGTTGAGCACGAAATCACACTTCTACCTCATACCGGGCTGTAGAATGCGCCTCTCGGCGCAATGATATGATTATTATGTTAAACACTATATCTATGATAATATTCTTTTAGTCATGTTTATGAGGGGATATTATCAAGCATGTTATATTAAATTTACTCTTAGATTACAATGTAGACAATTCATGAACTTGGTTGAGAGATGAAAACCATGGTTCATATGCTATTGAGGATATAGATTGACTAACATGTTATATATATATATAGATTTAATGATATAAAAGCTTTAGGAAAAAATATGGTTTGAAGCGAATAATATATATGATATCATATTTTTCTTCACTTTATATATAAACATGGGGATGTCTATTTTTCCTTGCATCTATGTCTTCTTCTATTGTGACATGAAAATTTATGGTGTACATGTGTGTGTATGCATGGTTGTGGATACATTTGATATATTTGGTTACTATTTGTTGATGAGATGATGTTTATATTCATGGTTGGAAAACTTGTGAGAATGCATAAATTATCACACTAATATTTGCAATATAACACAAAATATGCATCATGTAATGAAATTGACACTAATGTTTTAAATTGATTATTTTTTGCTATTTGTAGAAAAAATGGTGAAGATGACTACGTAGGCGACGATCCTGATTATGTTGTCATTGATGTACCAGAGAAAAATATTGTTGATAATGACACAAATGGATCAAATGAAAATGATGATGGATATGATGTTGGGATATATGACGATGATGAGGATGAGGATGATGATGATGATGGTAGCCATTGATGCTACTATTGAGATTGTGGATCTTTTTTGCTTTCTCCATGCTACTAGACACATATTGTTATTTTTGTGATTATCCAAGTTCATATTACATTTTGGGTCATTTTGATAATTTGTATGGTCGATTCATGTTGACATATAAACTTTGATTATTGTTGATCATTTTGACTTTTCTAGATATGGATATTAAAAAAGTATTTCTTGTGATATTGATATTTTCACTCTCTATTGTTCACTTATTCTTTAACCTTAATACGATGATCTATATGATAGGTTACTGATGCGATGATGTTTTATAATTTCACTTCTTTTGGTGAAAGATAATGTTGATGTTATCGTTATTATATTTTAGATTTATATATATTGGAAGTAGTTGATGATCTTTTCATGGAAAATTAATATATATGATGATATTATTGGTTTGGATAAATGTTGTATGTTTTTGTTAAATTTATTCATAAATGCTATGCAATTAATTTCAATAATTGTATCTACAATTAATTTGAATGTTTCATTATGTTATTTCATAACTATGAAGTAAATGGTATATGAGAACTATTGAAATTAATGAATAATTATAATAATTTGATATAATAAATGGATTAGCACACAATTGGATATGGTTGTAGGTGTTAAATAGCAAGTGTAATGTGGTGCTAATAAGGAATAAAAAACATTAGCTAAAATGGAAGCCCACTATGTTCTAGATCTAGAAGCAACATTGGACACAAAACTTGGTGCTAAGTTGGCAGTAAATTTTGATGCTATTTTGGATGCCGAAGTAGAAGCCAAACTAGAATCTAAACTAATGGACAACAAAGGAGCAAAATTGGAAGGTGAATGAGATGCTAAATTAGGCGCTCATGAGGAAGCAAAATAAGAAGAAAGCCAAGGAGGTAAATGGGAAGCAAAATGTGGCACTAGTGTGGGAGTAAAAATGGACGATAAATTGGGCGCTAAAGTAGTAGAAAAACATGGTGCAAATGTGGGTGTAGTAGAGATGCAAAACTAGGCATTAAAAATGATGCAACACTTGACACTAATGATGAAGCCAAACATGGGGTTGATATGATAGCAAAATAAGACGTTACTTTGGATGCAAAACATGGCACTACATAGGAAGCAAAATATGATGCAACAATAGAAAAAATATTTGGTGTCATTTTGGTAGCAAAACACGATGCAAAAATGAAGAAAAAATTGGTGCAAATTTGGAGGCGAAAATTGACACATATTTGGAAGTAAGACATGGCGCAAAATGGGATGCTAAAGTGGTAGCGCAAATTGATGCAATATTGGATGCTAATTTGGATGCAAATATGGCATGAACATAGATGCTAACATGGTGCTATTAAGAATGCAAATATGGCGCTAATGGGTATAAAATTGAGCACATAGATTTGTGGATCAACAAACAACTCACAAGATAGATCAGACAATTTTACTCAGTATTGAAGAATGAAACAGTGCAAAAATGGCTTGCAACTCTGTAATGCTTTCATTAATCAAAAGTAATTGTATAATTAATTACAATGTAATACACTGGTATTAATAACCAGTCAATTCGAATGCATGAGAGAGGAATTTGAATTGATTGACTCTACTTAACTGAATGGTTAAATAGACATGTCTAAATCACTATCGTAGTCCAAAAACCCAACTCAAGTGTCTAATTGAGTCTTAATTATCAGTTCACTAGTCTAACTGACTATGGTAGGTGAGTAAATGCGCCTCACCCACATGAAACCATGCATAAATAATGCTAAATGAATAGAACTGAATGTGACAAACTAGAACTAAATGTAATTGACTCCTAACTGAGATTGACTGGTCACATCATCAACTGAACTCAACTGAAGGAGGTTGGTGTTGACACTCCCAGTGGCTCCTAAATTGTAGGGATTGATCTAGGAGGATCCTAAACTGATGCATGCAAGTGTAGTAAGTGGCATTTAGCCTCAATTAGTGTTCCCCACAATCTAGTAACTGGTACATGTGGCCTAATTAGGCCAAGTGGACCCAATGGTGCTAGTGACTAAATATAGACTGAAAGGACTCCTGATTTAGACATAATTGACCAAATTGGACAAGAGAGGATTATAATCCTAACACCCCCCTGAATGCTAAATTGGAAAATTTTTGGGCCCTGGTAACTAAGACCATAAGTCACACATTACAACTAAATTAAAGTAACTGCTTAATATAAGGAAACGAGGAAAAACCACATGGGAAAAAGCCCCCCCTCAAACTAAGCAGGTAGAATGAGGATCAATATTGTTCTTCTGTGCACAGGTATCCTGGGGCCTAGAATGTGAACTTCTCCATCCAAACTAAATGGTTATGTCCGGAGGAATCTTCCTCTTTGGAAGAAGAATAATGTGCTCAACCGAATCAGGGGTGGCAGGAGCAGGGGGGATCCTTCTGGATCCCGGAGGACATATAGAACAAACGTTCGCATGGGGTCTAGGGAATAGAACTAAAAATGAAGCTGAGTGGATGGCACTTCTTTAGGGCTTGCAGCTTCTTCATGCTAAAAAATACCGAAAGGTTCTGATATTCGGAGACTCAAAGCATGTCATCTCTAAACTGACCAACGGATACCCCTCTGGAGCAGTCAATTGTCGCCGCCTATTTGACAAAGCCAAGCTTCTTATGTCTAAATCCTATGAGACACTCCACATCCTTTGGCACAATAACTCCACGGCGGACACTCTGGCCAATATGGGGGCCTCACTCCCACAAGGACATTACAGACAGAACGGGAATCCTCCCATCCTCAAATGCATCCCGTAATGAGGTGTCGAAAATCCTCTCATCAACAATTACATCTCACGATGTGGAAGTAACCTCTGCAATTTCACTTTATGTGGCTCATCCTATTGAATTCCTCATCCCTCTTTCATTTCACAAGAAGCCTTAAAGGCCCCCCTCCTATCCTTCCTTCATACCACTTCTCTTCCCCTTCCTTATCCCTATTACCTCATATCTTTTTTACCCCTCCTTTATCCCTTTTCCCCGACCCTTATCCCTCCCACCTTCCCCCCATCCATCACCCAGCGTCATCTCCCAACAGCTGGCCTCCACTCCACGTTGTTTACCGTCGGCTCCCTTCATTTAATCTGCTGTCCTACCTTCCCTCCTTCCCACGCCGCATGGCTTCTCTTCTGCCTCACCATCTCTACGATGCTGCAGACTTAATGGCCATTCGGCCCTGGGTTAATTGTCTCACCTCCTCGCACGCTCAACGTCTCCTCAAGCATTATGCTATGTCTTCTCCCAGCAGCGATATGTCTATCCACTCCGTTTCAATTCTCGGTTTTGGTTTTCAAGAGGCTGTGCGAATTTTGCTGAATGTAGTTACAGGTATTGGAGAAGGGCGTTTGCAAGGTTGGCATGCACTCCCTCTCACTCGCTCCTTAGTGAAGGAAAGGCTTGCCCTTGCAGCCTTCTCCACCTGCTTGTGCAGCTCTCTCTCAGCATTGCGGTCTCCAAATCTCGGCCCAGGTATAACTTCGCAATCTGGTAATTGGGGAAGAAGCTTGGTCTTGGGTTGTCATTGCATGGGGTGGCAGGAAAGTGCTGTGGGCACATTGGTTTGTCGAGAAAGGAAAGGAGGTTCCACGCTGCAACAGGAACTCCTCATGCTCAGTCTTTTTTTTCAGTGATCTTTCGGTTGAGAACCAGGCTTGTGTCCTTGCTGGTTCTGTTCGTGCCTTACACAGTCTATTTGCTCGAATAGACATCTTGACAGAGGCAAACAGAATGTCTCAGGCTGGTGAAAGTGCAGGAATAATGGACATCAAAAAGAACCTGCGGCGTCTGTATGAAATGCTTGCAATCAGCGTAATGGATAACAAAGAAATGGCTCAGGAGGTTAAGAGTATGGGAGAAACGATGAGCTACACCTCTTTGCAGATCAGCAACCACGATGCTCGGATTGATGATAATGAGAGAAAACTTCGAGAGATCATGGGCAAAGTTGACAGGATTCAGGAAGACCTCCAGCGTTTCATAACCATGAACCAGGGCAACAGGGTGAATGGAGCCACTGCAGAAGGTGAGCACCCAATGGAGGAGGAGTCCGTAGTTCAACCAAGGAATTTTAGAGGCAATCCTTAATCTGTTTCTTTTAGTTATGGCTAAATGTTTTACTGTCTTTTTATATGTAACCAGTTTGTAAGGGTATATACTACCCACAGTATTAGCTGTTTTGAACAAACTTTATGTGAAGTTTTTTGGAAAACTCCTCGGATAAGCTTTTTGTGCAGCATTTTTGATCTGCATAAATACTTTATTATGCCACTACTGTAATGAATGGCTGTGCACAAATTTTTTTTATATAAACCTTTTATAGTTTCTGTTAAAAAAAAATGTGCTCAACCGAATCAGGAACATAGACAGCTGCTGGATGAAAACTGGACCCATGTAGAGCAACTAAAATCAACTGATAAGAGAGAAAAGGTGCTTGAGGATTTGATCCATGTGAGGAACACTTAAGCAGTGATATGTTGCAGCCTTGAACAGCAAACCATGAGTGGCAAAATGAGCCCCAGGTGTTAGGAGCAAGTGTCTAGGCGGATGCAGAATGTCTTCCTCTTTACTAGTTCTGTGAGGAGATGAGCATGTGACCAAAGGTAGAGAATCCCCGGGATTGTGGAGAGCGAATGCTTGAGCTCCATAATCTGATGTAGCTTTAGAAATAACCAATGATTCACAAAATAAAATATCAACAGCCTCATAATAGGAAACTAACATCAAATCCCCAACAACAAATTTGAAGAAGACTTGCAGTACTTGATTTTTCACACCGAAATTGGTGAGAGCAGCTATAAGCATGACTGAAATCTCTTGGAATCTAAAATTTGAACCAAATAATATCATATCAGATACAAATAATATCATATCAGATCCAAATAAGTTCATATCATATCCAAAAGTATGGTTGACCGAGAGGGTAGATGCACAGTTTTCTCTTTCTTCAACATTCTGAATATTGGTGCATGCAATCCTGCAGGAATTTGCTGGAAGATCTAGATCAAGGGGAGTGAATGGATCACTCCTAAAATCTAATAATTTTTCCAAAATATCCAAGGTATTACTTATTTGCACACCAGCAACAACATTAGAGGGAGAGAAATCAAATTCCTTTTCACTTTCGGAAGCAATCACTAGCAAATTTTGTACAAAATTTAAAGGAGAATCATTGGAGAATGTTTGCATAGAAGTGCAGCAGTGTTTTTATTCAATATCAGAGATTCGAATGTCTTATTCTGTATCAGCCATATGAGAAAATGAGATATTAGAGATCTCATAAAATTTCGTACCATCAGGAGAAGGAGTCACTTCAAGGGGACTTTCTTCAATTCGAATTGACTGTGTAGAAGATTATGCTTCTTCTTCATCTTGAACAACTTCATCAGAGAGAGTAGAGGCCATGAATTTTGTATCAAGAAATCTAGTGGTGTTGGGTGTGCTCTCCAAAGTGCTATTATGATCTTCATTATGCTCGCCAAAGGTTCTGTCCAATTTTGTTTAGAGATCCTTTGGGTATTCAACATATTTAGTGAGGTAGCGCAAGCTAGGAGAAAGGGCCAGAAATATTGCTCCAAAATCTCCATCATCATCATTTAGCCACTCATTCTTATTCTCATAAGACTCTTTGCCAAGTCCAATAGAAACCTCATAGAGATCTTGTCTCTTCAGAGATGCAGTCATCTTCAACTTCCATTCTGAATAGCTTGTGAATGGGGTGAGAAGAGGAACTGGTGAAATTATTCGAAGTTGTACCAGCAAAAACAAAAAAGGGGCACTGTAAGTCCTGATAGACTGCACTTTTCAAGTTTTCATCACACCCATATTAGTTAATCAAGCAAGCTTGATCATCAATTCCTTTGCTTAGGATTTATGTGGTAAACTTGCCGCTTCTGGTGCAGTGCTGGAAGGAGCAATTTTGCTCAATTTTTTTTTGATCCCAGTATGAATCTATAGTAGGAGAAGTGCCTTGTACCGTCGAGGCTTTGATACCATATAAAATTGAGCACATAGATCTGTGGATCAACACACAACTCACAAGATAGATCATACAATTTTACTCAGTATTGAAGAATGAAACAATGCAAAAATGGCTTGCAACTGTGTAATGCTTTCATTAATCAAAAGTAATTGGATAATTAATTACAATGTAATACAATGGTATTAATAACCAGTCAATTTGAATGGATGAGAGAGGAATTCGAATTGATTGACTCTACTTAACTAAATTGTTAACTAGACATGTCTAAATCACTATCGGAGTTCAACAACCCAACTCAAGTGTCTAATTGAGTCTTAATTATCGGTTAACTAGTTTAAATGACTGTGGTAGGTGAGTAAATGCACCTCACCCACATGCATCCATCCATAGCTAGTGCGAACTGAATAGAAATGAATGTAACATACTAGAACCGAATGTAACTGACTCCTAACTGAGCTTGACTAGTCACCAACTGAACTCAACTGAAGGAGGTTGGTGTTGACACTCTCAGTGGCTCCTAAATTGTAGGGATTGATCTAGGAGGCTCCTAAGTTGATGCATGCAAGTGCAATTAGTGATAGTTAGCCTCAATTAGTGGTCCCCACACTCTAGTAAATGGTACATGTGGCCCAATTAGTCCAAGTGGACCCAATGGTGCTAGTGACTAAATATAGACTGAAAGGACTCTTGATTTAGACATAATTGACCAAATTGGACAAGGGAGGATTATAATCCTAACAACAGGGATTTCATTTAGGAAGAAAAAGCAGACACTCCCTAAGAAGTAAAATAGGATGATATTTAGGAAGAAAACATCGACGTTGTTTAGGAAGCAAAGTTGGATGTTGTTCTGGAAAGAAAAAATAGATGTCACTTTGGACGTCAGAAAGGATGCTATATAGGAAGCAAAAAAAGACATTTTTTGAGATGCTTTAAGTTTTGTCCATGACATGCCCCATTTATTGTCTAGTTTTACCGCTCAATGTAAAAAAAAATTATACTAAAAAGGGACACTTAATGGGGCGATATTTCCAGGATTTGTTGTAGTATGCATACGCCATTACATGTACCTAAAGCACCTTAGGATACATAAGCATGGACTTTGTGTTGGGTTGTCAAGAACCCAATGAGTTAATGATTCGGTTTTTGTTGTTGTCATCGGGTTTAAAAAAAAGGATAATTTATCCCCTTTAAGAAGACTAATGACATAACCAACATAGCTATTTTATTTTTCAAAGAAGTTGTTAGGATACATGGATTTCCTAGAAGAATAACCTCTAACAGAGATAGTACATTAATTGGACATTTTTGGAGGACATCATTGAAGAAATCACATACCAAATTGCAGTTCAATTTTGCATATCATTAACAAATTGATGGTCAAATGAAGGTTATCAACATAAACCTTAAAATATACCAAGATGTCTATTTTCAAAGAGGATAGGACATGGGAGAAGGTATTGGCACAAGCTGAGTTTACATATAATAATTCAATGAACAGGTCAACAAGAAAGAATCCATTTTAGATTGTTAATGGGAGATCACCAAGAGGTGTTTTCTAATTGTCATTGTTATCCACTAAGTTGCACTAAGTGGATTTTTCAAGTGAGCCACCAAGGATCAGAACAAATCAATTGTTCTTAGTCAGTGCTCAGGAAGTTCCATGGTTTCATCAGGGCCAATTGTGGCCCCTTTTTCGCATGTTCACACCCCCTCAGGGGAATTGTAATAAATGACATAACATGATAGTTTATTTTGTAAAAGGGTTGGCCTTCTTAGTAATTGGTCATCAATGTCATCATCCTTGAGTGTTTTTTCCCTCGTCGATTGTGTGACTCTTTTTTAAGCGACATATAATTTTTGAGTTTTCACTCAAAATCCTCCAAAGTCGGGATGGTGAAATTAGTGATTATGTATTAAAAGGTTATTAAAGCCTAGGGTCTATGTATTATACCATGCTAGTCATAGTCCCAAAGTTTCGTGGACATGTGCTAAGTCTTTCATAGGATTTTTTATTTTATTTTATTTTTTTAATAAAATCATCGATAAGGTGTATTTTAATTGTAAAATTTCAAAAGCTCATAAAATTGGGCCTAGGGAGCCAATTTGGTCATGGGGATGCTCATTTTTGGACCCAAATCCCCCACTTAATCCCTAAACCCAAATTCAAGAGTTAAATTAGTAATTTTCAATTATTAATTTTGATTTTCTCTCAAAAATGACTTAGAGGGTAAAATAAATGGGAAAATAGGAGAAAATCCAATTCCTAAATCAAAGGAAGTTTGTTTGGGACTTATCTCTGAGGTGTCAGGGAGGTTGGGGATATTGTCTAGAGCATCAATGAAGAGGTTGGAGCATCTACAATCAACAAGAGAGAGGCTTCTACTTGTCTCATTCAGAGGAGGGAATATTCTCCTCTAAAGGGCACATTCCTCCACATGGAGGAGTTGGTTGAAGAGGTGGAGGATTCCCAAAGGAAGTGGGATACCTCATGAGAGGTGGAAGCATCCCATCCCATGAATTCAAACCTCCTTCCACCATTATATCAACCCCCATAACCACCTCACACTTGAAAAATTCGCCCCCCTGGGGTTTGAGCTTCATTTTTGCTATAAAAGCAAGGCTTTCTTCCTCATTTGAGAGGATGTATTGAAACTCTGCCCATTGTACTTATGTTTCTGATATTTTGTTAATAAATATTGAAGGATCTAGAGGCTCATTGTGGCATTGTTTCATGGTTATGCAATTGGATAATTTATGAGGTGACATTAAGCTAAATTAGGCTTTCTTTTTTGTCTAGTTTGGTAGTATTGATCTAGATCCCTTTGGATGAACAATTGTTGTTGTCAATTTGTTCATTTATGTTTTATTTGTAGAATATTTCATGAGTAATTTTACTCCAAAACTCCTAAAAAAATTACTTCATCATTAACGACTAAAACTTAAGAGCCTTAGACAAATATTTCTTAGGGACCACCCCCCATGGCTTCGTTAGGAGTTAGGCCTAAACGGAGGATTCAATATCAAGTGACAATACTTGAATCAAGACATGACCCCAAGGAAATGCCTAACAACTTGAATATTTCTGATGCGCTTAACTCCCAAGAGTGTGAAAGGTGGCAACACTTTTTGGCGCATTTGCCAGGGATCAATCTTTTTATCCCCGAGTTACGAATTTTGTTTTCTTTATTTTTTGTTTTTGATTTGTTTTATGAATGATTAGAATATGTTTTTTATTCTCTTTCTGGCGACTCAACTCACACATTTTTTCCTTTATACAAAGAAAAGAAAAACATAGAATTTATTGTGAAAGATTTATGATGCATATTTTTGTTTTCACATGGCGACTTTGTTGAAGGGATAAAACCCTTGTTTCTCACAAAAAATGTTGATATTGATTATGTGTAGATGAGCTCATGCAAACAATAAGATTTTAAAGCTCATTATTTTGATAGCTCCATGGTTATATCAAATGCTTGCTATTGAGTAACAATATGGATGAGGAAAGAGATCATATTTCTAGTAAATATCCTTCCATTAACTTCTCAAACATCCCAAGATTCCCTAATTATAATAATGGCGAAGATATATCTGATCATCTACATATATTTTGGCGAAATGAGCATGCAGAGGTCAGACACGTCATATCTTTCCGTAAATTTCTGGATGACATCAATGTTTTGTATGAAGATAATATGATGGAGATGTTTGTTAGTACTCTACAAGGAAATGCTTGTGAGTGGTATCTCAACCGTATTCCAGATAAAAGGTATTACTTTCCTTTCAATCTTCCTTAGAATATTCTTGAGGCAGTGGCATACAAGCGAGACTGACATGGAAGATTTAGACAAGTTTCTGGAAGGGTTACTTTTTGCTTCCTTTCCCTGGATAGAGTATCATGAGGAAGACCCTAAATTACCTCGTCTCATCAGGATAGAAAATGATAGTTATTGGGTGCTACCTCCAAGAGACCACAACGAAGAAGAAATCCATGATGATTCCATTGAGTTTGTGCATGAAGATCCATTAATTGAAAATATTGTCGAAGACCCTCCTCATGTAACATCAAGGGAGAAAATTGATGACTGGGAATGATTTCGTGATTATTTCAGTGATGATGATCGCATTTATACTCCAGATCTACCTCAGGATGAAACCATTACATAAGCTTATAATGAAACTTATGATTAAAGATGTAATGTGCATGATGGAACTCCTACCTTTTCTCCATATAATGATGATAGTCTGGAAGGTTTACTTCCTTGTGACCTTTTTACTGAAGAAGATGAGTATTAAGATGAGGAAAAGTATAGCATGGAGCATAATACAAGTGAGGAAGACTCCCTTATGTCCAAAAAAGATGTTGATGAGGATTCTTAGACATTCTTTGAAAATCCAATCTATGGCATGTCTAAAAAATAATGAACCAGAAACTTTTTATGGTTTTGTTGATAGTCCTATCTATGACATATCTAATAGAGGGAGTTTTGAGTCTCTTGATGGTTTTATTGAAGATCCTATTTATAAGGGTTTAAAAGGAGAGAGCACAGATCTTGTGGCCTTGGGAAATTTTGATATGGAAGAAGAGCATGCAATTTATCCACATGATGAGTATGAGCCGTTTATCAGTATCAGTAATGAAGACAAAGAGAAGCAAAAAAATTAAGAACTTGTTACCAGTGATGAGGAATCTATCACATCTGACATATATGGGGAGGAAGACTATTGGACTTTTATTGAAAATCCAACCTATGACACTTTTGAAAATCTTTTTGAAAATCCCATTTATGATATGTCTAGTGAGGAGAGTGTTTATTCTGAGACTTATGGAAGTTGTAAAGAAGAGCAATCATAATTTTCATATGATCAGTCAGATCTATATTTGAGTATCTTTAATGAGGACTTGGAGAAGCAATCTAGTGAAGAGTCATATTGGGTGCAACTAATTGAAGATTTTTTTCAGCCATCGTCTTCACATACACTGTTCCTTATGATTTGGAGCAGTTTGGGGCTTACATATAGAGTTATCGATAGATAAGCCCTTTGGATGAGTATGATGACCTGCCTCATCATACATATTTGTACATTAGTCCTATCCAATATTGGATACAAGAATCCTGCAAGAGGACTTGCCAGTTTTGGAAGCAGTTCAATGACCTTCTCCATGATTATAATTTCCTGTTCAACCTTCCCATATTGAAGTTTCATGCAGGTTTGCATTCCTGAATAATGTTTCCTTGATTCGGCTAGCAACCAAAGACAAGGGAAAAACCTTTAAAATTGATAAAATGATTAGGTGGCTACATTGGATATTTGATTTTACCTAAGATATTTATTTTATCTTGTTTAGATTAGGAAAATAAGCTCCGTAAAGTGAGCATTTTCTTTATGCAGTTATTTTATTTACTTAGGAATAAAACTCTCTTTCATTATTTAGTTTTTCATTCCTTTCAATAAAGCAAAATTTGAATCATTGATTCTTTTCATAAAACTTGTGCTACTAAGGTTTTCTTTTCAAGATGAAATGTTTTTACAGATTATAAGAACGAGAGATTCAAGTGTTCTCGTATGCTCTCCTTGCCTGAAGAACAGATCGAGCACACATCCCATAGTTGGAGCTAGATGTTATGCACTAAGATTCACTTGGTGTATTTTTCAAGTGAGCCACCAAGGATCGTAACAAATCAATTGTTCTTACTCAGTGCTCAGGGAGTTCCATGGTTCATCAGGACCAGTTGTGGCCCCTTTTTTTGCATGTTCACACCCCCTCGGGGGAATTGTAATAAATGACATAGCATGATGGTTTGTTTTGTAAAAGGGTTGGACTTCTTAGGACTTGGTCATCAAGGTCATCATCCTTGAGTGTTTTCGCCCTTGTCGATTATGTCACGCTTTTTTAAGTGACATATCATTTTCGAGTTTTCCACTCAAAATCCTCCAAAGCCGGGATGGTGAAATTGGTGATTATGTATTAAAAGGTTATTAAAGCCTAGGTCTATGTATTATACCATGTTATTCATAGTCCCAAAGTTTCTTGGAAATGCACTAAGTCTTTCATAGGATTTTTTAAATTCTTAGATTTTTAATAAAATCATCGATAAGGTGTATTTTAATTGTAAAATTTCAAAAGGTCATAAAATTGGGCATAGGGAGCCAATTTGGTCATGGGGATACTCCTTTTTGGACCCAGATCCCCCACTTAACCCCTAAACTCACTTTTGAGAGTCAAATTAGTAAATTTCAATTATTAATTTTGATTTTCTCTCCAAAATGACTAAGAGGGTCAAATAAATGGGAAAACTGGAGAAAATCCAATTCCTAAATCAAAGGCAACTTGTCTGGGATTTGTCTTCGAGGCATGAGGGAGGCTAGGGATATTATATGGAGCATTAATGAAGAGGTTGGAGAGGCTCCTACTTGTCTCCTTCAAAGGAGGGCACATTCTTCTCATGAAGGGCGCATTCCTCCACATGGAGGAGTTGGTTGGAGAGGTGGAGGATTCCCAAAGAAAGTGGGATACCTCATGAGAGATGGGAGCCAGGACATGAATTAAAACCTCCTCCCACCATTATATCAAACCCCAAAACCACCTCACACTTGGAAAATTCACCCTCCTAGGGTTTGAGCTCCATTTTTGCTATAAAAGTGAGGCTTTCTTCCTTATTTGAGAGGATGTATTGAACCTATTCCCATTGTAGTTATGTTGTTGATATTTTGTTAATAAATATTGAAGGATTTGGAGGCTCAGTGGGGCATTGTTTCATGGTTATGCAATTGGATAATTTTTGAGGTGACATTCAACTAAATTAGGCTTTCTTTTTTTGTCAAGTTTGGTAGTATTGATCTAGATTCCTTTTGGATGAAATTTGTCATTGTCAATTTATGTTTTATTTGTATAATATTTCAGGAGTAATAGGTTGTATTTGGTTGTACTAATATTCTCCTTGTCTTTTATGATGAAATGTACTAGATTAACCATGCTTATTTGAAGGGTTCTCTAGTTTTTGAAGGTTGCTTTAGGTGAAAGGATTTTGGAGGTCAGTTTCATCCACCTTCTTTTCCATTAAATTATATCAGCTGAAATATAATGTGTTTTGTTCTACATATGTTTCTCTCCTTCATACCTTTCAAGACCAGGGCTTGAGGA
>LPNX011235592.1:274667-368201 GCA_001517045.1 Pseudotsuga menziesii
ATATGTATATGTATATATATATGTATATGTATATATATATGTATATGTATATATGTATATATATATACATATATATATACATATATATATGTATGTATGTATATATATATACATATATATATGTATGTATGTATGTATGTATGTATGTATGTATATGTATATACATATATACACATATACATATGTATACACATATACATATATATATGTACACACACACACACACACACACACACACATATATATATATACGTACACACACACACACACATATATATATGTATATGTATATGTATATGTATATATATATGTATATGTATATATATATGTATATGTATATATGTATATATATATACATATACATATATACATATGTATATATGTATATGTATATATAGATATATATACATATACATATATATACATATACATACACATACATATACATATACATATACATATACATATATATGTGTGTGTGTGTGTGTGTACGTATATATATATATATGTGTGTGTGTGTGTGTGTGTGTGTGTGTACATATATATATGTATATGTGTATACATATGTATATGTGTATATATGTATATACATACATACATACATACATACATACATACATACATACATACATACATACATACATATATATATATATATATATATATATATATATATATATATGTACGTACACACACACACACACACACATATATATATACTCAAACTAGATCTAGATTCATACTTTAATTGCTTGTTTTCATAGAAAATTTTACAAATTTTCATGTACTTGAGTAGTATAAGTTTTTTTGTACTTTTATTTGATCAATTCATGGGATTATAAAATAAATCACTCGCTGGTTTTTAGAATGTCTGAGAAAAAGTAGAAGGAAACGCTGCCAAAAATCAAACTTTTCATCATCCGGAGCACCCGAAATCCTTCCTTCTTTCCTCTTTTCTTCCAAAGAGTGTGTAATCATTTTGATCCATTTTCAAGGGTCAATTTTTTTTTTATTTTCTGATTTCATCAATTTGTAAAGTCCATCAATAAAGAAAGCAAGTGGGCTACACAACACCCACACTCCATCCCCCCTAGGGGGATTCACAGACTCCTTCATGGTTTTTATTTTACTAATCAACACTTGCACACACTCTGCCTTCTAGAAAGGTCGTATAGTTTAGTTGTTTTTCTTTGATTTCATCTTTAATTTTCATACCTGACTCGTTGCCATGAAGTATACTCTCACCACCAACTAAAGGCTTTTTGCCGATTATTGGTGGATGATCAGAAAGTGACACATAGTTGCAGTTTATTTTGTCATTAGTGTATTTGATTTTACAATAATTTTTGCTTCATCAAATTGGAATAAAGATTTTGTCTTAAACTTGTGTATGCTATTTCCCTCTGTTGGATTTTCCTGGTCGTCGGGGAATCAAAAGCGGGTTCGACACTCTCTTAAGTCTACACATTAATCTAATAATTCATTAATAAAATCAACTACCCGAAAAAAAATTATGAAGATCTGGCATACGATGGTTTACAATCCTAGGAAAATTCTTCAAAGGAAGCGGGAACCACTGAGTAGTGACCTTGAGATATAGTCAGGCTACATCCTTGTTGGTGTAGTGTTGGACACCTTCTCAGAGACTCTGATTCATCCCACATTTCTGAGTGAGTAACGACTTTAGTCATCTTCTAGACATATTCTCAGTACTTTCATTATGTCGAGAATCTCCTTCCTGTAACTCAACTCATATTCTAGTTTTTAAAACTGACCAAGATACATTGCAAAACATTTCATTTCAACAACATTATTTTAATTTGACTCCATTGACACTGATTTGTTTCACATTTATTTCAATTTGCTTATGTGTTGATGTTATGCTGCTGAATATTTACTTAATTTTGCAAACAATCTTGTCTCAGTAATTTTACTCCAAAACTCCTAAACAACTTACTTCATCATTGACAACTAAACTTAAGAGCCTTAGACAACTCTTTCTCAGGGACGCACCCCCTTGGCTTCATTAGGAGTTTGGCCTAAATGGAGGAGGCAAGATCAAGTGATAGTACTTGACTCCATACTTCTCCCCAAGGAAAAACCTAACAACTTGAATATTTTTTCTACGCTTAACCCCCATGTGTGTGAAAGGCAACAACATGCACCATTGCTGGAAATGATTCAAAAGAGTATGGATGAGAGCATAGGAAGGAAATTCATGAATAGATCCAAGAGAAATTGCACAAGAGTAGTAAGAAATATAAGCAAAGAGTAGATTTGAAGAGGAGATTGAAAACATTTGAACAAGGAAATTTGGTATTGGTACATCTATGGAAGCAAAGGTTTCCATGTCAAATGTATAACAAGTTGAAGACGAAGAAGATTGGACCATACAAGATCATAAAGAAAATTTCTGAAAATGCATATGTACTGGAGTTTCCAGTGGAGCTCGATATATCACCTATTTTCAATGTTACATATATGTACAAATTCCATGAGGGTATTTTGAAGAAGATAAGGAAGTTATTGTGGATTGGAAAGAGCAGATGCCAGAACAACCAAAGAGGAGATAACATAAATCCTTGATGAAAGGATAGTTGGGAGAAGCGAAAGTATGGAGACCAAAGTTTTTTTGGTTTGGTGGGTAGATAATGGAATTGAATATGCCACTTGGGTTTGAAAAGTAGAGTTTGATCCTATCGGAACCCTTAGAATCCTCGTGAGTAGTGACTCACTCTTTCTATTTACCCATGGAGAACTGATGTAGGAGCATTAAAAGTGAGGTATTAGAAATATCTCATTAAAGGTCGACCATCGGAAAATGTTGCCAAAAATGTTGAGGATAAATCTTGATGGAGAGGGATTCTCGATGGACCAGGAATGCCTAGCCGTAGGAAGAGGTTTAGGAATACCTCATCAGAGGAGGACCATCATAAAGTAATTATTAAATACTATGTGATAGAGTCCAATGGATCGAAGTACAATGGAATGAGTAATTTCACAGAGTAACATAAGTTTGATGGAACAGAGGAAGGCCGATGGATTAAAGTTGACGGATCGGGGGTAGTGATGGAATAAAGGTTCTCAATGAACAAGAGGATTTCAATGGGGAATAATCTATTATAGTTAAATTTAGTTTGTATAAGAATTTATGAGAAATGTTGGAGGTTGTCATCCATATATTCAAGGTCTAGTTTTGTCAAAGATCACATATCTCACCACGAATTCACATTTAATTTTATCAAATTCAATGGAGGAAAAAAAATTAATCAACCAAAGTATAAGGCACAAGAGAAGGAATAGTTTGGAAAAGAGGCAACAAAATATAAGATTCTAAAGAAGACATAGATAGTGAAGGAGAGAGTAGAGAAGAGGAGAAAAAAGAAACAAGAGGTTTTTTGTCTGCATAATTTTGATTTAAAGCAACCTAAGACCTAGACCGATTTTTTTTTGATGTTGATGTCTTCAATCTAAACGATGTAGAAGATAAAATATATGGCTAGAAATCATTGTAGTTGCATTTGTAATTTTTTGAGTTTTAATCAAATTAGTGAATGAGCATTTTCATATCTTCTTGAGTCTCTAAGTTGTTGTGTGAAGGTTGTGCACTCTTATAACATCCTGGTTATTGTTTAATCATTAATATTTTAACCACCACCTATGATACACCAATATAATAGAGAAGGATAATAAGAAAACTACATTTTCTATTGAGTAGGGTTCATATACTTATAATTTCATTACATTGGACTAAATAATTACCCTATGACATTTTTGAAGGTGGTAGTTTACATATTCTAAGAGTATATTCACAAGTTCAATGAGGTATATTTGGACAATTGGATGGTCTACAATATTCCAAAGGATCATGCTCAAAAGTTGTGGCACATGTGACATAGGTGTTGATAAATGTAATTGGTTTCAAGTATCAAGAAGTGCATCTTCTATACCCCATTTGACATTTGATGGATCAAATAGTGTGTAAGGAAGTGTTGTTGGTGGATCTTGCCAAGATTGCAATAATTGTCAACTTGCATGGACCTAGGACTGTATCATCATTATGGTATACTCTAGGACACATAGTGTACTACTTACAGTTTATTAGAGGTTATGAAAAATTGATACAGTCGATGGAAGACTTGTTTCTTAAGGGTGTACCATTTGTCTAGACAACAACCCGTGAGGCAAGGTTTGCATAATTAAAGCAACATATGGTAATTAACATCAATCCTAGTGTTAATAGCCTAGGGTGCAATTTTTCTTGTACATATTGATGCCTCTAGTATCACATTAGAAAATACGTTGGCACAATATGGAGAATGTACACTTGATCACTCAATATACTTAGCAAGCAAAAAAAATTCAAGAGCCAAGTGGAATTACATTGCTACTAAATGTGAAGGGTTGGATATGATGTATGCACTTTAGAAGTTATGACATTATCTACCTAGTCGTCCATTTAAGTTTTCAACATATCACCCAACATTGAATTCTTATGTCAACAATTAAATTTTAAAGTGGTAGTGAATCTAGGAAAATAGAACATTTCCTTCAATTATCTTTGCGGGTACAACATGGTGAAATTGAGGGGACAATTAATGAGTTATTTGATGCCAGTTTGTTTCATGAGGAAGCCATTATAGACGTATTCATAGAGGCCATTAAATTCCTTAGTTCAAATTCGATGCACAAGGATTATGATTAGTGACAATGCAAACACTTGGTGGTATGTGTGGGAAATTATCAATTAATTGTAAAACCATGGTACAATTTTGCAAGAACTAGGATTTTGTGAAGATGCGTGATGGAGCATGAATGGTTATAGATGACATTCTATGGACATTCACTAATTATTTTGTGGATACCTTTCCAAAGTCATCCTCTTCATAAGAACCTATGAAGACCATCTAAAGCACATCTAATAAAATGTTGAGCACTCTATGGAAACACAATTTATGTGTTAAGCCAGGGAAGTACTCACTCAACATACACAAAATTCACCATCTAAGGTGCATAGTGGATGACTAAGGTGTCCATATGGATCCATCCAAGATTTAAGTCATATGTGATTGGCAATTTGAAGACACTAATAGAACTCTATAGCTTATTGGGCCTTGTCAACTTGTATTATAGTGTTGGGGTTTTCTTGTATTGGTTGGTCCTCGATCCAAGTGTCCAACGATGCAACCAAAAGTAATATTGTTAGGATAAAGGAAAAAAAAATACATTCCAAGCATTGAAGCATCAACTCAGGTTATCATTGACCATTTTTATGTCACATCCCATAAAACCATTTGGATTTGAGATAAATTCCTCATATTTTTTTTGTTAGTGTAGTACTCACTCATCATATTAGACATCCAATGGCCCTTATCACAATGAGATACTCTTTGATGCCATTTTGAAACACCCGCCTTATGATAAGAAAATTTACTCCATTATGCACGCCTTGTTATGATCATTCCTAGGGGGTGTAAAGGTCCATTAGAGTAATAATAATGGAGGTAAATCAATGTAAGGTGGAATAGGTTCACTATGTTTGTTATTGCTAAATAATTCCATTTATGGTAGTTATTAGTGAATAAATGCAATGGGTCCTCATTAAAGAAGGTCCACTGGGAAGTTAGGAGGTTGTTATTCTTAGAGTTTTCTGGTGATCTATAAATAAGGATGGATTCCTCCGTATGAATCATGTGTGGATCATACTGTATTTGGAGCTTGGCTCATAGGTGGTTTTCCCTTGAAAGAGACAAGTGAACATGAGTGCATTACTTCCATAAAAGGATAAATTATAAGGTGTTTCCCAAGTACCTCAAGAGTTTTGATATTATAAAATTTGGAGTATATTTGATATATTGTACATGATCCCATATTCAGATATAAGGTCTTTAACATGCTTATTGGAAATGGAAGCATTATATTATAGGAATGGAGCATACCATATACACCAACCACAATGCTCCACAATTTATGCAAACTTGTGGAATATTATAGAATGATTCCCATAAAATGTGGTCCATGTACTTTCAATAGTTCCACTCGAACATCAAGTTCCAAAAACTTAAATGCTAATTATGTTGCAAACCATTAAAATTTTATTTATTTATTGTGGCACTAATTACAATTCTTAATTAAAGTGGACATCAAGCCTCAAAGGGGCCCCAACTAAATGGCAATGATCATAACTTCATTGCTACATACCAAACACTTGACTAAACATGTTTCGAACTTATCATCAATGATGGATTTATGTGCCATATGTGTAATAACCGAGAAATTCATAAAAATTTAAAATTTTTCATGTAACATAAAATGTTCAAAGATGTCATTGCCTAAGAACCAATAACTGCTAGCGGTTACTCAAATAATAGTATTTAGAATTGAGCATTGTAATTGTTTAGTTCTATATAATTTATTTGTTTATCTTTGAAGTACTATGTTACGGATGTTAAATTCAGAAGTTTATGTTTTAAAAAGGACAGGAAAGAAAACTACATCTAAACCTGATACTAAGTGTGTTTTTACTGTCTTCTGACAAGTAGGAAAGAACCTTAGTTGAGATCGGGGCTTACTTAGCTTACAACTAACGCAGTGAAGTGATGCTTCTTTTACAGGTTCTATATAGGTAAGTAGTTTTGTTACCAATAATTCTAGATCGAGAATATTACTCAACTAGCATAGGATAAAATGCTTGATAAATTGTTTGTTTTTCAACTTGACCCCATAAGAGGTATTGTTGGTATTTCTATTGTTAGAAACCTGCATAAATGTTTGTAAAAACACTATTGTAAAAGAATGGGTTTAGTTCAGTTATGCTTACTGCCACAATACTTGTTCCATTCCTTTCCTTTTTTGTTTTCAGTTATAGACTTGTATTTTATTTTAGATGGTGCATCTTATGGACAGATCTACTTCTGTCATTAAGAGCATAGTAACCTAAGAAGTCTATAAACTAAAAGATATGTTAAACATACTTGTGACCAAAACTACATATTTATTGCTAGTGTTTGGTATAAAGTACTGTTTATATTTATTCAAGTTCTTTCCAAAACTTTAATTATTCTATTCTAATGATTCTCCTTAATCAAGTATTTGTATTTAATTTTCTTGTATATGAAATCTCATTTTATATGAGTTTTTTGTTGACAATGCATATGTTTATAGTTTTAAATCCATGATTATACTAATTCCTAGCTCAAGGATCTCTATTGTTAAGTATTTCTATATAATGTTGGTTCATCCTCCATTGTTTGTATCTTACTAATACCAATAGTAAACATTATGTAAAATGAGGAGATCATAGATATGCAAAAGTTAAAGTTAAAGTTGTGCATAAGACCCTAGTGTATATGAATACCTCTCAAACACAAAGTCCTTGGTTTATAAAATAAACAAAGAAAATAAAATGAGGATAATGATACCAAACAATAATACCCCAAGGTTTTGACTTTTAAACAATGATTTGTGCAGGTTAACGAGACTTTCGAATTATAGCATGAAACCCATGTTTTGCAAATAATTTGGTGGACACGTGGTTGGTGTTCAATGATTAGGTTTTGTTGACCTTGGGGTGCCATATAAAACTTGTTCCAAACCCTAAGAAATCACATTTTGTTTGTCTCTGTTGTGGGGTGATCGAGCTGTGAGCTTATGGCCACCAGGCTTGTTGCCAATCCTCCAGTCGTTTGCACACAGGCCTTCCGTAAGCCACCGAGTTCCTCTACAAGTTTAGTTTTTACACTGCCATTGTTTTCTTCTATGTAGGAGCTTTCCATCCCCATTACCATAACGCTATAGGTGCTTCTCTTCGCCATTACCTAGCCTCTGCAAGTTTGTCCTTCAAGCTCTGGTGCTGTAAAAGTGATTACAGTGCTTGCTGCTGTCGTAGGGTGGTTTTGACTATCGAATAGAGTGTTGTAAGGTTTAGCTGTCTTCACCGTATTTTTTACTATGTGAGTGCTTTTAACCTCACACAGTGTGAAGAGAGTTGCTTGAAAGAGTGTGCTGGGTTATTTGCTTTACTGCTTGTTTCTTATCATGGGTTTGATCCCTACCTCATCGTGGCTTGGGACTTCACAATTGAACCCTGTGAATTGTATTTTCTTCTGATAGTGCTCCAAAGGAGGCTCGAGTTGGCTCTCCACGTCAAGGCAGTTGTGCAAGCTCTCTTTGGTAAGAATCAAATTTGTTAAAAACTCTTCTGCACTTTAGAAAATTATTATTTGATTAATTATTTGTGTCTAACATATTGGGGTTTGCTTTGTGTAGGCTCTCAAGACCAAAGCTCGGTTCTGAAGGAATCCACCAATAGGCTTCCATGAGGGCATCCACCCCGGTAAGCCTCGGTTTCACCTGGGGTTCTCCTGCACTAGTTGTATGGTGGATTAAGATGATACTGTCATGTGTTGTTGATTACTTGTTCAGCCATGGCTATCAAATACTCTGTTTTCTTTCCAAGCCTTAGTGGTTGTTTTGTAGTGAAAGGATTTGGGGCTTTCATAGCCATGACATAAGGAATTAATTTTTGAGCTTTCCGACCATGGTTAATTATAGTGATGTTGTTTGATATTGGCTTTAAGCCGTGACTTTAATTGAACAGGGCATTGGGCCGTTATATGAGGATTTGCTATGGTTTTAAAATACATAATGGCTATTCTCGCGGAACTTCTTTTTGGAAGGGTTTTCGTAGTCGAAACAGATGTTGGTTTTTAAGTGAACTCGGTTTGCATGTAGATACTTTTATTCAGGCTTTTAAGCCTTGAATGGTGATGTAAAAGGTCGTAGGCCGAGACTATGTCTGTTCAGTTTTGTTTTGATATTAAAAGAATTCTTACAGCTTAAAGTTGAATTAACAGTATCTCTGTTTGGATAATATTTATATAATGTGATCATTTTAACTATTTTTATTATTATTTACCTTTCGGGGGTTTAGGGTTAAGTAGTTTAATAATTAATTTGTTTCTCTTCAAATGAATTATGATTTGAGGGCTTTTGACAGTGGAATACTTCGATTGTAACATAATTATTGTTTCAAAAATGATTTCTGGAAATAAAATAGAGAAACGAACTTGATTGAATAAATTTACCTCTTTTCTGTACTTTTGGAAAATACTGTTAGGTTTTTGATATTTATAAATTGTGAATTTACTTTATTATGAAATGGTTAGCTCTTTTACAAACCATAAATCCATTTTAAATATTTATAGAGTTAGTTTTCATTTTCTTGTTTAACCCTAGTTTGCATTTTCACTTAGGTGTATTAATAGGGTAACTATTTAACCTTATAAACTGTCTTTGTTAAGTTAAACTAAATCTGAATAGTTTTCCTATTTCTACATTATCTATTTATGTTAATATAATAGGTTTTATAGTATAGAATTTTTCTGGTATTACTGTGTAAAATATTACATAGACTAGTGTGTAATATCTAGGCTTCTTCCTCTATCTCTATTTAATTTATTTAAGTACTTTAAATAAATAAAAGTACAAAAGAAAACCTATAAACAATTTATACAGAAATCCTATAGAATATAACCATTTCATCTGCATACATACTTTATGCGAACCCATTATTTGAAAGTAAATTATCCTGCTGTATTAGAGTATGAACTTACAAAAGGTGTACTAGAGTATGACCTTGCAAAAGGTGTGGAAAAATACAATTTAGGTATTTTTTTATATCTATCAATTAACTCAGAATTTCTCTACTTATTTACCCTAATCTAGCTTGTTCAGAACTTACTAACTTTCACAGCATATGCATTTCTTCTAACTATCCCTAACAGAAATAAAACAGAAATATGCTATATCATTGATAAATCTTAAACTTTCCAGATATAGTAAATAATTAAATGATTGAACTAAACAAGTAAAACCTGGAAGTAGAGATGAGGTGACAACAGTTTAAGGAACCTGTTCCTCCCAACCAACTCCTGGAGAAGATATGGACTGCAATTCTCAGGACCCTCGAGCTTGTCTCTTGGTCCACCTAGTAAAAGTACTGGGTGAGAGATGTAGTCTAGAAATCCTCTGCAACTCCACTAAGTGTTCAGTAGTAACTCAGTTTTGCTCACAATAGTATGAACTCAGCTTAGAATAGCTGCACTAGTTCAGGTCTTCATCACTTATCCACTCAAACTTACTTCAACTAGTCCCCTCCATCGAATTCTCTTGTGCACTTCATTCACTCAGAATGATCACAAATTCAGAATGAGCAGCCTCAGCTATCTTCAATGGGAAGTTTTATTAGCATGACTAGGTCTTTTGGGTCAGTTTTTACTTAATGAGCCACCTGCTCTTGTTCCACTTTCTTGGGGAATCATGACCACAAAAATTGGAAAGTTTCCACTTGCAACAACCATAAGTAGTTTGAGGATGCTCCCACATGTCAATCTGCTCTCAACCCAGCGTCATCCATCAAGTGACCAGTTAAACACTCATTTAATAGCTTCCCTAAGCTGTTGTCTCATCTTTCATTTATTTATTAATAAAATATTCTGAAATTACATTAAATTATCCTTGACCCCAGTTGGTCATTAATTACAAACTTTACATAAAATGTAACATAATGTTTCTTAAAACATAAACGTGTTTTGCAAATTATGGCATGTGACACACACACCCCCTTAATTTATAACATCGTCCTCTATGTTATTTATTCTTCGTCCTCAGAATTTCCCTGAAACAGAATTGGATATGCATCCTGCATATGACTTTCCAATTCCCAGGTGGCATCTTCTGGACTAAGGTGCTTCCATTGCACCTTCACCTGACCAATGGTGCGATTCCGAAGCGAGATCTCCCTGCTTTTGAGGATACAATCCGGTTCCACCGGAAAATCTCCTTCGGGCTCCACATGCACATCATTCCAGTTGATAACATGAGTAGCATCATGTACATACTTTTTTAACACAGAAATATGAAAAACATTATGAACCTTTAAGTTTGGCGGTAAAGCTAACTGATATGCTACCTGTCCTATTCTGGACAATATTTCAGAAGGTTTGCAATATCGTGGTGCTAACTTAGCACAACTTCCTAATCTCAAAGAACTCTTTTTAGGTCTCACCTTAATAAAGACATGTTCACCTACTTGGAACTCCTTTTGAGTTTGTTTAATATCTGCTTGACTTTTTTGTCGATCTTGCACAATTTTCAAGTTACCTTGCACCTGTTTTACAATTAACTCCATCTCTTTTAATAATTCAGGTCCTAATACTAGCCTGTCAACTGGATTACTCCATGAGATGGGGGTATTGCACTTCCTGCCATACAAAATTTCGAAAGGACTATATCTTGCTGAGGCTTGGTAGTGATTATTGTAAGCAAACTCTACCAAGTGTAAGTAATCTTCCCATTTACCTGGCTGTTCTTTTACATACATTCTGAGCAAATCTTCCAATACATGATTCACACTTTCAGTCTATCCATCTCTTTGAGGATGGAAGGAGGTACTGAAATTTAATGTAGTATTTAGTCCCTTAAACAAAGACTTCCAAAATTTTCCCGTAGACTTAGGGTATCTGTCCGAAATTATTACTTTTGGTATTCCATGTAAACGAAAAATTTGTTTTAGGAAAATATCAGCAATATTCACAGCTTTATAAGTAGTTTTTACAGGTATAAAATGAGCTGCCTTGCTTAACTTATCGACAACTACCATTATTGAGTCATTCAAATTTTGATTTCTTGGTAGTCCTGTAATAAAATCAAGGTTGATTATCTCCCACTTCCAACTAGGAATAGATAATGGCTGAAGTAACCCAGCTGGATGCTGTTGTTTAGTCTTTACTTGCTGACATTCAAAGCACTTAGCAATGTATTCCACCAATTCATTTTTCATGTTTGGCTAGAAATAATCCTTTCTTAGCATGGTTATAGTCTTTTGATAACCAGGGTGTCCTGAATAAGGAGTCTTATGAATTTCATTTAAAATCAACAACTTAATCTTAGGTACATTAGGTACGTATAGTCTATCTTTATATAATAATAATCCTTTTTCATTTAAACTGTACCCTGTACTTAAACTTTCAATTAAATTCTCTCTTACCTTGGCTTGCAATTTCCAATAATTTTCATCTAGTCTTATTCCTTCTTCTAGTTGTTCTTCTAAATCTATTTTATAGGTGCTGATTGCTGCTACAAAACTTAGTTTTGCATTCCTACTTAAACCATCAACAACCTTATTTTCTTTGCCCTTAATATGTTGGATTTCAAAATCATACTCACTAAGGAAAGCTAGCCACCTAGCTTGCCTAGCGTTTAAGTTAGGTGGATCCAACAGATATTTTAACCCTTTATTATATGTCATTAATATAAACTTTCTTCCGATTAAATGATGACGCCACTTTTTTAAGGCATGTATGACAACAACCAGTTCTAAGTCATAGGTCGCATAATTTTTCTCATGAATTTTCAGCTTCCTAGACTCATAAGCAATGACGTGTCCTTCCTGAGTTAAAACTCCACCTAAACCGTCATTGCATGCGTCCGTACATACTATAAAATATTTATTAGGGTCAACAATTCTTAAAATTGGTGCGGTGGTTAATAATGTTTTTAACTTTTAAAAACTATCTTCACACTTTTGACTCCACTCGAATTTCTTCCCTTTCTTCTGTAAAGAAGTTATGGGATTTGCAATTATTTAAAACCCTTCAGTAAATCTTCGATAATAACCAGTAATCCCCATGAATGATCGTGCGTTAGTTAATTCTTTTGGGACTGGCCATTCTTTGATTACCTTTATCTTTTCGGGTCAACATAAATTCCTTCTTTAGTCACTACATGACCCAGATACTGTATTTTATCCTTAAAGAAATCACGTTTACTAAATTTTGCATAGAGCTGATGTTCTCGTAACTCTTGTAAAACAATTTTTAAATGCTCGTTATGTTCTTCTTCAGACTTTGAGTAAATTAAGATGTCTTCAATGAATACGACCACAAATTTATCAAGTTATTTATGCATTACATTATTCATCAGACACATGAAGACAACCAGGGCATTCGTAAGCCCAAATGGCATAACAACAAACTCGTAGTGACCATACCTGGTCCTAAAAGCTGTTTTAAAGATGTCTTCATTTTTGATTCGGACCTGGTGGTAACCAGATCGTAAATCAATCTTCGAGAAAACAGTTGCTCCACGTAGCTGATCAAACAGATCATCTATGCAAGGTAACAAATATCTGTTTTTGATAGTCATTTTATTTAGTTGATGGTAATCTATACATAATTGTAGAGTTCCGTCCTTCTTCTTAACAAAAATAACAGGTTCTCCCCAGGGAGACACGCTGGGTCTGATATAATTTTTATCAATAAGTTCTTTTAATTGTGACTTTAATTCATTTAATTCCAATATATTCATCCGATAAGGGGCTTTTGAGTTGGGCACTGTACCAAGTACAAGCTCAATAGTGAAGTCTAACTCCCGCTTCGGAGACAGTCTAAGAATTTATTCCGGAAATACATCCGAATACTCCCTCAACAGCAGAATGTATTTCAGTTTTAATTTATCTTTGTTATTAGTATTTTCTTCATTAATTACTATTACAGCAAAGGCTTTACATCCCTTCTGAACAACTCTCTTAAGTTGCAAAGCAGAGATATGTCTTATAACTGTTTTCCTACGGATTCCTTTTACATTTACTGTTTCTCCATCGTTATTTACGCAAGTAAAGGTTTTATCGAAACGATTCAGGACTACCCTATGCTGTTATAACCTATGCATACCAATTAACATATAATAAGAACCTAAAGGTAATACATTAAGCTTAACAAAGGTTTCAAACTGATCCATTTTTACAATACAATTTTTAACAACGCTAATCACCTTTCTTTTTGCGCCAACAGCTAGCTGGACTAACCAAGACTTTGCAAAATTTTTGAGTGATAACTTGCATTTTTCTACTAAATCAGGAGAAATATAACTTAAGCTAGCCCCTGGATCAATTAAAATAGATATAGGTATTTGATTCAGCTTACCTTCCACTTCCACCATGGAAGTTTGATAATCCGCCTGCCTGTTCTCCAGTGCTGCATTGATCCTGGGCATTGTCCTTACTAGATCACTGACAGTAATCTCCTTATGTATCATATGTATGTTACTAACAATCTTCTTCCGGTTGGGGCAAGCTGATGCATAATGAGGACCATTACATTCCTAACACTTTACTGGTTCCTTTTGTTCAAAATTCTTGGTATAGTTACTGTGATTGTTAATAGATTCTTTATTTCTTTGACCATTTGGGTTTATCTGTGAATTACCTTTGTTCCCTTGGAAATTTTTATTAGAAAAATTTCGGTTAGGTACAAAACCTTTCTTCCTCTGTTCAAAATTATTAGTTCTTTTAGCCTTCCAGTTTGTCATACTTTCCTTTTTGCGGTTCTGTTCATAACATAAATTCACCTTTCTCATTGCTTCTTCTAAAGTTTTTGGATTGTTATATTCAATTCTGTCTTTTATATGAAAGGGTAAGCAACTTAGAAACTGCTGTACCTTAGGCTTCTCGTCCACAGTGTAAGGCACATATCTAAGCAGACTTAGAAATTTACTGTTTAGCTCTTTCATGTTCATTGTTCCCAATTTTAATTCATAAAATTCCTTAGCCCGCTCCTTGTAGTACTGTTCAGACAAAAAAATCTTCTTAAAATATTTCTTAAACGTGCTCCAGTTAATGTTCTTCTCTCTAATTCCTTTTACTCTTTTTAGGTCCTGCCACCAAATATCTGCCTTCCCAGTGAAGTTGTAAATAGCCATTCTGGCTTTTAGTTTATTATAATAATTATAAATTTGAAAATATTTCTTCATCCCAGACAGCAATGATTTAGCTTCTTCTCCCTTCTCAGTTTCACGATTAAAGGTTGGTGGCTTTATTTTCTTAAATTCTCCAAAGATTTCTTCGTAAGGTTTAAATCTTCTCTTTCTCGTATGATGATTATCTTCACTACTATCACCAGTATATTGATAATTCTTTTTATGTGGATCGCCATAAACCTCAGAAGATGAGCTAATTTTGATTTTAAACGGTTTAGAATTTTTATTTTTATGTTGATAAAGCATATCTTCAGACTCTGTTCGTTTATCTTTTTCCTTATTCTGAAATCTTTCCATTAAAATATGATTCAACTCCTCCTGAGCTCTCAAAATTCTCTCATTTTCCTTTTTGACAGTTTCCATCTCTGTTCTTAGTTCCTTGACTGTTTGTAATAAGTCAGAAGAGTTATTAGTTATTTCTTCTTGTATGGGTTCTCTTTTAGAATTACTTCGTTCAGTAAATGGGGACTCCTCATCCACATATTCTTCCAATCTTTCCATACTTCTGTTAACTCAGAAAAATTCTGTAGAAGTATATTTCAAAAGAAAATTAAAAATCAGTATTCTTGTTTTAATTTCACTGTTTATTTATGCAAGTTGAGCCACATTCAGGCCTAGTGTCTGAACCTTGTGCTTTGATACCACATGTAATAACCCAAAAATTCATAAAAAATTAATTTTTTTCATGTAACATAAAATGTTCAAAGATGTCACTACCTAAGAACCAATAACTGCTAGCGGTTACTCAAGCAGTAGTATTTATAATTGAGCATTGTAATTCTTTAGTTCTATATAATTTATTTGTTTATCTTTGAAGTACTATGGTACGGATGTTAAATTCAGCAGTTTATGTTTTAAAAAGGACAAGAAAGAAAACTACATCTAAACCTGATACTAAGTGTGTTTTTACTGTCTTCTGACAAGTATGAAATAACCTTAGTTGAGATCGGGGCTTACTTAGCTTATAGCTAACGCAGTGAAGTGATGCTTCTTTTATAGGTTCTATACAGGTAAGCAGTTTTGTTACCAGTAATTCCAGATCGAGAATATCACTCAACTAGCATAGGATAAAATGCTAGTTAAATTGTTTGTTTTGCAACTTGACCCCGCAAGAGGTATTGTTGGTATTTCTACTGTTAGAAACTTGCATAAATGTTTGTAAAAACACTATTGTAAAAGAATGGGTTTAGTTCAGTTATGCTTACTGCCACAATACTTGTTCCATTTCTTTCCTTTTTGTGTTTTCAGATATAGACTTGTATTTTATTTTACATGGTGCATCTTATGGACAGATCTACTTCTGCCATTAAGAGCACAATAACCTAAGAAGTCTATAAACTAAAAGATATGTTAAACATACTTGTGACCAAAAATACATATTTATTGCTAGTGTTTGGTATAAAGTACGGTTTATATTTATTCAAGTTCTTTCCAAAACTGTAATTATTTTATTCTAATGATTCTCCTTAATTAAGTATTTGCATTTAATTTTCTTGTATATGAAATCTCATTTTATATGAGTTTTTTGTTGACAATGCATATATTTATAATTTTAAATCCATGATTATACTAAGTCCTAGCTCAAGGATCTCTATGGTTAAGTATTTCTATATAGTGTTGGTTCATCCTCCATTGTTTGTATCTTACTAATACCAATAGTAAACATTATGTAAAATGAGGAGATCATAGATATGAAAAAGTTAAAGTTAAAGTTATGCATAAGACCCTAGTGTATATGAATACCTCTCAAACACAAAGCCTTTGGTTTATAAAATAAACAAAGAAAACAAAACGAGGATAATGATACCAAGCAATAATACCCTAAGGTTTTGACTTTTAAACAATGATTTGTGCAGGTTAACGAGACTTTCGAACTATAGCATGAAACCCATGATTTGCAAATAATTTGGTGGACACGTGGTTGGTGTTCATTGATTAGGTTTTGTTGACCTTGAGGTTCCATATAAAACTTGTTCCAAACCCTAAAAAATCGCATTTTGTTTGTCTCTGCTATGGGGTGATCGAGCTGCAAGCTCATGGCCACTAGGCTTGTTGCCAATCCTCCAATCGTTTGCACACAGGCATTTCGTAAGCCACTGAGTTCCTTTGCAAGTTTAGTTTTTACATTGCCATTGTTTTCTTCTATGTAGGAGCTTTCCATCCCCATTACCATAACGTTGTAGGTGCTTCTCTTCGCCGTTACCTAGGCTCTGCAAGTTTGTCCTTCAAGCTCTGGTGCTGTAAAATTTAGCACGGTGCTTGCTGCTGTCGTAGGGTGGGTTTGACCGTCGAATAGAGTGTTGTAAGGTTTAGCTGTCTTCACCGTCGTTTTTACTATGTGAGTTTGTACTCTATGAGTGATTTTAACTCACACATTGTGAAGAGAGTTTCTTGAAAGAGTGTGCTGGGTTCTTGCTTTACTGCTTGTTTCCTATTGTGGGTTTGATCCCTACCTTGTTGTGGCTTGGGACTTCACAATTGAACCCTGCGAATTGTATTTTCTTCTGGCAGTGCTCCGAAGGAGGCTCGGGTTGGATCTCCATGTCAAGGAAGCTGTGCAAGCTCCCTTAGGTAAGAATCGAATTTGTTAAAAACTCTTTTGCACTTTAGAAAATTATTATTTCATTAATTATTTGTGTCTAACATATTGGGGTTTGCTTTGTGAAGGCTCTCAAGACCAGAGCTCAGTTCTGAAGGACTCCACCAACAGGATTCCATGAGGGCATCTACCCCGGTAAGCCTCGGTTTCACCCGAGGTTCTCCTGCACGAGTTGTATGGTGGATTAAGATGATAATGACGTGTGTTGTTGATTACTTGTTCGGCCATGGCTATTAGATACTCTATTTTCTTTCCAAGCCTTAGTGGTTGTTTTGTAGTGAAAGGATTTGGGGTTTTCATAGCCGTGACTAAAGGAATTAATTTTTGAGCCTTTTCAGCCATGGTTGAATTATAGTGTTGTTGTTTGATACTGGCTTTAAGCTGTGACTTTAATTCAACAGGACATTGGGCCGTTATATGAGGATTTGTTAGGGTTTTAAAATCCCTAATGGCTGTTCTTGCAGAACTTGTTTTTGGAAGGGTTTTCATAGCCGAAACAGATGTTGGTTTTTAAGTGAACTCTGTTTGTATGTAGATACTTTTATTCAGGCTTTTAAGCCTTGACTGGTGATGTAAATGCCGTAGGCCGAGACTATGTCGGTTCAATTTTGTTTTTGATATTAAAATAATTCTTACAACTTAAAGCTGAATTAACAGTATCTCTCTTTGGATAATATTTATATAATGTGATCATTTTAACTATTTTTATTGTTATTTACCTTTGGGGGATTTAGGGTTAAGTAGTTTAATAATTAATTTGTTTCTCTTCAAATGAATTATGATTTGAGGGATTTTGACAGTGGAATACTTCGATAGTAACATAATTATTGTTTTAGAAATGATTTCTGGAAATAAAATAGAGAAATGAACTTGATTGAATAAATTTACCTTTTTCTGTACTTTTGGAAAATACTGTTAGGTTTTTGATATTTATAAATTGTGAATTTACTTTATTATGAAATGATTAGTTCTTTTACAAACCCTAAATCCATTTAAAATATTTATCGAGTTATTTTTCATTTTCGTGTTTAACCCTAGTTTGCATTTTCACTTAGGTGTATTAATAGGGTAATTGTTTAACCTTATAAACTGTCTTTGTTAAGTTAAACTAAATCTGAATAGTTTTCCTATTTCTATATCATCTATTTATGTTAATATATTAGATTTTATAGTATAGAATTTTTCTGGTTTTACTGTGTAAAATATTACACAGACTAGTGTGTAATATCTAGGCTTCTTCCTCTATCTCTATTTAATTTATTTAAGTACTTTAATTAAATAAAAGTACAAAATAAAACCTATAAACAATTTATACAGAAATCCTATAGAATATAACCATTTCATCTGCATACATACTTTATTCAAATCCATTATTTGAAAGTAAATTATCCTGTTGTACCCGAGTACGACCTTGCAAAAGTTGTGGAAAAATGCAGTTTAGGTATTTTTTTTATATCTAGCAATTAAATCAGAATTTCTCTATTTGTTTACCCTAATCTAGCTAGTTCAGGAATTACTAACTTTGACAGCATATGGATTTCTTCTAACTATCCCTAACAGAAATAAAATAGAAATATGCTATATCATTGATAAATCTTAAACTTTCCAGATAAAGTAAATAATTAAATGACTGAACTAAACAAGTAAAACCTAGAAGTATAGATGAGGTGACAACAACTTAAGGAACCTGTTCCTCCCAACCAACACCTGGAGAAGAGCTGGACTGCAATTCCCAGGACCCCCGAGCTTGTCTCCTGGTCCACCTGGTAGAAGTACTGGGTGAGAGATGTAGTCTAAAAATCCTCTGCAACTCCATCAAGTGTTCAGCAATAACTCAGTTCTGCTTACAACAATATGAACTCAGCTTAGAATATCTACACTAGTTAAGGTCTTCAACACTTATCTACTCAAACTTACTTCAACTAGTGCCCTCCATTGAATTATCTTGTGCACTTCATTCACTTAGAATGATCACAAATCCAGAATGAGCAACCTCAGCTATCTTCAATGGGAAGTTTTATTAGCATGCCTAGGTCTTTTGGGTCAGTTTTTATTTAATGAGACACCTGCTCTTGTTCCACTTTATTGGGGAATCATGACCACAAAAATTAGGAAGTTGCCACCTTCAATAGCTAAAAGTAGTTTGAGGATGCTGCCACATGTCAATCTGCTCTTAACCCAGCCTCCTCCATCAAGTGACCAGTAAAACACTCATTTAACAGCTTCCCTAAGCTGTTGTCTCATCTCTCATTTATATATTAATAAAATATTCTGAAATTACATTAAATTATCCTTGACCTCACTTGGTCAATAATTACAAACTTTACATAAAATATAACATAATGTTTCTTAAAACATAAAAGTGTTTTGCAAATTGGGGCATGTGGGAATATGGGTTATCTATATTTTCTTTTATAGGAACATAAGAAGATGATTTAGGAGGTGCACTATAATTTGGTGGTAGGGTACTTCAATGTGGAGAAGATGATGGTAATGATGTAGTAGAGAAGTACTTATACTCAACAAATATACTACACAACATTTTTTGTTGGGTTAACCTTGACTAGGTCATACAATAATTAAGACAACCTTGATTTGATGGCTTTACCATGGGCCCTTAAACCTTGATTTGGTCAAATATGGGTTTACATCAATTGGTGTTTTACGTGCCCATGGTATTTGACATGATGAATACTATTTAAAGGCTTGAAGAACTCCATTGTAAAATGCATTAAGAGGCACAATGTTTGGTTGTGCTAGCCAAGGAAATAATGGATAGCTATTCGGGTGTTAGTTTTCCCAGTCAGGGGTTTCCAAGGTAAATATTGGCTCTATATGTTTGTTCGTGTTTCTTATTCCTTTATCACTAATTTATTCCTCTCTCTTAGTTTTAACATTTGGTATCAAAGCTTAGCAAGTTTGGAATTTGTAATGAGAGTGGCTTGGGTTTTTCTTGAATGGTGGATTAGATCCTAATATATTTGGACTTTCTCATGAGAGTGATCTAATATTCGGATTCATCAAGGGAGAGAATGTGTGATTTTTATTGCAAGAGGCATTGCAGATATGGTAGATCTTCTGTTTGTTTGAATAACCTATTGGTGTTATTTCATGATATTTTCTTCCAATGTTGTCGAGAAGAATATATTAGATTTGATCTATTGAATCATCACTAAGAGGGCCATGTGATGGCCATTGAGGTATTTGATATATGAGTAATTAAACAATGCACAATACTCATTATCACTACAAAAAATATTGTCTTGATATCTGTCGAATTGATGAATATAACATAGATCATGGACACTTTCCTAGATTCGTGAAGATATGACAATGATGGGAGGATGTGTTTCTTTTATTGATCATGAATATGCAATATTGTGGTGTGGATGATGAAGATGGACATGTGTGATATCAAATTTGTGAACTAGAAGTATTTTTTGTTTTTCATATATATCATCAAGGATAGGATTGCAATGTTGTAGGTATGTAGGGCATGGAAGGAGAGGAACATAGCCTTCTACATGAATGATCTACAAGAATGTAATATCTGCTTGCTCAACCTCTTGGAGAATTATCTCCTTCATTAAGAAAATTCCATTGTTGGATTGAAAGCTATGACTCTGTCAACTTAAGGCAATGCTTGTGTGATCAAGTTGTTGTGTCCAAGATGATAAAGTCCACTAGAAAATAACATACGTGTAATTTGTGAAAGGTTTCCAAGAAATCATTAGTACTTATATTTTGAGCGACTCCTTTAGTTAATTTCATGCATGCATGGTCATGTGGTTTGGTGCAGTTCAAGCATAGGTTATATAATGTATTGAAGCCAAAATTAGTGCTCTATGGATAATGGACTATGATAGATTCAGAGAAGAAGTCCATATTTGAGCATCACTAGTGTTGAGGTTAGTCATTCTTGTCATGCAAAAAGATAAATGCATGCACGTAAGAGTTGAGAACATTGATAGGCCAATGAATTACATCTAGAAAATCGAATCACTTGGCTCATTACTTAAATTATCAACCTGAGAGTTCATATAAACTTAAGAGGTACCATGCACTATGTATGCAATTGCAAAGGTATAATTCGTTCGACAGTAAAAGTGAAATGTATTCTAACAACATAAAATTAACACGTCCACTTAACTTGTGGCTGGTGAACATCGATAAGTAACAAGTTAAGTTCCACTAATAACTTATCAGTTACTTGTTCTCGCCTTATTCTAGTTAAATGAGTTATCTCTCATAAACTGCGAGTTATCCACTCATCAACTAGGAGTTATCCACGCATCAACTACTAGTTATCCATGCATCAAAATATATATATATATATATATATATATATATATATATATATGGACAATACACTTGTCTCATACTCGTGCAATCTACAAAAAGCATAGGTGCTTGTCCACCCCAAATTATCAAATAAAAACACCTGTCGGTGTAACAAATTTATTGTAACAAACAAAAAATGAAATCTACTCTAAATTGGAAATGCAATAATCTAATCAACCAAAAAGCTTCTATAACAAACTTTAAATGATGCTTAACTACATGTTGCAAGAATGTAAGATCCAAACATTCCACTTGGCACTTAGTTCCCCATCATCTCCTCCAGGGGAAAGCATATGGTGACCTTTTGCATTCAATTGTGATAGCTTTGAATGAAATTCCACTTACTCTATCTCCAGGTTACTAGATGTAGGCATTCAAAAACTATGGTTTCCATGCAATTGATCAAAACAAAGCTTTAACCAAGTTGAAATGATGAATTAATACATAAAATAAATGGCATATAGAATAATGTCAAAATAAAATGTTTCAATAAAATCTAATTGAGGGTTGTGAGGGCATAAAACTTAGATTCTCTACTCTGCACTTAGTTCCTTATCAAATTTTTCAAAGACAAGCATCGAGCAATTATGTGTTCAATTTATAAGTTTTGGTAAAATCTCTCCATTACTTGACCTTCAAGTTATTAAATACATACATTCGGAATCCACGAGTTCCATGCAAGTGGTCATAATAAGCAGAGAGGCTGACATGAACCCAAGTGTTGAAAATGATCATATGTACGAACGAAATGACATTAAAAACATTAATGCAATTTAATCTAATAAACATGAAAGAAATCTATTTTAAAATAAAAAAGGAAATATAATCTACTCTTAAAATCATAAAAAATAAAAAATTGCAAATAAAGCATCCAACATAAAACTGCCTACAGAATGTAGAACTTCTTTAGTCACTGTTACAGAAAATGTAGAAGTTTCTACAGTCATTGTAATCCGAATTTAAAAATTATGAAATGAAGTAAATGAATAAAGGGAAAGGCATGCAAGGGTCCATGGTAATTCCCTTGAGTGGTCCCAACCCAAGGGATCTCCTGGAATCCTTGCTAAACTAACTAATTCAAAGATAAATTGAAACTAGTTTTTTCATTAACAATCTGCCAGTAAAAATAGGGCAACAAGATGCCTCTTACAAATTTTCTTTGACCAGTAAGGGACGAATGAAAAAATGTTTGAGAGAAGAATAATAGAATATTATATTAACCTTGTGCTATCAAATTTACTATCATTTATACAATAATAACTCAAAACAACCCATGCAATCAACTCCTTGACTTGTGGAAGTTGTCCTAGTTAACTAGAAGTTTGCATGCAAGATGGTGGGATTGATTCCCTCTTTTGGAATTAGACCCTTGCCTTGTTATTTTGAACTTGGATGATCATTGTGTCCTTCTTTAAGTGGTGGCAACTCATGAGAATAATTGTGTTGGCCCTAGGAAAAGTTACACATAATTCAAACAGAATTCTGCCCGGGAATATGAAGATTCAGGTTGTACAATAGAGGGAGTTGCGATAGAGGAAGAGCTACGACATAAGCAACCGTGATGGAAGATTCTACGAGGGAAGAGAAGATGCAACGAGAGCAGTCACGATGGAAGATAATGCGACAGAAGAAGAGTACAATAGTTGAAAAGGAGAGTTTGACTGATTGTGGGTAAGAAGTTAGTTAGAATCAAACATGCTTTAGTAATAAAGCATATTTGTATTTTCAGGCCGATAGTGCCTACTATAAGTTGTAACTAAATGTATGAGAATAGGAACGATAACCTGTCGGCTAATAGAATAGAGTAAGTTGATTACAATATGTAAGAGCATATAAAAGGGAGAACCCAAGATGTGAGCGAGTTCTTCGGTTCTCCTCATCTTTCTCCCTCTCTTGGTTTTGTTTGTTGGTTTTTTCTTGTCTAGGATGCTGAATAATTAGAATGGTTTGTTCTCAAATTTGTAGAAAAGATATTTGTTGAGCTAGAGAGTCGATCCAGGCTATGTGTAGATCGACGGTAGAGTGAAGGAGAGGAAAAATACATAGACCCAAGACTAGAGAGCACGAGATGAGATAAGTTTCTTTAAATTATAAGAAGATCTAGAACATAGTCTACAAGTTGAGTGAAACATAGAAAAAAGGTGCGAACATATTTCTCATGCCATATGAAGAGCACCTTTGTGGTTTTTCTCGGATGGGTTTCCACGTTAAATGTTGTCTATGTGTGTATTTGATGAATATGGTTATATCGAATGAATGTATGTTGAGAATAACTAGATTTGAATAGACCGCACAACCTTTGTTTATGAATAAGTCCATATATATGTGTTACATTGTCAATAGATTGAATCTGTAATAAGGCTTTTGTATTAAATGTTGTGATATCTGTCGATAGATGAGTAGACTAGTATCTTGAATGAACAAACTTAGAATAAGAAGTACAAACCCCACCTTTGGTAGAGCTACTTTATAAAGTGCCACAAGAGGAGAAATCCTGACCTAAACTGCAGAAACCTGGTTCTGGCAGTTCCCAATAAGATATCTCGGGTGAGACTGCATCTGCGTCACGGGTGCTACCAACTCAGCCCTGCTCTATTGGGGTGATATATGGGTCTTTGTTGACAATCAAGGATCTAAACTTGGGTCGAAGGGGAAGAACCCCAACAAATTTACACTTGAGAAAATTTCCCATGTAATCAACTCCTTGATTAAGGAAATTGTCTGCTAGTTAATTAGAAATATGCATGTTGATTTTGTGGGATTGATCGCCCTCTTAGGAATTTCACTTGGCCTCCATGATTTCATATTTGGATGATATTGAGTCCTTACTTATGAATTGGAACCTCATGAGAATCAAGAGGGGACATAATCCCTTAAATCTCTCCACCAAACTCTAGTTTGACTAGTGAACTCATTGAGAAATATTAAGCTGATTTTTGTGACTTAATCTCTTTCACTTAGGTTTTAGATAACCTCCACCTACAACTCCATCAAAAATGAATAATTCTTTAACAAATATTAGCGTGTCATCTTATTATGTCCATGACAAGGGGATATATATGAATCGGTCATGCTGATTATTTGGACTAATTTGTAGCAATTTTAATAAAAACATATAATTTTTGCTATAGTTTGTATCAATTTTTTTTTGGGAATTATTTAAATCTTGATTTATCTTACTTCTTATTGGTTTATATAGGTGACGTAGGCCTGGGACTTTGTGCCCCAAGACCCGGTGGCGAGCTTGCGTAAGCAGTGTGTAGCAATTTGCATGATAAAGTTACAGATGGAGGGAGAAACATGCACCAGATGCTAATCATCGACTGCACTGTCAACCGTCGATTGCACTGTCAACCGTCGACTGCACTGTCAACCGTCGACTGCACTAATCCCCAGGAACATTTAGTATTCCATAATGATAACAAACAACTGTAACAGGGAAGTATCAATGAATAGGTCTTATGTTGACAGTTTTAGATAGTCCTCTGAAGCATCCAACACACTTATTTCCATTTCCCATCATTTGAGGCTGAAATTGCAACTTTCTTGTCATGGAAACCCAATATGATGGATTACAATTCATTTATCTTTGATTGGATATGCTCTGTGACTTTTGAGAAATCAGACGAAAATCTCAACTCAATAAAATTTGATGAGAAGACGGCCACACTTTACCTTCCAAAAGTAAAGTTAGACAGCAACATAGAGGTGATCCTCATAAATCTGGTGGCATTCGAAGCTTCGGTTGCGCTAGGTGCGATGGTTTTTACACGATATACCGATTTAATGAACAAAATGATTGACGCTGAAGAGGATGTGAAATTGTTGAGACAAAGTGGAATTATTTGCAACCACCTAGAAAGCGATGGAGAGGTTGCTAGCCTGTGGAACAACATGGGTAAGTTTGTTAAGCTCACAAAGATTCAATATCTTGACAATGTTATAAGGGATGTGAATGGATACTATAATAGAAAATGGAATGTTGTCGTGGTGGAATTCGTGAATGAAATTATATTCGGGTCGTGGCAATTCCTATCTCTAATAGCTGCAACGATACTTTTGGCCTTCATTTTCTTGCAGGATTTCTGCTCTGTGTATGATTGTAAGAAGTGGGTAGGAAATCTGCAAAACTAAAGGTACGCGCCAGAATATTGTTGTTGGTACAAGTATGCTTATCACGCTGAAACCTGCACAACAATCCAGTCCATGTCTTCCACTACTAATGGTATCTAGGATTCCTGTTTATTCATTCTGTATGTTGTGCTTAGATATGCGTATATCAGCGGCATTCTAGCCCCATTTGATTGAGAACACTATGTACAGTCTTTGGTTTATTTAAGTTTCTAGGTTGTTATATGAATATATAACAAACAAATAGAATGTACATAAACATATAAAGTGAATTAGCAGTGATTCGGTTGATAGTCCAAAACAGAAAAAGAAAAAACTTCCTCAGATCAAACGAGGATACAATTAACACTACCGGATTTTATTTGACAACTAGGATTGATGTAACTCAATCCATAAATGTTTGGCAGGTTTTATACGTTATATATCGCCTTTATGAGTTTCATTGCTTTATTGATATTGCCTTGATTCATTGCTTTATTGATATTGTCTTCATGGGATTCTTTGCTTTATTGATAGTTGAATTATTCATAAAAATATCATGTACCTTCATTGGATCTGAGGATAGAATTAACATTACTAGATTTTATTTGACACTCAGATCTGAGGATACAATTAACATTACCAGATTTTATTTGACACTCAGTATTGATGTACCTCTATTCATAAATGTTTGGCTTGCTTTATTGATAGTTGAATTATTCATAAAAATATCATGTACCTTCATTGAATCTAAAGATACAATTAACATTACCAGATTTTATTTGACACTCAGTATTGATGTACCTCTATTCATAAATGTTTGGCTTGCTTTATTGATAGTTGAATTATTCATAAAAATATCATGTACCTTCATTGGATCTGAGGATACAATTAACATTACCAGATTTTATTTGACATTCAGCATTGATGTACCTCTATTCATAAATGTTTCATAAATGTTTGACATGTTTTATACGTTATATATTGCTTTGATGAGATTCATTGCTTTATTGATAGCTAGATTATTCATGAGAATATGATGTACCTTTGTCCATAAACATTTAGCAAGTTCCAATATCATACATTTGATTTGAGGATACAATTAACACTACCAGATTTTATTTGACATTTAGCATTGATGTACCTCTATCTATAAATGTTTGGCACGTTTTATATGTTATATATTGTCCTGATCAGATTCATTGTTTTATTGATGGCTGAATTACTCATGAGAATATGATGTACCTTTGTCCATAAACACTTAACAAGTTCTAAATATCATACATTGGATCTGATGATAAAATTAACATTACCAGATTTTATTTGACATGCAACATTAATGTACCTATAGGCTTTGTCCCTAAATGTTTGCCAAGTTTTATACGTTATATATTGCTTTGATGAGATTCATTGCTTTATTATGTCCCCGACAAGGGGATATATATGAATCGGTCAGGCCGATTATTTGGACTAATTTGTAGTAACTTTAATAAAAACATATATTTTTTTATTCTCAAAACTTGACAAACTGAATTTATTCTCCACCGATTCAATTGGATCATCAATGCTCTCTCCACATCGATCCATGGAGCTGATTATATTAAAATTTGCATCCATCCATAATCATTTCTCAGTACAGGCACTGTATTTACGCAACTTCATAAAGGCGTTCATTAATCAATGCAAACATTCACACTTTTCAATTCTATTGTTTTTTTTCAGCTTTTAAGATGCCTTTAAATGCTTTTTTTAATATCTTTTTTTGTTGTTGTGTGGGCTAAGAGTCAACAATTGTAACAATTTGTTGGAATTTAAGAAAAATTGGGTATTTAAAGAGAGTTGATTTACAAAGGATCACAGATATACTCGACAAGATCGCAATTTTACTGAGCGAAGATAACCTCAAATCTCATACAGGAAAACCATTATATCTTTATGGATAGATTATGCAGTTGGAAAATTATTGGGAAGTGGTTATATTTATAGGTATTGCTATTAAGTAAATGCAATACCTAGAGTTATTAAGATTTATTATTGATTTTTTAAAATATATTTATTGTCTTGATTTTATGCTAAATTAAAAAAAAAATTGTAGATTTTTTTGACGTTAAACTTAATATATTATTTAAATTTTTATGTACATTAAGTGTGTTTATTTTATTTTTTATATTTGGGACAATTTAATATTTTATAGGTGATCCAAAATTCTTAATAGACCTATGGAATGGAAAATGTCATATTTTGAATATGACACTTCCTATAATGAACACAAATTTTACCTAGAAAGATCGTATATGGAATGGTGTCCTCACTCATTGCATTTCTTTTGCCTTTCTACCCTCCCTTCAGAGGATAAGTTACTTTTCAAGCCCAAATGTGCAACTTCGAGAGAGAGGTGGGTACACTTTTAGAAGGAGAAGTTGGTTTCCTACTCTGATACTGAAGGAATTAACTTAACCACCCAACAAGCATCAACAATTTATCAATAAGCCAATAAAAAATGGTTCATCCCCACTTTGAATTTAGGCTTATCTTTATGCCCTTCATGGCCTATTTGAGATGTAGTACTCGTTCTAGCAAAACTGGTAAAGCTCATCCTCACTTTGGATCCATTGAAATAGAACTTGAGTCTAGAGTCTTCTAAGTAGTCAAATCTCTACAATCATCAAAAGGATGCCTACCTAGGCGATAACAACAATTATTCTATTTTTATTGAGTTGTAAGTAGGCTATAACAAAATTTAATCTATTTTTATTGAGTTTTAGTTTTTTGCATAGGCAATTGCAAACCACTAGCGATCACGAATGCAATGTCGGGGACATTGCCACCTCGTAGCTCTTGTTAAATAAATCAAATGCATACGCAAATTAGTGAAAATTGCTAAACCGTATGCCAAAATATTCATTAAATCATACATTAGATTTTAGGAAGAAGGTCATAAAGTTAAATAATTTTTGTGCATTTTAATTCCTTATTTGTCCTCATAAGCCTTTCATGTTCCATTAGATGGGACAAATAATGTGCCTATGTAGGGCCCATAAAACATCATCCTATATTTTTATGTCCCCGACGAGGGACATTTATATATGGGTTAGGTGGATTATTTTTTACCTAGCAACCTTGGTGAGCCTAAAGTTTAAGTATGTTTTTATTTAAAATTAAATGAAGATTTGTTATTCTGTGCGGCACTGATTGGTTGGGAGATGCTGTCGTCACGCCTTGGGAGTCTGCTCTCAGGTTGGCAGCAGTATGACGCGGGGAAGGATTAAATGAATCTTTTAAAGAGTTTCCAAGTGGCGAGGTTTCCGCCGTCCGGTGCTTTTGGTCTGCATGAGAGGATTACTCAACTTGAAGCCATGCTTTAAAATACATGCAGATTTGATTTCATACAAAAAGCTTGAATCAATAAATTTGAATCAATAAATTTGAGTGATAGATGTATAACTACATCAACTAAGCAGATCGACTAAGCAGAGTAACCGCATAATTTATTTTTCTGTAATGGGGCATTTCTTATTTCTTCTGCTGTCTAGGATACCCTATTCATGTTTGAATATTTTTTTTTGAAATCTTTTTCTAGGCTGGCATACTTTTAGGTTTGTCACTGGACTTCTAAGTGGATTTTATTGTTTATTGTGTTGGGACCCCTGAACTGCTATTGCTGCTTCATCTTGAACTGTATCTTGAATTGGAGGATATGCCTTCGCTACTGGAAGTAATTGGGCACGAAACGTATTTATGGGTGGTGCTTATAGTGTAATACCTTGAACTCTCTGAATTTGTTCAGGCCATTCCTGCTCCAGTTTTATTGGTATTATATTACATTCCTTGGTTATCCTAGCTAATAACAAACATTAATGGGCATTGATTATATTCTGCTCTGAATTCCTCTTCTCTCTCCTTAGTTCCGGGTTGAACCATCCCTCTTCTAAAACAACAGTGTTTAAGTTAAATTGCTTCTCCATAGGAAAACAACACTTTACTAACTACTGAGGTTTACTCTGTAAACTAGTTTAAAATGGACCTTGAGCTTACCTACTGGATGCTTGGAGAAGCTCAACTGTAATTTGTACTCTATAAATTAGTTTAAAATGGGCCTTGAGCTTTCCTGCTGGATGCTTGGAGAAGCTCGACTGTAATTTGTTGGAGGAATAAACGGAAGGCCTTAGGCTTGAAACCTCTGCAAGCCCTTGAACCATGGCTGAGCTTTCCATTTGATATAATTTTGCACACTAGAACTCACAAATCCCAAAGTAGGAACTTATGCAATTGTGTTGTATTGAAGCAATTGCAAGCAACAAAGCAGAGTATTTGTACATAATCTCTCTATATATTGATTTATTACTATGAGTTTCTTCCCTGTGCCATTTGTTTTAATGTCGTGCCATTTGTTTTAATGTCATGCAGGTGTAACATTGGCATTGTTTGTAACGCCTTCACTTATATTTTTTTATTTTTCCAAATTGATTAGGTTGAGTGAGGTGGGGTCAACACTGGAATTGTTTGTAACACCTTCACTTATATTTTTTTATTTTTCCAAATTGATTAGCTTGAGTGAAATGGGGTCGACCCGAAGTCTTGATTGTACCCATGGTTTCATGGAAAACCACTAGTATAGTGAAAGTTAATTTGGGTAGTGCATTGCATATTTAAAGGCATCGTCATGAAGACATGGTCATGAGGACATGGTAGGTTGCATTATAACTTCTAAGTTCAAAATTGAAATTAGTCTTTGTATTTGTAGAATAATATAATTGATTATATGTATATTTTATTACTTTTCTACATCTATATTTCATTTATCTAGTTTGACAGCCTAATTTAGCGAACATATGGCATTAGATTTCATGCCAAGAAGCCTAATGTTTAGATGTTGAACTTGTGAAACTCATGTGACATAAGAGATATGCTATGAGTTATTTATAACCTAGTAGGGTGAATAGTTTAGGAGCCTAAGCCTTAAGGCTTAAGGTGATGTCACTTGGAGGGAGCCACAATTTAAGCATTAGATGCAAGGCCAATCAAGAGCTCGACAGAGCTAAACAGAGGTCACAGTTCTTCACATTTCTAGTTGCATCCCCTTCCGAGGTTGTTTCACCAACTGCAGGTCCATATTAGTCCCACATTTGCACTGTGGAGCACCTTGTTATAGAAAAAGTTTATGAGCGAAAAGAGTATTATATTCTTATGACAAGCTATGAACATGTATGTTATAGCTTGAGTAAAAAGTGTCAAGGGTGTTAGGGACCTGCATGAAAGATTTATGTTGCTCAAGTATACAGACCCACTCTTTCGTGATTAGGAAATTTCGATGGAAATATTGATGGACCGAACCTTAAATAGGGCTTCACCCATAAACCATTTTCGACAAACTAAAACAGACAGAATCAATGTTCGAATGAGAAGCAAAAAACAACTTTGCACTAAACTGCATGTACCTCCTCATAATCGATTTCTTTTGAATTTGTTTTAATGTCATGCAGGTGTAACATTGGCATTGTCGTGCCATTTGTTTTAATGTCATGCAGGTGTAACATTAGCATTGTTTGTAGCACCTTCACTTAGATTTTTTTACTTTTCCAAATTGATTGGGTTGAGTGAGATGGGGTCGACAGTGACATTGTTTGTAATGCCTTCACACAACTTCTCTCCTTTTGAAAATTTTATAGTTTTATGTTAATTTTATTACTTAATGGTATAGTAAAATGTTTAACAAAATTTTAGGAAAGGATAAAATATCTTGCAACGTTTAAATATATTAGAATGACATTTATTTTTATTTTGAAATTTCATAATATAAATATTTTTATCATAGTATATTTGAGTAAGAGGTAAAATTATTTTTTATTTACATATTTTTATTATACATGTGTGTGTGTGTGTTTTTAAATATATATGTATAAAATTGTTACATAAAGTCCATATGGTTTTTATATTTGATAAGTGTGTTAAAATAATCTATGTAATGTCAATTTCATGTAATGAATTTTTCATTTGAACTCAAGTTATTGAGGAAGGCTTGGAATTTGACGGGCATATGCCCTCCCGTCAAAATACTATTGAAAATATTAAGAACCGTTTCAAAGAATGGGAAAATAATTCATTGGAACTTATTTTCATGATAAAAAAAAATTCAAAATGTTATTAATTTTTATTAATAGGTTTTTTAAAGATAGGTGTATACTTACATAAGTGGTTATTATGATATATGTAATAATGGAAATTGTTGTCTTACTTTACTAAAACTTTTCTATTTGATTGAAGGTAGGTGGTGAGTTTTCCTTCAATTACTTACATAAGTGGTTATTATGATATATGTAATAATGGAAATTGTTGTCTTACTTTACTAAAACTTTTATATTTGATTGAAGGTAGGTGGTGAGTTTTGATTTCTTTCAATTTCTTTTTTCTTCTTATATTGGCTTAGCATTATTCAAATATGGAGTCATGCCCTCACTTTCATTGCCTTTCTTTTGCCTTTATACCCTTCCTTTAGGATAAGTTACTTTTCAAGCTCAAATGTACAACTCCAAGAGAGAGGTGGGTACCATTTTAGAACAAGCATTAGCAATTTATCATCTAGCTAATAAAACATGGTTTATCCCCACTCCGTATTTAGGCTTGTCTTTATGTCCTTCATGGCCTATTTGAGATGTAGTAGTCATTCTCCCAAATCTGGTAAAGCTCATCCTCACTTTGGATCCATTGAAATAGAACTTGAGTCTAGAGTCTTCTAAGTAGTCAAATCTCTACCATCCTCAAAAGGATGCCTAAGTAGGCTATAACAACATTTATTCTATTTTTATTGAGTTTTAAGTAGGCTATAACACAATTTAATCTATTTTATTAAGTTTTAATTTTTTCCATAGGCAATTGCAAACCTCTACCTATCACGGATGCAATGTCGGGGACATTGCCACCTCGTGGCTCTTGTTTTTCATCATTTGCTAATAACGAGGCATTTTTATCATGTGATGTTAGAATTAATATTGATAATTTTTATATTGGTCTTTATGCATTCGATTTGTTGTAATGAGTATTTTATTACGTTTTGGCATATTGTTATTTTTTAAACATAGACATATTCCCTTGCGTGGACCTGTGTGCATATATTGTTTTTATATATTAGGTTGAACACATATTTTATTGATGTTTCATGTGTCTATGAAACATGGTGAATGGTGACTCGAAAGGCATGGCAAGAATTGAGGTTGAACATTGGTGGAAGCACACATAGGTGCAATGAAATGGAGAATAAGTTTGTCAACATAATGCCATATTGCAAAATTACATATAAATGTGCATACGACTATAAGACCTTGTATAGGCATGTGTACCCTTGGTTTGCGGGATCACCAATGTAAGGTTTAGACGTAGACCTAAGTGACAAGGGGCATGCCATATTCCTAGATACTCGATTATAAAATTTGAGGGTGTAGGTGGTTATCCAAGTCAAGTCAAGCTTATAGATGGTAATGTTTGATTAATATTGACTCGATCATAAGGTAAATTAATATAAACTTGATTTGATCAATGATTGGTTTACCATTGGTGGTTTGCGGGCCCATTCTATTTGCTAACCCATGGTATTTAATGTGATGATTTTAAAGGCTCAAAGAACTCCACAGAAAAATGCCTTAAGTGGCTTGGTGTTTGAACGACTTGGCTAATGAAATAACAAATATCTTTTTGGGTGTTGGTTTTGCCGATTAAGGGTTTCCAAGGTAAATATTGGCTCTAGGTGCATGTTTGTGTTTCTTTTTCCTATGTCATTGTTCTATTTCTCTCTCTTAGTTCTACCATTAACAAATATGTTTGATTGTTGCATCACTAAACCCACAATATAGAAGAATGGACCATAGAACCCTCTACCCACTCCAAATATTTTTGTGAGTTACTCTCAATGGAAGTGTTATGTTTTCCCTCTACTAAGACTTGTCATGATGCATTTTTGTGGTTGTTGATTGGTTCTTTAAGATGAAAATTGTTGCACCCTACAACAAGAATGTCATATAAAAATGTACTACACCAAGAAACTCTTATTTTACCATGTTTTGGTTCATTTTGGGTTGCCAAACACCTTTTTCCATGATAGGGACAACAAGGTCCTAAGTATCTTCTAGTACAACCTTTAGTCCATGATGGATACCACGATGACCAAATCAACTAGCTCTTATCCCCAAACCGATGGAAAGATGTAGGTAGTCAACATGATAATTGTGCATATCCTATTAATGTATAACTCTAATCATTCTCATACATGGGATGGAATCCTTCACTAGAAGATTCTAGAGAAGTTGATACCAGCCAAAATTACATCCATGCCACCAAAATAATTCATTATTAAATTTCTCATTTTTTTACATTTTTTCTTGTTTGAATGGTAAGGTTTTTTTGTAAGGTGTCACTTTTTATTTGCGAAAAAAGGAAAACAAAAATGTCCAAAAGTGCCACTACTTGAATTCCCGAAAGATCCATTGCATCCCATAAAATGTCCATGAATTATGTCTTTTAAAATGTTTGATTTTTCCATGAAACCTTTACAACATCTAATATAATATATTATATACAATTTATATTTATATTTGAGTCAATTTAATATTTTTTTACTATTCTAATTTTCCAGTGTTAATGCATCGGATCCCATCAAAACTCCATAGTTAAACGCTCTTGGGCTAGAGTAGTACTAGGATGCTTGACCTCCCAGGAAGTCCTAGTGTTACACCCTCCAACCCTTTTTGACCTATATAAATAAGAAGAAGGATAAGATTTTACATCTCTCTAAGCTAGATCCTAAGAAATTCTAGAGACCATTTCTAACTCCCAAAACTAAATAGAATAATATGATTGTATTGAAGGACTAGAGTTCAAATCTTAAGAAGATTTATGAATCAAATGATGTTGTGGAAAACATTCAACCCCTTTTTGCGGAAGATGAGGATTTTTCTTTAGAAGATACGTATTTTGAGATTAAGTGCCTCATGAATGGGAAAGCTAAGGGTATCAAAGGATACCGAGCTGAAATTATAAAAATTGGGGGGTTTGTACTCATCCCTCACATCCACAAGCTCTTCAATCTAGTAGTATAGGAAGGGTTCTCTAAACCTTGGACTTAGAGACTTATTGTACCCATTTTTAAAAGCAGAGATAAAATAACCCCTCTAATTATAGGACCATTATGATTAGCCCTCTCTTAGCCAAGTTATGTGGTATTATTTTGGAAAATAAGATCAACATATGGCTAGAAAATATGGTAAAGAAGATCAAGGGAAATTTGGTTTTAAAAGGTATCATTCCACCATAGAACACCTCATTACTCTCATGATCATTGCAGCGGAATATTGCAATAATAAGATCAATCTTCTTTGCTACTTTGTGGATTTTACGAAATTTTTTGAGGCAGTGCCTAGAAATAACTTGTGGAAAATATTAAAAGAGTTAAAGGTTCCTTCGAGTTGAGAGTCACCACAATAAGGTTCTGCGAGAATGTCATTGTCAACTTTAAGAACAATGAGGGTTGGTTAGAAGATATTAACTGTAATATATGAATTAAGCAAGGTTTCCCCCTCCCCCCTACCATTTTTGGTATATACATTGATAAGTTAAAAGGTTATTTAATAGAGGCAGGATGCATTGACACATCGTTAGTAGGAGTTGTCATTATCCTCCTTATTTATGTTGATGATATTATTGTTTTGGAAGGATGTCCCTCTGATCTTGATAATAAATTAAGAATTCTCAAGGATTTTTGCTTTGGTATGGGCATAGCCATCAATATATGCAGAACCAAAGTTATGTTGATAAAATCTATTAAGGTCATGCTCCCTCATTTTTTGTATGATAGTAACAACTTGGAGGAAGTGACTTCGTACAAATATCTTGAGATTGATATCCATCACAAGCTTAACTAGAACTACAACATCAAAAAATGATCAATGGAGGGTGGAAACCTTATTTTGGTCTTCAAAACAATTGTAAGTCGACAAACCTTGTGACGTGGGATAAAAATGAATTATTCTTTAAAACTCTCTTCACTCTTGTTCTCATGTATGGGTGTGAAGTTTGGGGTTGCAGCCTCTCCAGAGAATATTGGAGAAGGATTGATCAAATCCACACACATTTTATAACTTACAATATTGAAATTAAAAGCAAGACGCCATATCATATTCTTCTAATTGAAGTGTGTCTTTCCCCCATCGAGAACATAGCTATGAATAAGTACCTAATGTACAAGAAAAAAATAAATAACTTTGGAGACCAGAGACTTCCAAAAATTTCTTTAAATTGCAGTCAAAACCCCCATTCAAAACCACTTAAGGATCAGGCGATGTTGGCTTAAATATGCCATTTCTTGGTTAAAGATGTGGGGGATTGACAAAAATGTCACTTTGCAAAATATAGATATTAAAAATATTTTTACTTATAAATTCAAAGATAAGTTGTTGTGATGAAAATTTAGAAGATAAAATAAGTTTAAGATATTACAAGGAGGTCATTAACCCTAATATTGAAGATCACAATTATTTGTTTGTTTTAACTAGTGCAAAGAAGAAGATCCACATAACTAAAATAAGAATGAACTCCCATGATCTCCATACTGAAGTAAGGCATTAAACATTTCCTAAAACTACATAAGCTGAAAGGACCTGTCATCTTTGTGAGACTATGAGTGTTGAGGATGAAAATCACGTCCTCTTAGATTTCCACGCATAGACCAACATAAGATATTAGTTTCGAACCTACCCAACCTTCTTTCTCATCAAAATTTTAGTAATTTAGGAACACTCCTCTCCAATATTTTTGAGCACATAAATAAAACTCTAAAGAAACCTAGTAGTTCCTTACTTTTCTTTCTTAAGGTATGATAGACCAAAATTGGTCCAAGTGGACGTTAATTATTATCATCATCATTAATTTAAAATTAAATTTCACTTTTAAATCATTTAAATTATTGAAATAAACCGTTGTGGGAGAAAATTACCACTTTGAGATAAAAGCCAAATGACACTCTTCATTACTAAATAATGAAATACTCTCGTAAGTCTCTTCTACGCCATTAGTAGGAATAATGATATTCAGCGGGAAAGGAGAGAAAATGAGGACCAAAGAGTGCCACCACCTCTTCAGAACAATGTTGCTGATGAAGAAGAGGTTGAAGATGACCTGATCTTTGAAGATACTGACCAAGATATGAATCATTTTGGAGAAGGATTGGCTGGGGGTTTTGTCACTGAAGAAGAGTTTCTAAATGCAGAATGCTATGATGCTGACATGTTCGAAACAAAAGATGATCTGGGTCTGAAGATGACTGCTGTAACTACTGATGTCTGTCAAAATGAACTTAAGAAGACTGTGAACTTGAGGTCAGGTCCAAAACAGGTGGTACAAGTCCCGAAGAAGAAGGCAACTGTCCCTGCTAAGCAGTCATCTGATCTTGTGACTGAGAAGAGACAAGTTTCAGAAAAATCAAAGAAGACCACAGAGGTTGAAGAGGTAAATAAAACTGTCCAGAATTTCAGTTTGGAGAATGAATTAGGAAAGTTAAAGGTTCCTGTACCTTTAACTGAATTAATGAGAAATCCTTCATATAAAGAGACAGTTCTTAAGATGATGAATTCAGCAGGCAATTAGTCTATTTCTGATACGGTAAATTTGCAAGAAGAAAATCCCAGGATTTTCATTGGATTAGCCTTGGCTGAAAAGACTGAGAATGAAGCAGGTGCTTCACCTCCATTCTACATCACCCTGACAGTCCATGAACAAATGATTCATAATTGCTTGTTAGATTCGGGAGCCTCACACAATTTAATGCCAAAGGCTGTTATGGAGGCTTTAGGGCTGAGTATTACCAAACCCTACCATGATCTGTATGCCTTTGATTCCCGAGCAGTGAAGTGTTTTGGGGTAAAAGGACATGGTTGTTAGCCTGGCTCAGTTACCCATGAAAAGTGTGATCATGGATGTTGTGGTAGCTAATATTACACCGAAGTTTGGGTTACTTCTCTCTAGGTCTTGGGCAAAGAAGGTTGGTGGGACCTTACAAATGGATCTATCATATGCTACTATTCCTGTGTTTGGAGGAGAAAACAGAAGGCTATACAGAGAGCTTCAGTTTGCCTATATTGTGACAGATGATAAGAACCCTACCAACCACCCACTGTATGCTATGGATAAAGACCTGGGTACTTGCATGTTACATTTTAGTGATGATGATAATACTGCTGGTTTGTTACAGGTTGAAAAGGAACAACCAGTAAAATGCAGCAAAGAAAAGGAGGATGAGTTGTGGCAATTATACTTTGATGGGTTTTCTTATAAAGAAGGTGCAGGTGCAGGGGTTCTTCTCATATCCCCTGGAGGTGAAACAGTAAAGCTGATGTATACATTGGAGTTTATTACTACAAACAACACTGCTGAATATGAAGCTTTGCTGTTGGGTTTGAAAGCTGCTAAAGATTTGGGCATTTAGCAGATTTCTGCATTTGGCGACTCCGAATTAGTTGTTCAACAGGTAAAGAACAACTATCAAGTGAAGCAGGGTTTAGTGAAAGTCTATCGAAATGAGGTATGGGACATTATTGAAAATTATTTTGTAGCTTTTAACATTACCCATATTCCAAGAGACCATAATCAGACTGCAGATTCATTGGCTTTGGCTGCCACACACTTTAGAATCCCCAAGACCACTCAGTTGAGATATCCCATTGAGGTGATGTACAGACCATCTGTACCTGATAATGTAAAGCAGTGGAGAGTGTTTGAAGATGACATTGAGATTAAAAGGTTTTTAGAGCTCACACATGAGTTTTCTAATTCCTTGATTGATCAAGAGGAAGATGAAGGGGATGAACAGGTGGAAGAGATTGTTGAAAATGAAATTGCTGGACACAAAATCATTGAATTAAAAATCAATTTCATCCCAAAAGGTTTGGTACCTTTGGAAAGGATTTTTTCGAAGGATGATACATTCTTAAAACCTGTTGTACAGTCCTCGGAAGAGAATGTGGTGGATTGTAACATTGGCTCAGCAGAACATCCTAGAATGGTCAAAATTTCTAAAGCACTTACAGCTGAACAAAGAAACAGGTATATTAAACTGTTAAAAGAGCATGTAGATGTTTTTGCATGGTCTTATGAGGAGTTGAGAACTTATGACACATGAATCATACAGCATAAAGTCCCTTTAAAACCAAATGTCAAACCTTTTCGTCAGAAATTAAGGAGGATTAATCCAGCCTTGTTTCCTGTTATTGAAAAAGAAGTGAAGAAGCTGTTGGATGCCAAGATCATAGTGCCTCTCAGGTATTCTTCATGGGTGGCTAATCTGGTTCCTGTTAGGAAAAAGAATGGAGAAATCAGGTTGTGTGTTTACTTCAGAAATTTGAACAGATCTTCATTAAAGGATAATTATCCTCTGCCTAAAATTGAGCAAATATTGCAAAAAGTAGTTGGGGCACAGAGGATCTCTATGGTTGATGGTTTCTCAGGGTACAATCAGATCTCTATGCATCCTGATGATAAGGAGAAGACAACTTTCACTACTCCTTGGGGAAATTTCATGTATGATAAGATGCCCTTTGGTCTAATGAATGCTGGAGCCACCTTCCAGAGGGCTATGGATATTGCTTTTGTCAGGAAAAAAGGACAAGTTTGTGGTAATCTACTTGGATGATATTACTGTTTTCTCACAGTCAGATGATGAACATTTGAAGCATTTGAAGCAGACTTTCCTGAAATGTAGAAAATTTGGCTTGTCCTTGAATCCAAAGAAGTCACTCTTTGCTGTACAGCAAGGTAAATTGCTTGGTCATTTAGTGTTTGTTGATGGTATAAGGATTGATCCTGAAAGGGTAAAAGCTATATTGAAAATAAATTTACTGAGGAGTAAAAAGGATGTCCAATCATTCATTGGTAAAATCAACTTTCTGCATTGGTTTATACCAAACTTTGCTGAGACTATCAAACAGATCACAGTCATGTTGAAAAAGGATCAGGAAGTCAAGTGGACCAATGAGGCAAAGAATGCATTTGAGAAGATCAAAATGGCTGTTACTGAAGCTCCTGTATTAGTAAGCCCAGATTTTACCAGTGAATTTCTTACATTCTCATTTGCATCAGAAGATACAATAGCAGCTGTTCTGTTGCAGAAGAATAAGGAAGGACTGGAGTAGCCTATTGCATTCTTCAGCAAAACTCTCAGGGATTCTGAACTTAAATACAGTATCTTAGAAAAACAGTCATATGCTCTGGTAAAAGCTTTAAAGTTTTTCAGAATCTATGTTCTGCACTCTAAAGTTATTTCATTTGTGCCCAATGTTGCTGTAAAAGATGTTTTAACACAGCCTGATAGTGAAGGGAAAAGAGGCAGGTGGATTGCTAAAATCATGGAGTATGATGTAGATATCAGACCTACCAAACTTGTCAAGGGACAAGGTTTAGCCAAGTTGCTGGCTGAATCAAATTGTCAAGATTTGGGATTGCATGTCATGGCTGAAGAGTTAGCTCAGGACGAAGATCAAGCAATCTTAGAAAAAGAGAAGATCATGGACTATTATTCAGCATCCACATGGTATGCAGACATTGTGTATTTTCTGTTGTTTTTGCATTGTCCTGAGCATTTAGATAGGAAAGATGCTAGATATTTAAAGCTTAAAGCTACTAAATATTGTCTAGTAGAAGAGCAGTTATTCTGGAAGGACCCAGGTGGTATTCTACTCAGATGCTTGGATAAATCTGAAATTGAAGGAGTGATTTCTGAATCTCATGAGGGTGCTTATGGAGGTCACAAGTACTGGAAGACAACATCATATAGGATTTTAAGAGCTGGATACTATTGGCCCTCTTTATTCGCAGATGTTTATCAACAGGTAAGAGCCTGTATCCCTTGTCAGAAATTTGCTGGCAAACAAAAATTGCTGTCATTGCCCCTAAAACCTATTGCAGTAAGTGCTCCTTTCCAGCAATGGGGTCTGGATTTTATAAGGGAGATAAATCCATCTTCCTCAGGACAACATAGATGGATTCTAACTGCAACAGACTTCTTTACCAAATGGGTGGAAGCCATCCCTACTAGGAATGCCACAGACAAAGTAATCATGGGATTTATTGAGGAGAATATCCTTAGTAGGTTTGGCTGTCCTCAGAAATTAGTAACAGATAATGCCAAGGATTTAAAGTCCAAGGCAATGGAAGCATTTTGTGAAAAGAATGGTATCCTACTGAAACATTCAACTCCTTACTATCCCCAAGGCAACGGTTTGGCTGAGTCCTTGAATAAGAACATCATTCAGAGTATGAGAAAGTTACTCAAGCATAACAAGAGATCATGGGATTCAATGCTTAAATATGCGTTGTGGGCCGATAGGATAATAGTCAAACAAGCAATTGGAACTTCTCCTTTCCAATTAGTGTATGGCACAGAGGCAGTTTTTCCTGTTCAATTAGGAATCCCAGTAATGAAATTTCTTCAGAATTGTCAGGAAGAACCAAATGATATGCAGAGAAGGATTTATGAGATGATAGAGTTGCAGCAGAACAGGGAAAGGGTAGAAGAAAGGGCACAGTTGTACAGATTGAAGATCAAAAGCAGGTTTGACAGGAACATCAAAGAAAACACTTTCTCAGTTGGTGATATGGTTTTGAGGTGGGATGCAAGGAAAGAGCAAAAAGGGAAGCATGGTAAATTTGACAACCTCTGGTTTGGCCCTTTCCTAGTGTCTAAGATTCTGGAAAATAACACTTTTGTTCTGCAGTCTTTGGAAGCTGAGGAATTGTCAAGTCCAGTCAATGGACGATTCCTCAAGCATTTTTACAGTCTTTGAGGAGATTTTCATTTTTCATTGTATATACCGGTGAGTGAAGCATAATAAGGACTCCATAACTCAATGGAAATTTTGCAGACTAGTAGGTAGCAAAAAAGAAGGCACTGGTCTACAGGTTCTTGAAGCCTCACAGGGAGGACTTCATCCCGCAGCGGGAGCCAGATGTTAAATCATGAACTTGTTTTCTTCAGTTTTATATTTTGCTTGTGATTTTTATTTTAAGTTTGCTCATTTGCTTACTTTAGAAAAATTTTGGTTTTAAGTGAAATTTTGATTTTTGCTTTAGGTTTTCATTAGGTTTGTTCTTCTTATGGTTTTGAAGGGTTCTATAGGACATTATGTGGATTAATTGGTTCACAAATAACACCATGATCAAAGTTTAACATAAAAACCTCATTCAAAATGGAATTAATGACTAAAAAAGCGCCAAATTTGGTTTTAAAATATTCTTGTAGCGCAACGGCCAAAATTTTACACTGCGGCGCTACAAGAATATCGCGGGCGCTAAAATTGTCGATTTTTAAGCCAAATTCTCTAATGATTTCGATTTCTGGATGACTAATCACATGTGTAAAGGGTTTTGATACGTGTTTCATCAGAAATGATCATGCAAACATGTGTGGTCTGTGATGTGAAGGAGATCGTGGCAATCGGCAGTTAAAGTTGGGTGAATGATGACAGATTGAGGAACGAGCCTAGATTGATGGGAAAGTTCTCCACATATGCATTATGAAGTTGAAGGCGAAGTGGAGCGAAGACAACTGCTAAAAATCCAGGATTTGTAGTTACAGAGAGAATTTATGGTTTTCTCAGCGCGCTAGTTGGAAGCAAACTGAAGGCTTGAAGACACTTGGACAGTTAAATTCAACAGTCAGATAGTCCAAGGATTAATTTTAAACGTCTGCAGCAGGTCGGGAATGAGGTATTCCGCGTAAACTTGGTCATGGCTGCCAAATTGGGGGTTTTTCATTAAGGTTGGTTATATTAAAAATGATTAAAGAAAGCCTTAATTAATGTTGTTAACAAGCTCTCAATGATCAGATATCAGTCTTAAAGGTTTTATATGTTTTAGCAAGTGATAAGTTGAAAAACAACTGTTATATTGAACAATTTCCCTATCAAGACCAATAAGTATGGTAGGTTGAAGGTCTGTATTGTTTATGGCGACCAGAATTCACAGATTTACTTGTTACCTGTAATCAATGCAATGAATTAGCTGAGCATGTCGATTGCATGCAAACCTTATCTGAATATGTCCAGAGGCTGATTGGTTTTGTGCTGAATGCAAGTTGAAGCAGAAAGTTAGCACACATAAGATTACTCTCATATCATCTCATTCCCTAGTTAAACAATCACAATCTGAATCCAAGAAGCAAGCAATTGAGAGCACTAATGCAGAATCCCTATTGCAAAGAGATAGCTCATTAGTGACATTAGAAGGAGCCAAGGGTGCTATTTGTGCAAATTCACAACACATAGATGTCTCTATGTATTGCAGAGGTGGTTTGGTATTTAGATGAGCATGCTGGATGGTTACTTAAAAGTTTAGCAGCAGCTTCGATTAAGGATTTTTAGCACTCTGTCGACCTAAATTGCCCAAACCTGATGCAAAACATTTCTTGCATTGTCAATACAAACAGACTGTTAAAAACTAAGAGAAAACAACCAAGGAGAATCAAAGAAAGCTGACTGTCAAAGCTCTAAAAAATTGAGGAAAAAGGGGCTATTAGGTCATTAAGAGGGTCTTAAAATTACACAAAATTCAGCCATTAGAAAGCAAATGAAGAAAAGTGGGAAGACCAACAGAGCTGAGCCTACTGAGGTAAATTGGATTGACCAGTTTCCAGGTTGTGCAGAGTTTTTTGAAAATGCTGGATGGTTAGATTTCTTTAAGAAGATTGATGGCTATAACATTGAGGTCTCTCATAAAATTGCTAAATGTTATAACCAAGACATGGTATCATTTGATACCCTAAAGTTTAAGTTGACTGTGGAGTTGGTGGCTGAAGCAATAGGAGTCAGAAATGAAGGAGAGTTGCGGTTCAAAAATATGCCTTTTACCTTCAATGCCCAAAGGTATCTTTTGCTTGGCATTATTCCAGACTAGAGCAAAGGAGTGCTCATCCAGAATTTCAGAGCAGAATGGGTGGAGCCCATCAAAGTACTACAAAGCTACATTACCTGTGGAGGGAGGTATGCTTTTGTATTTAAATATCATTTCAGGTTCTTACAACACCTGGTTGGTGAATCAAGGATGAGTCTCCCCTTCTTCTTGTTGAAGAGTTTGCAGAAGATGTCAAGTAGGATTAAAGAGCATCATGATCACACTTCACAGTCCATTTTCCATCATGGATTGATCAAGCTCATTATCAGCACTGCTCTGCAAAGAGAAGGAAAGACATGGGACTACTTCCTCTTTTGGTTTGGGTTCCAAATTAAGAAGGAAGAACAGCCTATCAAAAAACATGTAGACAAAGGACAAACCCTAATTAGAAAATTAGGGCAAAAGGTCAAGTCTGAAGATAAAAAAGGTGTCAAAATTGAGGAAATGACAGAACCTTCAAAGAGAGATATTGAATCTCAACAGCCTTCAATTGACAGTAAGGGTAAAGGTTTACTGATTATTGAAAAGGAAACTCAGCCTATGCAAATTAAAGTACCAGCAGAGGCAATTATAGATGAAAAAATTGTTGTCATAGAGAAGGTTGCAGTAGAGGAAGAAGATACTAGAGTCTAGCAATGAAGCCCCATTACCATTTTATCTGAAGATGAAGGATATATGTTGGAAGGAGATGAGTTGATAGTCAAGGCTGAGTCTAGGGTTGGAATACACAGAGAGTTCTCCAGTCAAGAAGATAAAACAGTCATGCCAAAGAAAAAGAAGATCAAGGTTAAAGCTATGGAGTTTTCCACAGTTATGCATCAAGGAAAAACTTTGAAGATGCTGGGAGAGCTTGCCCCAAGATGGAGACCTAAAACCAGGCCCAAAAACAAATTAAGGCTGAACATGAAAAAGCTGCTTAACCCTAAGTTAAACACAAAAGCAATAATTGTGCTTGATACTTCTTCTTCAGATGAAAAGATAGAATCTAGCAAAGGTGATTGCAAAGGAAAGAAAGCATTAAAGTTAGCAGAAGAGTCTAGTCTCACTGAGACTAAGCTATCAGCTGTGTTTTTGGAATTAAGAGGTGAAATGCTGAAGGAAAAACAAAAAGAAGAATTGGAAGCTTCCTATTCAGAAAATAAATTGTTAATGGATGAAAATGCACCTAATGAAACAGACAATCAAGAAAATCTAAGTGTTCCTGGTGTTTCTACAGAGCTGATGCATGAGGAGGAGGACATTTTCAGAAAGTTAAATATCCCATGGCTGCCCAGTGAAATACAAAATACAACAGGAGGCAAAGCTTTTGACTCAGACAAGGAGAATTTGCAAAAAACCATCAAATAGTATAAGCATCAGATGGAGTACATGCAAGAAACCAATGATGGCTTGATCCTAGCTAATAGAAGACTCAGGGAGGATTTACAAGAAGTAAATGATCATTACCAAGAGCTTACTGCAGTCTCCAAGGAGGCCCTGAAAAGGAAAAGAAACACAGATTTACAATGTGCAGAATTACAGCAGACTGTCAGAGGCTTACAGCAGCAAAATGAAGAACTTACAAGAAGGTTAACAGATATGGAAGCTGAGCAGAAGAGAGCTAGGAAGAAGGCCCAAGCTTTGGATGGAATAGCCTTATTGGCAGAAGCTGCTAAAGACCTTTGAGTATTGTTAGTTAGGTAGTTACTTGTTATGTTTTTTGAGAAATACTTTATTTTGTAAATTGTAATTTTGACCTTATCCCATCGATGAGTAGGTTAAAAACAGTTAGGGTTTAGACCCTAACTGAATTTTTGAAAAACAGTATATAGGTAGATGAGAAAGAGAACAAAGGGTTCGATTTTTGGATGGCTTAAGGAGGTATTTTGGACTTATTGATGAGCTGAGTACTTAAACTCTCATGTGTATTTGATGAACAAAATTATGAAATATATGATCCATATTACCCTTCAGTATGTGTTTTGGCTTCATTTTTAGCTTTCTTAGCCGCATGATTGATAAATTCATTACTGGTTTATGGTTTCTTTGCTTGTAATGCTTGTCAGTTGTGAATGAACTTCAAGATTATATTCTGTTGGTACATGGTGATTATATTATGCATCTCTGTCCTTATTTATTTATGATTTAGTTCCTACTTGGCTTATGAATGTATTCCCTTTAGTCACCAAACTTTATAACCAAGAAAACCTTTCAAAAACCCTAAAACCTAGTTTTGTTTGATTGAATTTTTGAGATTGTGTTGGATTGTTTCTTTGTGGCCTGGAAACAATTTCTGGCACAAACATCTTTGGCGCTGTTGGCACAACATATTGGATTACATCACTAGAACAAAACCCTGTGATTAGTGTCTCTTTTAGCTTCCTTTTTAGTGTCCACTATCACTTTTAGTGTATTTTTCATCATTTTTTGGGCAAAGTGGACACTTTTCCACGCGATGGCACTTTTAATGATGTTATTAATGTCCCTTTTTAAAAATCAACGTTATTTTGGACGCTAATTAGCATCCCAATTAGTGTCCCAATTAACGTCCAAAATAACATGCCAATTAGTGTTTCTATTAACGACCCAATTAACTTCCTAAATAGCATCCCATATAATGCCCATAGTAACCTCCGAAAAAATGTCTAGAATAGCACCAAGAAAAGCACCATATATTGAGCCAGGGTTAGTGCCAGGAATTGCCCCATGAATTTCTGCAGGAAAAACATATGACATAGCGCCAAGTATAGAGCTAGGAATTGTGCCTGGAAAACATCCAACGTAGCGCTAGGTATAGAGTGAGGTATAGTGCTTGGAATAACGCCATAAATTTATCATCCCAATTAATGTCCAAAATAACATCCCATATAACGCCCATAATAGCCTACAAAAGAATGTCCAGAATAGTACCAAGCATAACACCATATATTGAGCCAGGGTTAGCGCTAGGAATTGAGCCATGAATTTCACTAGGAAAAACATCCGACATAGCCCAAGTATAGAGCAAGGAATTACACCTAGAAAACATCCAACATAGCACCATGTATAGAGCCAGGTATAATGCCTGGAATAATGCTAGAAATTTCAAAAGGAACTGTGCTAGGAATTGCACTAGGTTTAGATCTAGGAATTGTGTTCAAAAAACGTTTGACATAACATCAGATATAGTGCCAACATTAGCACCAAAATTTGTGCTAGGAAAATAGCCAAAAATTTCAGAAGAAATTATGCTAGGAATTGCACTGGGCATAGTGCTAGGTATAGACCCAGATATAACACAAGGAATTGCGATAGGAATTTCAGAAGGTATTGCGCTAGGAATTTCCCTAGGAAAAGGGCAAAACATAGCACCAAGTATAGAGCTAGCAATAGAGTCAAGAATTGCGCCTAGAAAACATCCTACATAGCGCCAAGTAACGAGTCAGGTATAACGCCTGGAATAATGCCATAAATTTCAAAATGAATCGTGCTAGGAATTACACTAGGCTTAGAGCTAGGAGTTATGTTCAAAAAATGTTTGACATAACATCAGATATAGTGCCAACATTAGCACCAAAATTTGTGCTAGGAAAATAGCCAGAAATTTTAGAAGGAATTGTGTTAGGAATTGCACTAGGAATAGCGCTAGGTATAGAGCTAGACATAGCATGAGGATCCGTGATAGGAATTTTAGAAGGTATTGCACCAGGAATTTCCCTAGGAAAAGGGCCAAGCATAGCACCAGGTATAGATATAGGAATAGGGTCAAGAATTGCGCCTGGAAAAATCCAACATAGCGCCTGGAATAACGCTAAAAATTTCAAAAGGAACCGTGCTAGGAATTACACTAGATTTAGATCTAGAAATTGTGTTCGGAAAACGTCCAACATAACATCAGATATAGTGCTAACATTAGCGCCAAAATTTTTCCAAGGAAAATAGCAAGAAATTTCAGAAGGAATTGTGCGAGGAATTGCACTAAGCATAGTGCTAGGTATAGAGCTAGACATAGCATGAGGAATTGCAATAGGAATTTCAGAAGGTATTGCACCATGAATTTCCCTAGGAAAATGGCTAAGCATAGAACTAGTTATAGAGCTAGGAATAGAGTCAAGAATATTGTGCCTGGAAAAAATCCAACATAATGCCAAGTAACGAGCCAGGTATAACGCTTGGAATAACGCTAAAAATTTCAAAATGAATCGCATTAGGAATTACACTAGGTTTAGAGCTAGGAATTGTGTTCAGAAAACATTTGACATAACATCAGATATAGTGCAACCATTAGAACCCAAATTTGTGCTAGGAAAATAGCAAGAAATTTCAGAAGAAATTGTGTTAGTAATTACACCAGTCATAGTGCTAGGTATAGAGCTAGACATAGCACAAGGAATTGCTATAGGAATTTTGGAAGGTATTGTGCCAGGAATTTCCCTAGGAAAAGGGCCAAGCATAACACTAGGTATAGAGCTAGGAATAGAGTCAAGAATTGCTCCTGGAAAACATCCAACATAGCGCCAAGTATAGAGACAGGTATAGTGCTTGGAATAACACCTGAAATTTGAAAGGAATTGTCCCAAGTTTAGAGCCAAGAATTGCGCTCAAAAAAACGTCCGACATAGCGTTAGATATAGTGCTAGGATTAACGCCAAAATTTGCGCTAGGAAAATATATAGGAATTACAAAAGAAATTGTGCTAGGAATTGCACCAGGCATAGTGCCAGGTATATAGTCAGAAATAACACTAGGAATTGCGAATTGATTTTTGAAAAGTATTGTGCCAAGAATTTCCCTAGGGAAAGGGCCAAGCATAGCACATGGAACATAGGTAGACATAGCACCAATAATTGCACTAGGTACTTCAATAGGAATTGTGCTAGAAAAAGTGTCAGGAAAACTCCAATGTTGCCCTAGGGATAATGCCAAGCATGTTGACATAAGTAGCACCTAATTTTCCATTGTGGCAACTAAGAGACCCTAATTAATCGTAAATAACCCTAATGGAATCCTATGGTCCGTAATGACATTTGAGTGCGCTTAATGACATGTTGATGATGATGATGCATATTGACAATGCTAAATACCGCAATGATGATTTCTACAATATTTAATAGGATGTTGATGACAACGATGATATCAGTGTCAATAATGATGATGCAGATGGTTATAACACTATTTGATATTGATTGCTCCTAATGGAAACATAATTCACCCTAATGCATTGAATTGACCATAATAGCCCCTAAATGACCCTAATGGCATATGATTGTCCCTGACAACATTTGAGTGACCCTAATGTAACTGGACTCATCGTAAAATCATGAGGATGATCACGTCGATGATGGATGATGGAAAGGATATTGATGATGATGATTATGATGATAACAATGAGGTTCAGATGGATGACTATGATTATGATGATATATGATGATGCCAATGATGTTGATGTTAATGTTGATGTTGATGTTGATGTACTCATGCATGTTGTTAATGATCATGGGTATGATGGCAGCGATATCAATGTCAATGATCATGATTCATGTGATAGTACTTATGGATCTTGATTTATCATAGTGGCACCTAAATGATCATAATCTTGGAACTTTTGGATCTTGATTAATTCTAATGAGGGGTAAATTACCTTAATGTCACCTAAATTTCTCTAATGGCATTTGAGTGTCCCAAACAACATTTGATAGACCCTAATGGAATATGATTGGACCTAACAACATGACGATGATGCATTAAAATAATTATGATGGATCATATGGATATGATTTGATAAGTATTAGACTATATCATCCATTCTTGTGAGCTAGTAGGGTTCCTTGCTCATTATTATCACAATTATTTTGATGACGATGACGATGTACCTGATGACATTGATGATGACGATGATGTCAATGTCAACGATGATTATGCATGTGGTAGAATTTATAGATCCTAATTGATTATAATGTAACCTAAATGTCTGTAATGACATCTAAATGACCCTATTATCATCGAAACGATTGTAATAACATATAAATGACCTTAACAATTACATGACATGAATCCTAATGGCGATGAGCGATTAAGAAAACCAATGGAATATGGGTGACCATAATGACAATGATGAAAATGATGATGAAAATGAGGCTGATGATGAAACTCATGTTGATGTAGTATATGACATTGATGATGATGATGAAAACAATGTCAATGTTCACAATGATGATGCATTTGATAATACTTCTGGATACCGATTGATCCTAATGGAACTTAAATATACGCAAAAACATATGAGTGACATACTAATATCACCTAAATGAGTCTAATAATATCCAGTTAACGTTGACGATATTTAAGTGACTATAACAACATGATATGGTGCTCCAAGTTTTTTTACGTTATTCTTTCTACACCATCCTACTAAAGTGGTGTTATAATAATCTTCGTCTTCACCTTCTTCTAACTCCAAATCATCCAATTGATTTGCACAATATTAATTCTCATCTAACTCTTTCCCTAACCCAACATGGACATCGAGTGAGGTCTAAAATATTCATAGAGGAGAGTAGGGTAACTCAATCTCAAACAAAGATACAAGATATATATTTTTATAATGAAATCAAATGGGGCTCAAATCACCTCTAAGACTGAGTGCTATCAAAATGACATAAAATACATTCTTAATCAACTTAGACTGCAATAATCTCTGGTTTCAACAGACGATTTACTACAACAAGGGGTTTTTCCTCATACTTTATGTGGTCTACGATCATAGGCTACTTCCTCAGTAGTCGAGATCCATATAAACAATTCTTCAGAATAATATGATACAAACTAGGTTTTCTTAATGATTAGGTCCTTATGCTTATAGATTTCAACTTTGAAACTACTCTCCAAATCTCAAAACATATACACTCTAAATCAACTTTAAATATACATTTTAAACTTAGTATTAATACTTAATTGTCACCAAAATGGATACAGGTTGGACCTAGGTTGCACCAATAGGTACAATGCGGACACAGATTTAAATATGTAGGTCAGCCCCATATATTTGTATTTTTTATTCCTTTATTGCTACATTATAATAGAATATTGTCTTCAAATCAGTTGCCATAGCATTTTTTTTAAATTTTTTTAACTAGGATATCTTTACTATTTATCATGTTGATTGAAAGTATTTATGCTTATTAGATTTCTGATAAGTGCATATATGTTTTGTTGCAGAGTGCTAGTTGGGAGTGTATGGTTATGGTGGATTTCTTGGTTATGGGACTTATTAACAACATGTAACATACTTGAGTGTTTGTGCCCGCTATGTAACCAAATCAATAACAACATTAATTTTGCTAGGTATGTTCCCAAATGATGTAGGAGCATCGGACTCACTTCACATTGTAATGAGATCTCTCACAGGTCAAAACAATTGTGAGAAGACAAAAGGTCCTTGTGTGAATGTAAACTATCCTCTAGAAGGTAGACTTAGTTAAATAATGGATTTTTTTAGGTTGATAACATGAAATGTTAATTTTGCACCGATATTAGTGAGGTGCATAAAACCAATTATGAAGGAGATGTTGTGACATTACATAATGTAAGTTACCTTCGACACATAACCTATAAAAAATAATAGGTAATTATTAGCATCGATCCATCTTAAACTTGGCTTTACCAAGCACTGAGAGGGATAGGTGTAATTTTTTTTAATCCTAATTTTTTTACATGTTTAAAAAATTTACACCTTAAGAATTTTGATCTCTTTGGTGCTTGGTAAATCAGGTTTTAACGTGGATTTTTTAATTACTTATTTGGTTTTAATTTTTTTATTTTATGAGCCGATATGCATTTTTTTAATTACTTTCTTACTTTTTTGTAATGTAACATAACGTTACGCTTTGCTTTACGTTACATTAAGTGACAACATCTCCTCCATATTGGACTATAGAACACCTCACTACTCTTCGTACAAAAAAAGTTAATGTTGGATTATAATAAAAACATTTTAAACCTAAATGTATTGAAATTGGATCTTTATTTGTGGTAAATATATATTAATTTAAAATGGATCTATATTAATATAGTTAAAAAAATAATGTAGAAACCTTAAACTAAATAAGTAGAACGCTAGACTTTTTGAATAATATTTCTTGAAAATAAAAATGACCAATGGATTCATTTTCACAACCTGTAAACATGAAGCATAAAATCTAATATGAAGCATGCCTAAAGTGTCCTTTCATGCTCATAATTTTCTTGCAGATCTTTCCAAAGCCACACTGTATTTACCGCTCAATTTATTTATGGATCCCTCCCAAGCCACACAATAACTAACTTTTTTTAAACATATGTTTAAAATATATTTTGAGACGCATAGGGTTTTGGATAGGGTTTCACTTCTCAACCATGAGAACCATGGAGGAAGAGGCTTCCATGAGACCTACCTAGCCAAGGTTTAGATCGACCGCCTGAACCATTGCTTAGAAACTTGAAAGTGGAGCAGAAGATAAGGGCACTCAATTTGCCTCATGCCTTATGGGAGGCTGCTTTTTTAGAATATGTCTTTTGAGCTTCTTTTAAAGGGTTCCTTTTTAGGTTTCTCTCAGGGTGCCTTCCTATTAAAGATTTCCCAATTTGTTCAACAAAGTAAAGACACCCTGCCGATAAGCCGACCCTCCACCAATCCTGCTGGAGTTGATCAAACTCTATTGATAGGGAGATTGGTGAATACAGGAAAGTGGTGCTCCATGTAACATTATTTTTTGGAAATTTCTTTTACATTATCTTATGTGGAAAAGTTATGATTGGTTGATGTTAGGTTTATATTTTTTTATTAATCTAAACTTTATTTCAAACTCAAATTCCATAGTGCATAATGGCATAGAGTTTGTAGGAGATTTATGGACAGAGTTTTTTTCTCATTACTGAAAATTCTGACACTACCTATCATCTATATTATATTAGTAATGCATTTTGAATTTGAGTAAACACAGTAATACATTACTACCCAAACCACCAGAACTTGAGTAAAGTAACATAGTAACAATTTACTGCCCCAACCACCAACCTGATGTACAGGGTTTGGGATAATGAAAATGTTGTGGTTATAATGAGAATGTTTTGTATATATCTCTCTGTTATTGGATTTGAACGTTTAACGAATGCATGAACGGATCCCCTGATTCTGTGTATATCCTGTATTTCCAAATCATGGATGAGAGATCACAGTAAGGGAATAAAAGAGTCCCCATGGGCAACGAAATAGAGCCTACAAGTCGATCCCTAATCATAATTGGGAATATTGGTTACAGAGAAGAATAAACTCTGTGTGAGTGAAGAGAGGTAGAACGATCGCAACTTGAAGTTTCTGGAAGGAGTGTAGTCTCTTCGAATATCATTAATATGAATGGAATTGATTGTGATGGATTGAATTTAAGTTCTGGCTTCATAGTTGAAGAATCGAAATCACCAGGTAAGGGTTGAGGATCAATTCTACTATTATTTGGCTTTTCTTTCAGATATGGTATTTCTTTTTTTCCCTATCATGATGGTTCCAACATTGGAATACATCGTATGGATGATTCATACAATTTGAGATAACATGGAGGTGATTGATTTGAACGTTTTGCAATCAGATTGATGAAATATGGATCAATGAAGCCTTATTTAAAGATTGTAGATTGTTCTATTTCACATTTGTGGGTGTAGAATTGATATAAGTGAAAAGTCCACCTTGGGAGTAAGACGCGAATAGAGGAAAATTGTGAAAAAGTGCGTGGGTGTCACGTCTCCACCCCTCATACCGACGATGGAGAGGACATGACTAGGCTGCTGCTGTTGTCAAACTGGGAAATCTAGATTCTATCCCCATGAACATAAACATAAAAATGCATTGGAATAAAAAACATATACAGATGCATAAGACATATAAATACATCGAAAGCAAATATGTTTCATTCAACACATTCAAGCATTCATCATGCTCTTATTAATTCATAAACAAATTCATTGCAAGGATTAAAAACACAAGAATACTTATCTTGAGAAGATGCTTTCCCCGCAGCTAGCTACGTCGCTGCAACGTTCCACCCAACCATAGGCCAGTGTGCTCATCAGTCTCTCAGCAACACTGCCACCTTGAGCTGGGCATGATTCCACAAGGAACTACAGAACAACAACATGCTCACACATAGCCAACACCATACATCCACATTCAAGCCAACACACCATTGGGTTTCACAGAGTGTCCAGCCAAGCCAATAAAGAATTGGGTTTCACAGGCTGTGAAGGCAACAGACAATAACATGGGGTCCTTGGACTTACTTAGCCAAGCCAACAATCACATCCAACATAGCCATCCATCTAACAGATGGGTTCCTTGGACTTACTCAGCCAAGCCAACACAAGGATGCACTTCACAGCAAAATACCCTTGCTAGGTATGGACAAAAACATCCTAGGAAGTCAAAACGAAAATGGAAACAAGGGAAAACAACCCTCTGCTAGAAAAATCCATTTCATAGACGTCTATGGCTTCATGTGGGAAAAAACGACTGCTTTCAACCCCAAAATCGTGGTTCTCTTCTGCCCATTCATCGAACAATAACAAAAACGGATTCCTGGGCATGAAGGAATGGGGAGACAACCTAAAAACATGGGGGAAACACACAACATGCTCCTGCTACATGAGGTAGGAAAAACGACCTCTCAAAACCCACAAATCGGGCATCACTGCTGCACATTCACTCAACCATACCAAAATGAAATCCCTAGCCATGGAGGAATGAAGAAAACAACCGAAATCACGAGGGAGAATGCCCCAACTATATCCATCTGCGTGAGGGAGAAAACACATGGGTGAATAATGTCTTGGGCATGCATTTCCAAGAGTTTACTTGCCCAAGAAGTCAAAAACACATTTTCCAAAAATGGGTGACTTCCCAAATTCGAGTTTGACCTCCATACGTTTCCCATCCCTAGACAATAACTTCCTTCACCAACTTTAGATGACTGGGCATAAAAGAGAAAAAGGGTAGATGGCATCATTATGGGTTCTCCCTTAGACATTTGGCTTTTCCCCATTGGCTCAAAGGTTTTAATGTTTCCCCCTCCCTATTCCTTATGAAATCATGCCCCCATCTCTTTAACATTACGACGCATAGCTAGTTGTGGTATTTTTATTAATTTGCATTTTTACATGATTTCTCACAACATATTGTTCCTAGCTAGCACATAAACCATCGGCATCGATTTTAATCGTTGAAACACAAAACACTAAATCCATGGTGGGGCCTTTTCCTTGAGTTCCACACCATGATTTATTAACACTATTTACATCATATGCAATTCAATACCATCGGGTCAAAACCGAGGTGTTACATTCCCCTCCCCCTTCAACAACACTGTCCTCAGTGCTCATCAAAGCTGGACAAAATGCTACACCGACACTACCTTAGTGCTCTGTCAAATTGAACAAAAATGGATGCGCCAATTGCATGGCATCCTCTTGCTCCCATGTAGCCATATCAGGACCATGGTGCTTCCTCTGCACCTTCACCTGTCCATTGGTATGATCTGGAACCCCTTCTTGGTTCCACTTTGTGGTTGTCTTGCATATGAACTCCTCCAAGTCCTTAATTGCATGCATCAATACACAACACAGGATCTTTTTCTGGGTCTTGGAGAATCGTTCTCCTTAGCTTGGAACATTTCCAATGTCTTCGAAAACCAACAATAGCTATGCTCAAGCCCCAAGCAATGAGTCAATTCCCATTTTAGTATCCACAAGATTTTCCAAAATCATGGATGAATCACATGCACATGTATATTGACATAAAATCAACAAGAAGTTGACAAGTGAACCAAATACTTATCTTCATAAGTAGCTTCTTTTGGTTCAATAGGTATCCGAATTGGCTTTATACAACCATGGAACTCACAACCCTACCCCACCCCACACCTGGGTGTGCATTAAAGGGTAGCCAAATTTATGCAAGCCTCAGATCACCTGAAAATACCTCTCAATCGAGTTCTGATAACTCTGTTCTTGAGCCCAACACCTCTTCAAGTGCTTCAATAGCAGTTCTGTTCAAGATCTTGCACCTCCTCTAGGTGCTTACCAAGATCAGGTGCTTCCTTTCTGAACACCACAATGAATTTATTTCATATGTCAGATTCATTCCTATAGGATGCAATCTATAACAAGATTTTTGAAACCATGGCCGCATCATATGCTCATGTATTTTTAAAGAAAATCAATAACAACAAAAGTTTGATAAGTAAAGCAAATACTTATCTGTATAACATTTAGAGGAAATTTCAACTCAAAATGGGCCTCCTAAAATGAACTAATAAAATAATAGTTAAAATAATAAAATAATATTTATTAATTTTGGAGGAAGAAAAGAAAAAAACTACTTTTTTGTTTGTATTTTTGACATATCTCCCTGTGTTTTTACTCAAATTTTAATCGGGAGAGCTCGTTGGATGTGGAATTAAATTCCGCATCCAACGAGTACCCACTCGACATACTTTTGATGGACCCCGCTACCCCAAAAACAAGAAATACCTGAAAAAATGAAATGATGATGTCATCATTCCATTTTTTCAGGTATTTCTTGTTTTTGGGATAGTGGGGTCTGTCAAAAGTATGCTGAGTGGGTACTCTTTGGATGCGGAATTTAATTCCGCATCCAACGAGCTCTCCCGATTGAAATTTGAGTAAAAACACAAGGAGATATGTCAAAAATACAAACAAAAAAGTAGTTTTTTTTATGATACCTATCCCCAAATTTATATTAAAAAAGTGTTTAAGACCTATACGGTATTTCAAATTTAAAGCAATTTCATTGGCTAACACATGATGACATGGAATTTGAATAAAAGTTAAAAGGCCCATTTTGAGTCTACCGAGATCTAGTCAACCCCGCTTCAGAGCCTAACACCTCCTTGGGTGCTCCATGGAAGCTCTAGTTTACGGGCCTAGCACCTCTTCCAGCCTTCACCAATGCTCAGGCACTTCCTTTCCAGGAACCATAACATATTAATTCACATGTCAGATTCCTTTTCGCAGGATTTATTTCTTAACAAGATTTTCAAAATATTAGCTGAATCATTATGCACATGTGTAATTACAAAAAATCAACCAAATCCATTACTTATCTGTATAACATCTCTCAACCGAGACCTAGTCAGCCCCACTTCAGAGCCTAACACCTCCTCAAGTGCTTAATGACAGCTCTAGCTTAAGGGCCCAACACCTCCTCGAAGTGCTTACCTGCAATGCTCAGGTGCTTCCTTTCCAGACATCATAATACCTAGGGGTTATTCTCTTCATGGAGCCCCCACTCTCGTGATAGTCCCCTTACGGCGTGAATGTGTGCGAAAAATAAGTCTAACCGGATGTCTTACAGCCTGGGCATCCCTAGTGATGCATACCGGTGCTTAGCTGGTAGGGGGGAGAAGCTATGTACCCAAGTACATCCTTCCAGAGGAGCCATGTACTCCTTGTACATGTTTTAATAGTCTCACCTGTGTTACATACAGACATGCAGTTTACATCAGATGTCATTATAAAATTTCAATCATAGGTTTTCAAACCTATTCCAAAGACATCCCTCAGAGAATCTATGTACACCTTGTACATCCTTCTGAGGAGCCATGTACACCCAGTACATATTTTCATCATCTCACCTGTGTTACATACAAGCATGCAGTTCATATGATATGTCATCATAAAAAAATTTCAATCATAGGTTTTCAAACCTATTCCAAACACATCCCTCCGAGAAGATATGTATCCAAGTACATCCTTCCGAGGAGCCATGTACGTCCAGTGCATATTTTCCTCATCTCACTCGCGTTACATATAAGCATGCAATTCATATGAGATGTCATCATAAAAAAAAAATTTCAAGCATAGGTTTTCAAACCTATTCCAAACACATCCCTCCGAGAAGTTATGTATCCAAGTACATACTTCTGGGAACCATGTACACCTAGTACATTCTTCCTAGGAGTTATGTATCCCAAACACATCCTTCCGAGAAGTTATGTACTCCAAGGGTGTACTTCCATCATCTCACCTGCGTTACATACAAGTATGCAGTTTACATGAGATGTTATCATAAAATTTTAATCATATATTTTCAAATCTATTTCATGCATACATGATTTCCCAAATATCAAACGATCAATAACATTGATAGTTAAATAAAAATATGAGTTCACAGTTCTGCTTCCTGCAGAAAATCATATTTTTGCAACCATGAGGCCATCCTCATATTGTTTGGCTTTTGCAAGTGGGAGTACTTATCCCCTACTTACACATGCTTCCCAAAACCTAGACATCCACATACAACATGTCATCTTGACACAATTTTAAATCAGCTAAACAGTCACAGGTTAGCAATAGGAAACTTCAGACATCAAGCAATGCAATACAAGCATATCCATTGTTAGCATGATTCAAAACCATCATAGGAGATCACAATATCCCATAATCAATAGAAAAACTTGCAATCTGAAGTTTCAGAATCTGTTCTCAGTCATGAGATCCTTCTCATGGCACATGGCAACTTCTTGCCCTGGGTTTCATTGGGCACAACCAAATTGCGCTACTCAGGTCAATCTACCTGAGTCTTCAGGAAGTCCTCATATGTGTGCCCACACACACAAGGGCCATTTCCTCATGGAACTACAAGTTCACATGCATGCTTCCTTAGCCTATACATAGACTCCACTTTACCTGCAGAATATCCTTTAGTGAACTTCCTGCAATGTCCTGCAAGTCCTACAAAAGATCTTACATCTGTTAAATTTCTTGGAGCAGACCAACTCATCATGGCCTCAATATTTAAGGGTCTACATATATTCCTTTATCTGGGATAATGTGACCCAATTAATGAATTCTATCCTCATAGAAGTCACATTTTCTCATCCTTGCATACCACTTATGCTTCATGAGAAATTTCAAAGTCAGCCTCAAATGTTCCACATGTTCTTCCTTATTCTTAGAATAAATAAGAATGTCATCAAGGATAACAAGAACTAACCTGTCCAAAACTTACTCAAAACATTATTCATGAGGCACATAAATGTAGCTGGTGCATTTGTGAAACCAAATGGTACCACTACAACTCATAAGAACCATACCTCGCCCTGAAGGTTGTCTTATGAACATCTTCATCCTTGATTCTTACTTGATGGTAACCAGACCTTAATTCAATCTTGGAAAATACCTTTGCTCCTCACATTTGATTAAAGAGGTCATCAATCCTAGGAAAATGATACTTGTTCTTCATAGTGACTTTGCTCAGCTATCTGTGATCAATACACAACTTGCGTGTACCATATTTCTCTTTCTCAAACCAAAATGGTGCTCCCCACAGGGATACACTTGGTTTGATATACTTCTTTTCCCACAACTCTTGTAGCTGCATCTTCAACTCTAGCATTTATGGCGTACTCACCCTGTACGGTGTCTTGGAAACTGGTCCTGGCACAAGTTCAATTGTAAAGAAAATGTCCCTATTTGGAGGAACCCCTGGAACTTGATCAGGAAAAACATCCATGAATTACTGCAACTCATGACAACCCTCCAACTTAGGAGTATCATTCTTTGTTGCATCCAAAACATGGGTTGCATACACTCTGCAACCTTTTCCCATAGAACTTCTTCAACTGCATTGCTGAAGACTTCCTTCCAGAGATCACTTTTGGAATGCCTATCACCACCTTTAGGTTTCCTTCTTCATCAATCTTTGCTTTATGTGCTTCCAACCACTTCATTCTAGTGAGGACATCATAGGATCCAAGTGGCAGAACATTCAGATCTGCATGGGTGACTAATCCATCCATGACCAATGGACTTTTCTTTACCACCTCACTGACTTCCTCCCGGTTCCAGTGGCTAGTCGAACTAACCATGACTTTCTATGCTTTGACTTCTTTAAAGTGCACATCTCACAATTCCAGGGGTGATATAGCTGTGAGTGGATCCAGGGTCAATCAAAACAAAAACAATCTGCTCAACAATCTCACCCTCAACTTCCACCATAGTTGATTGATGATTTGACTTTGTTGATTTAGGAGGTGAGAAGGTTTGAAACCTTTCTTCCTTGGGTCAAAATTCACATTCTTCTTGTGATAATTTCTCGTACTCCCTTCCATCGTAGGCTGATCACCTTCTTGAAACAATATATCCCCTTCCTATGTCATGATATATTTCTTCCCTTGTCTGTCAGCAACACTATTATCAAAATATGCAAGTATATTCCCTTGTTTATCTCCACGAGACCATGCCATCTCGTCCTTGAATTCCAGAATAAACTTTTGGTTTTGGTCCATGTCAAGAGTACATGGATACTCCCCTGCTTCTTCATTTACCTATGGGGAAACCTTACAAGGTTAAACACATGTTATTCCTATGGATATATACAATTCATTAATGTTAAAAATATTGAATTTCTCATCTCCCATTGACTTTCTTAACAACACGTTCTTCTGCTGGTCTGAACTCTCCCAAGATTTCATGAGGCGTTCAACTAGTCCTTCTTCTGTACCATCTTTTCTAAGATGATGTTATTTTCTAGTTCATAATAGTGAACATATTCCCCTGTCAATGGTCCAATCCCGTCTTTGCTCAAAGCACCCATCCTATGCTTCACAACCTGCATAGATACTCCATCTAAATGTGCTTCAATACCATCTTCATATGGTGTCCCTTCATCTATAACATAATGATGTTCTGCTTTCATAGTTTCTTCTCTCTCTTTTTTTTTTCATACTTCATAACAGCCCAAGGTGACTCCCTCTCCATCAGAATACAATCTTGATTCTGCTTTATAGAAATGTCCTTGTACATTTCTTTTTGTCCCTTTTTTTTCTTCGTAAATCTTTCATTTTCACGCAATCTGGCACACAAACTTGCTGCCATTTTTCATCTTTGTGGCCTTTGCAATTTCACTGAAAAACCTGTCAAAATCTCTGTTTCGACAAATTTTCTTGTTTTCCTCCGATCGATGAACTCACCAAAAATTTCGGACATGTCGAAAAAATGTCAAAATTTCTTTCGATCGGCAAAAACTTGCCAAACTTGCTGACGTGTTGGAAGAATTCCAAACTTTCTTCCGATCGGAAAAAAATCCACCTTTGCTCCTTACGTGTCGGGAAAATTCCGACTTTGCTTCCGACACATCGAAAAAACTTGCCCTTTTCTTCCGATCGAAAAACTTCATCAAACTTTTTCGATGTGTCGGAAACTTTTAGTATTTTCTTGCGATCGACAAAACTTGCCAATCTTTTTGACGTATCGGAAAAATTCTCCGAGTTCACCCGACACATTGGAAAAAATCATCTTTTCTTGCTGACGTGGAAATTTCAGCACTTACAAAAATTTCACAAAATTTTTCTTGTTCCTCTTCCTTTTATCGACGAAAAATCAACTTTCCACCCGACATGTATCGGGTGAAACTTGACTTTCCACCCGACACATATCGACTCAAACTCCGCAATTTTTCTGATGTGTGTTGGCAAAACTTTACTAATCCCAGCCGATGTATCGAAAAACTCGCCGATATTTTTCTGATTTTTCAACACTCAGAAAAAATTTCAGAAAATTTTCCTTTCTCTTCTTCGTCGGCTAGTCTCTCCCTTTCACACATATCGGTTCCGCGTCGACTAACTCAGTCGACATGTGAAGGCTTTAATTCAGCCAACACAGCCGAAACAGTCACTGCGACCTTTGTCGGCTCCACTTAGCCAACTCAGCCGACATATCAACTCAACTTGGGCTTTCATGCCAACACTGTCACTGCAGGATTCGTCAGCTCGAATCAACCAACTCAGCCGAAATGTGTCGGCTCAACTCGACTAACTTAGCCGGCATGCAATTTCCAACACTTCAGAAATTTTTTGAAAATTTCACCTGCCTACTACTTTTACTACTGACCACAGAGGGTGATCCTGCCTCTGTCAGTTGTTCTTCATGGCCCATTGAGGTCGAATGCTACAACATTTTCTCTGATACCACACTGTCACGTCCCCACCCCTCATACCGACGATGGAGAGAATGTGACTAGGTTGTTGCTGTTGTCAAACTGGGAAATCTAGCCCCATGAACATAAACATAAAAATGCATTCAAATAAAAACATATACAGATGCATAAGACATGTAAATACAATGGAATCAAATATGTTTAATTCAACACATTCAATCATTCATCATGTTCATATTAATTCATAAACAAATTCATTGCAGGGATTAAAAACACAAGAATACTTATCTTGAGAAGACACTTTCCCCACAACTAGCTACGTCACTGCAACGTTTCACCCAACCATAGGCCAGTGTGCTCATCAATCTCTCAGCATCATTGCCACCCCCGAGATGGGCATGATTCCACAAGGAACTAGGGAACAACAATAGGCTCACACATAACCAACACCTTACATCCACAGTCAAGCCAACACACCGTTGGGTTTCACAGGCTATCTAGCCAAGCCAATAAAGAATTGGATTTCATATACTGCTAAGGAAACAACCAATAACATGGGGTCCTTGGAATTACTCAGCCAAGCCAACAATCACATCCAACACAACCATCCATCTAACATATGTATTCCTTGGACTTACTCAGCCAAGCCAACACAAGGATGCACTTCACAACAAAATACCCTTGCTGGGTATGGACAAAAACTTCCTAGGAAGCCAAAACGAAAATGGAAACAAGGGAAAACAACCCTTTGCTAGAAAACTTGATTTCAAAGACGTCTATGGCTTCACGTGGGAAAAAATGACTGCCTTCAACCCCAAAATCGTGGTTCTCTTCTGCCCATTCACTGAACAATAACAAAAATGGATTCCTGGGCATGAAGGAATGGGGAGACAACATAAATACGTGGGGAAAATGCATAACAATGTCCTGCTGCGTGAGGGAGGAAAAACGGCCTCTCAAAACCCCCAAATTGGGCATCATTGCTGCACATTGACTCAGCCATACAAAAAATGAAATCCCCAGCCATGGAGGAATGAAGAAAACATCCAAAATCGCGAGTGAGAATTCCCCAGCTATCTCCAGTTGTGTGAGGGAGAAAACACAAGGGTGAATAATGGCTTGGGCATGCATTTCCAGGCATTTACTTTCCCAAGAAGTCAAAAACACATTTTCAAAAAATGGGTGACTTCCCAAATTTGAATTTGACCTCCATACCTTTCCCATCCCAAGGCAATAACTTCGTTCACCAACTTTAGATGACTGGGCATAAAAGACAAAAATGGTAGATGACATCTTTATGGTTCTCCCTTAGAAATTTGGCTTTAACCCATTGGCTCAAAGGTTTTAATGTTTCCCCCTCCCTATTCCTTGTGAAATCATGCCCCCATCTCTTTAACGTTGCGGCGCATAGCTAGTTGTGGTATTTTTATTAATTTGCATTTTTACAAGATGTCTCACAACATATTGTTCCTAGCTAGCACATAAACCATTGACATCGATTTTAATCGCGGAAACATAAGACACTAAATCCATGGTGGGGCCTTTGCCTTGAGCTCCACACCACGATTTATTAACGTTATTTACATCATATGCAATTCAATACCATGGGGTCAAAACCGTGGTGTTACAGTGGGAACACACTATTGAATCGTGGATTTATATCATGGGAAAAGGAAATTGGTTATTGTTGTGTGTATGCTATAAAGTTAGTATGGTATTTATTTGACATTAAGGTTGTACCCGTGCTAGTGGTTTCCCAATATATTTAATTTCATGAATTATGGTCCTGGGAAAATTACTGAGATTTGTTTTTTGTAGGTTTAACAACAAGAATGGAGGGATACCTTGTATTGTTGATGAGAACTTAGTCTTATGGTGAATATTAGACGTGCAGATTGAGCATTGAGAAGTCAAGTTCACTCCAGTGGTTGATTGATTGGACTAAGTATCGGCGCATTAGAAACATGGTTGCAGAAATGGTAGTACCCCAAGGTATTCTGGTAACCTTGCATGAAATAAACTTCGTGTAAATTCCAAGACTTAGATAGTTGGAATAATAACTGAGGGTTCTTTAAAATCCCTAGCTCCCATTATCTGGTTGTCTCTGTAAAGCCACAGGCTATTTCGAGCCTTGAGACATTAGGTGTGTTACAATCTGCATGCATGTCAAGAACTGATTGGTTTTTCAGAGAACCCAATGCTATTTTGCACATTAACACTGGGCTGTGATCAGTGGAAAATGACACTTATTAATAATATTTATCCAAAAGACCCGAATCCAGTTTAGATTTGTCAAATCCATTCTTAAAGATTAAAGATTCTTGCAGATTTAAAATATGTTTGAGGATTTCGGTGTCCTTATGGAATGGATCATGCATTGGGTAGAATCCCACATGTTAGGTACTCAATAGGGATTCCCTGATATAGTACATACAAGAAAACCCACGCCTGATATCGATATCTTATATAATTAATATCAAGTACCGAGTTTAAGTTGTATTCCACCATATCTAACTACTTCTACCCTTCTCGTTGCCAACACATTTATTTATTTATTTCACATTTATTCCACAGAAGAGGCAAAGGCACAACGAATTCATATATGACTACAAATGTAATGAAGAAGAAGGTGGGAAAATCCAAGTCTATAATGACGGGATTATTACATCAATTCTCGAAGAAGAAAAGCTGTGAAGCTCAAGAGCACTTGTCATAGGTTCATCCGATAATTCCATACTAGCTATCGCAAGCATGGGAAATAGCCAAGACTTATAGGCCATGCTTGGTTCTCAGCTTGGAGATGACCATGGAGGCAGAAGATGAAGAGGATCCCTCCAAAATTCCCTTCTGTGAAATCCCAATAAGGACTCCTCGCTACCTCTTCAAGGACACAAACACCAAACCAACCAGAGCTAAGATTTCAAATTCTTTTTTACACCATGCTCATAGTTGTAAAACTGTTAGTGGCGAGCAGAAGTGATGAGAGTTTTAGGAGGGGCTACACTAGATATTTGTGAATCTTAATAGTTTTATTTGTTCATCTATTCCACAAGGGAGAATGTTGGATGATGGCTTGTTGTCCCTAGCTCCCGTTACCAAAACTCCATATGCTTGCAAAAATCATGATTTCGGGTTAACACAAGGTATTAAACCAGCTTGAGTGGTCTTTGAAAAATATATGCCATTTCATACATACTTGTGATTGGTGGAGTATGAAGGTTGGAAGATGAAATATCCCACTTATGCGGGGCAGTAGCAAAGGTAACATTACATTGCAATAATTTGAGTATCATGCAGACTTAACCAAAGAGCTATGGTGATTTTTATTGAACCCACTCAGGTATAATGAATGTTAATCTCACTATATCAGGTAGCATGACATAGGTATAAAGCATGTTTGGAATACTAGCTCAGGTATGTTACGTCAACCAACAAGGTTATCCAACTAACTAAGGTTATATAAATTATTGAAAAATAATTTACTTAATCCAAATTGATCCCGCAGAATTTGCTTCGGAGCTGTTACTAACTAGTGACTAAAGCATAGGTTAACATTCGTATACCATCATGTCTTTCAAAGCTGTCCCCAAATGCTTGCAAGCAACCAGAGAAAATGACCTTTCCCCCCTTTTCAGAGTTTTTCCATGAGCTTGAAAAATGCATGTGAATAGCCAAACAATGGACGCTCTGGACTAAAAAAGGGTATCTTTGAAATGTGGGACTTTGAATTATGTTTTTACTTTCTATTTTATTGATTTCATATCCATGATCATTGCATGGATTGATTAAAAAACATATGGAAGCTCTTTCAATGCAATAAAATGAGGCAATGGAAATTGGAGCTCAAGCCATCCTTGGCCTGATGAAAAATTTTCCTAGTTAATATTTTGAATTTATGTCATTGGAAGGAAAAATTAGTTTAATTTTGGCACGCCTCTTAAAATGGCTTTATGTCTTCTGATATTAATTTTATAAGTAGCCATGTTTTTCAAAGATAGGTCCACACATTTCATGGCTATCATTCAGGATAAGGTGGAAGGAGTTTAAAATTTAAATGTCGTCCTTTACCAAACACACTTGTAGGAGGTAATGAAAATGAAATTTTTTGCTGATGTGTGTACCTTTGTAAGGGCCTGTGATTAGTGCCAAAGATTTATAGGGAAGCAACAGCTCAGATCCTTGCCCCTTAGGCCTATTGTAGTGAATGGGCCTTTCCAACAATGGGGTCTAGATTTCATAGGTGAAATAAATCCCTCATCCAGTGGGCAGCATAAATGGATCCTAGTAGCCACATACTACTTTACCAAGTGGATAGAGACAGTACCCACCAGGAATGCAACTCATCAGGTCATCATGATGTTTTTATATGAGAATATCTTTATCAGGTTTGGCTGCCCAGTAAGGTTAGTGACTGATAATGCACCAGCTTTCAAAGCCGGCGCATTGGTTAAAATGTGTGAGTCAATGGGAATTCAGCTGGTGCATTCCACATCCTATTATCCTCAAGGCAATGGCCTGGCTGAGTCATCCAACAAAAGCCTAGTCAAGATCATCATAAAACTATTGGAGACAAATAAGAAAAGCTGGGATTATAAGCTAAAGTTTGCTTTATGGAATGATAGGGTAACAAACAAGAGATCTATAGGGACTTCTCCCTTCAAATTAGTTTATGGTACTGAGGCCATTTTTCCCATTAAGTTGATTCTGCCAGTGGAAAAATTATTTCAGGAGGAGGAAGATGAACCAAATGATATGGTAAGGAGGATGATGGATTTGGTGGAGTTGCAGCAAGTCAGGGAACAAGTGATAGGAAAATCATAAGCCCATTAACAGAAGATCAACGTCATGTTTGAAAAAAGGACAAAAGTGGACAACTTTCAGGTTGGAGATTGGGTCCTCAAGTGGGATAGTGTCAGGCAGGACAAGGGAAAACATGGAAAGTTTGACTCTCTGTGGATTGGCCCTTTTGTGATAACTCAGGTATAGAAGAACAACACCTTCAAATTGAAAAATATGGAAGGGGAAGAGGTGTTTGATGGCCCATTGAATGGGCGATTTCTGAAACTCTATTTTATTTGAGGCTCTGAGACCTTGTTATTGTAAATTATTAGTTAGTAGGTTGTTTTTTCTTACAGAATAAACTCCATGCGCAATGGAACAGTAAATGATAGTGTTAATTTTTTTAGTTGTTTTCAAGGAAAGGCATTTTGGTCTAGGGTTCTTGGGACCTCACAGGGAGGTTCCCTGCATCCTCAAGTGGGAGCTAGATGTTATCTCCCAAAATTAATTTATTTTGATAGGATGAAGAATTCGAGTCATGTTATGAAAGATCTAAAGATGACTAACAAATTGAGGGTCTCTGGTTTTGCTATATTTGAGAAAATTGGAAGTTTTAGCTTTCGGTGGCTTAGGCGGGGTTCTTAACAGCTCATTAGCCACCGAAAAGCTTTGTTTCAGCAACTAACAGTTTAATGCAAGATAAAGGTTAACCACCAAAATCTAGCCCGATCGATTAGTTGGTGAAAGCACTTTCGGTGGCTTAAGCGAGACCTTCAAACAGCTCATTAGCCACTGAAAAGTGTTGGTTTCGACAGCTTAGCAAACAGTTGAAGGAGGGTGTTAACCACCGAAAGCATGTAAAAGGCATTGGGGAAAAAGCGATTTTGGTGGCTTAGGAGAAAGCTCTGATGGTTCATTAGCCATCGAAAGGCTCGTCTTTTGGCGGTTAAAAGGGAATATCTGGAGAGACCACAATCCGCCGAAAGCCAAGTTTTACAGCGCCATTTGGAAATCATTTTCGGTGGCTTAGGCGAATAGGTCAGCATTTCATTAGCCATCGAAAGCCTTATTTTCGGTGGCTAGAAAACAATGTCTTGAGGGCCCTTAACCACCGAAAAGGTGAAAAGAAGAAAACGGTTAGAAACCTATCAAATAAAGGCTCGTCAGCGCAACAACGATCATCAAAGGGCATGATAAACCACCGAAAAGATAGGAGACTGCATCAAGGTGCAAGTAAATGATGGTTAAAAGGCCCGTCTTTTGGCGGTTAAAAGGGAATATCCGGAGAGACCACAATCCACTGAAAGCCAAGTTTTACAGCGCCATTTGGAAATCGGTTTCGGTGGCTTAGGCGAATAGGTCAGCATTTCATTAGCCACCGAAAGCCTTATTTTCGGTGGCTAGCAAACAATGTCTTGAGGGCCCTTAACCACCGAAAAGGTGAAAAGAAGAAAACGGTTAGAAACCTATCAAATAAAGGCTCGTCAGCACAACAACGATCATCAAAGGGCATGATAAACCACCGAAAAGACAGGAGACTGCATCAAGGTGCAAGTAAATGATTGAGGAGGTCATTGTTCAGCTGATGAGGACCAATGCAATTGGAGACCCTACTCTTCCCTTCATCTGTCCAAAGAACTGTAGAAGATCTCCACTGGGTATCCAGGTTGCTTTAAACATAATTGCTGGGCATGGGGTCTCGAAAACATCAACCAAAGCCATCATACTCTGACCTAAGCATCACTCATGCAATTAAAAACCCTCATAATCAGAACCCAAACCTTCAGTACACTCCACCTTCAATTATAGAAATTCTCACCACCAGAAATCATCTTTGAGGGTCAGCCTACTAAAAACACTCTTCCATAGAACTTGAATTAATTTTTGCAGGTACCCAGGAGTACCATTCAGCAAATGAAGAAGGGAGGACCTGCTCTTAGGAAAGAGTTGCGAGACATCAACTACCTTAAGGGACATCTAGAAGTCTATCAGTTCTTCAAGGATGCTGGCTGCTATAAGTTTTGTGAAAAAATTCAAGGTTCACACCAGCAGGTGTCTAAGGCATTTGCTCTCTCTTTCGATGGATCCAAGGCAATTATAGGTAAGGAAGAATTTCTGATAGATGAAACCCTAATTACTGAAGTGACTGAACTCCCTAGCACTAGGGAGAAGTGGTTTAAAACCACCATTCCAAAGGATGTAGAGTTTAGATCTTATTTGAAGCCTGAACATAGAGGGGTGGTGTGGAAGAAAAGTGTCCCATCCTCTTGGCTAGAAGAGAGGTGGAAGCAATTACTGAAGGCCATTGTGGTCTACATAACTTGTGAAGGGAGATACAACAGGGCCATGATTTACCATTTCAAATTGATGAACCACTTCACAGGAAAAATCCCACTAAATTTACCTTTCTACTTACATAGGAGCTTGGAAAAAATGGCACACTAGGTGAAGGCTCAACCAACCAAGATTGCTGGGAGATTGTCTCATCATGGTCTTATCCAACTCCTGATCCAAGAATTGCTGAAGAGGAGAAATATGGCGTTGGCATACCTCTTGTTTTGGAATGGCTTTGAAACAGGCCTGCAACCACAAGAAAAGGGGAAGTATCCTTCTAAAAAGTCTAGCACACCAAGGAGTGGGAAAAGGAAGAGAAGGGCTATATCCCCAATAACAACAGAACAACCTCCTTCCTCTTATAAAGCCAAGAAGGTCAAAAGAAACCTAGATTTTAGTGAAAAGGGCCAGGAAGTCACAATACATAGTGGGAACATTTTAAACCTGCCCTACTCAGATTCAAAAGAGGAAAGAGAGGAAGGTGCTGACCTAGCATTGCAAGTTGTAGTAGAGATTGAAGAACTCCCATCACCTGCACCAAAAGAGCAAGATGAACCAACAGAGAAGTATTCCTCTAGCAAGCCCAAGACATAAATGATAAATTAGTTGCTGAGGCAAGTGTATGAGATGGAAATTTTAGAAAGAGAGATAAAGAAAAACAATTCTACATTGATAAGGAGGAATAAGCTGCTGCACAACTCTTACCTAGAGATGAGAGAAAGGTATGTTTTTCTAAAAAGACTAAACAAAAGATACCTGAAAGACAACACAAGGTTGTATAGAATGATTAGGCTTTAGAGGATGTAGATGAAGGAGGCTAAGCCAAACCCTAGCACTCACCTCATATTGGAAACCCTAGCTGAAGCTACTGTAAGCCTTCAACCTCTAGAATCAAGACAGGCTGCTGTTAACCTTCCTAACATAGAGCCTGATAAATCAAAAGATAAGGAAACAAACTTGAAAGAATTATTTTGGAGGTGGCTTAAGAATTTTTTGAAAAACAGGGCTTTCGGTGGCTTAGGTGGATGCTGAGGCAGTTCATTAGCCACCGAAAGCAACACTTTTGGTAGCTAACGGTTCCGATATTTTGACCTCTTAACCACCAAAAGTAGAAAGAGGCACATGATAGAATTTTGGCACGAAGGACTAGTTTTGGGAAAACATGACTAGCTCAGGGACAAAGTATAAAGATGAAGGGCGCTGAAGAACAACATTAGGGAAGGTATGCTTTAGTTTTGCAGTGACATAAAGGAAGAAAGGGTCACTAACACTAGACTGTCTAAGTAAAATAGTGACTTATCCAGCAGAGGACCAGTGGTAGTTATTTCCAGTACTCACTTTAGTTATCAGAAGGTTCAAAAAGTGAACAAGTGTTAGAGTTAGTTAAACTAGTAGTTAAATTAGGGTTTCTGACCTAATTTTGCAAAAACATTAATTTTATCTATTTTTAGTAAAATAGATTCAATTTTTCAAGATTTGAATATTTTTGTAAAGGCTATAAATCCTAAGACTTATGTTATAGAAAGGGTTCGACTTCAGGGACCTGTAGACCATTACTATTGTCAAGCTTTTCATATTGCTCATGACCTAATATAAGATCTTTTGCTATCATATGCTCAACTTCCATTTTCTGTCTATTCTGTGCTTATGCTTGAATGTGTTATTCAGGTTTATTGATGTTTGATAGCTATCATCCTATTGGCATATTAGTGATTTGAATGATAAGTACTTTCCTTGTTATGATCAGCCATTTATATATATCTGTTTTATGTATGAATCTGCCACCAAGATAAGTTCTCCATCTCTGCACCATATTATCAAACCTCTAAACAGTGGTAGTTAGAAGCCTTATCCCTTATTTAGTTTCATGCATGTCTTGAGAGTGCGAGTTTCTATAGGTTACTTGACTTGATCCAGTTAGAAAAACCATAAAAACATTTAAGTTACCAGGCATCCTCAAGCTGGAACCTAGAGGAGTTTCCTGGAGTGATAACAGTGAGGAGATGAGCATGCGACTAAAGGTAGAGAATCCATGGGACTGTGGAGAGCGAATGCTTGAGCTCCATAATCTGATGTAGCTTCAGAAATAACTAATGATTCACAAAATAAAATATCAGCAGCCTCATAATTGGAAACTAACACCAAATCCCCAGCAACAAATTTGAAGAAGACTTGCAGTACTTGATTTTTCACACCAAAATTGGTGAGAGCAGCTATAAGCATGAATGAAAACTATTGGAATCTAAAATTTGAACCAAATAATATCATATCAAATACAAATAAGATCATATCAAATCCAAATAAGTTCATATCAGATCCAAAATTATGGTCCATCGAGATGGTAGATGCACAGTTTTCTCTTTCTTCAACATTCTGAATATTGGTGCATGCAATCCTGTAGGAATTTGCTGGAAGATCTAGATAAAGGAGAGCGAATTTGGTCATGGGAGCCAATTTGGGCCTAGGGAGCCAATTTGGTCATGGGGATGCTTGTTTTTGGACCCAAATCACCCACTTAAGCCCTAAACCCACATTTGAGAGTCAAATTAGTAATTTTCAATTATTAATTTTGATTTTCTCTCCAAAATGACTTAGAGGGTAAAATAAATGGGAAAATAGGAGAAAATCCAATTCCTAAATCAAAGGAAGTTTGTCTGGGACTTATCTCTAAGGTGTCAGGGAGGTTGAGGATATTGTCTAGAGAATTAATGAAGAGGTTGGAGCATCTATAGTCAACAAGAGAGAGGCTTCTACTTGTCTTATTCAGAGGAGGGAACATTCTCCGCTGAAGGGCACATTCCTCCACATGGAGGAGTTGGTTGAAGAGGTGGAGGATTCCCAAAGAAAGTGGGATACCTCATGAGAGGTGGAATCATCCCATCCTATGAATTCAAACCTCCTCCCACAATTATCTCAACCCCCATAACCACCTCACACTTGGTAAATTTGGCCCCCCTAGGGTTTGAGCTCCATTTTTGCTATAAAAGCAAGGCTTTCTTCCTCATTTGAGAGGATGTATTGAACCTCTACCCATAGTACTCATGTTGCTGATATTTTTTTAATAAATATTGAAGGATATGGAGGCTCATTGTGGCATTGTTTCATGGTTATGCAATTGGATAATTTATGAGGTGACATTAAGCTAAATTAGGCTTTCTTTTTTGTCAAGTTTCGTAGTATTGATCTAGATTCCTTTGGATGAACATTTGCTGTTGTCAATTTGTTCATTTATGTTTTATTTGTAGAATATTTCATGATTAATTTTACTCCAAAACTCCAAAACAAATTACTTCATCATTAACAACTAAAACTTAAGAGCCTTAGACAAATATTTCTTAGGGACCACCCCCCTTGGCCTTGTTAGGAATTAGCCCTAAACGGAGGAGTCAATATCAAGTGACAATACTTGAATCAAGACTTGACCCCAAGGAAACACCTAACGACTTGAATATTTTTGATGCGTTTAACCCCCAAGTGTGTGAAAGGTGGCAACACTTTTTGGTGCCTTTGCCAGGGATAAATCTTTTTATTCCCGGGTTACGACTTTTGTTTTCTTTATTTTTTGTTTTTTCTTTGTTTGATGAATGATTAGAATATATTTTTGATTCTTTGTCTGGCGACTCAACTCACACATTTTTTCATTTATACAAAGAAAAGAAAAAAATAGAATTTATTGTGAAAGATTTATGATGCATATTTTTGTTTTCACATGGTGACTCCATTGAAGGGATAAAACCCTTGTTTCTCACAAAAAATGTTGATATTGATTGTGTGTAGATGAGCTCATGCAAACAATAAGATTTTAAAGCTCATTATTTTGACAGCTCCATGGTTATATCAAATGCTTGATATTGAGTAACAATATGGATGAGGAAAGAGCTCATATTTCCAGTGAATATGCTTCCATTAACTTCTCAAACATCCCAAGACTCCCTAATTATAATAATGGCGAAGATATATATGATCATCTACATATATTTTGGTGAAATGAGCATGCAGAGGTCTGACATGTCATATCTTTCCTTAAATTTCTGGATGACATCAATGTTTTGTATGAAGATAATATGATGGAGATGTTTGTTAGTACTCTACCAGGAAATGCTTGTGAGTGGTATCTCAACCATCTTCCAAATAAAGCTATTACTTTCCTTTCAAGCTTCCTTAGAATATTCTTGAGGCAGTGGCACACAAGCGAGACTGACATGGAAGATTTAGACAAGTTCCTGGAAGGGTTCCTTTTCACTTCCTTTCCCTAGATAGAGTATCATGAGGAATACCCTAAATTACCTTGTCTCATTAGGATAGGAAATGATAGTTATTGGGTGCTGCCTCCAAGAGATCACAACGAAGAAGAAATCCATGATGATTCCATTGAGTTTGTGCATGAATATCCATTAATTGAAAATATTGTCAAAGACCCTCCTCATGTAACATCAAGGGAGAAAATTGATGATTGGGAATGATTTCGTGATTATTTCAGTGATGATGATCACATTTATACTCTAGATCTACCTCAGGATGAAACCATTACATTAGATTATAATGAAACTTATGATTAAAGATGTAATGTGCATGATGCAACTCCTACCTGTTCTCCATATAATGATGGTAGTCTGGAAGGTTTACTTCCTTGTGACCTTTTTGCTGAAGAAGATGAGTATTAAGATGAGGACAAGTATAGCATGGAGCATAATACAAGTGAGGAAGACTCCCTTATGTCCGACAAAGATGTTGATGAGGATTCTTGGACATTCTTTCAAAATCCAATCTATGGCATGTATGAAAAATAATGAACCAGAAAATTTTGATGGTTTTGTTGATAGTCCTGTCTATGACATATCTAACAGAGGGATTTTTGAGTCTCTTGATGGTTTTTATTGAAGATCCTATTTATAAGGGTTTAAAAGGAGAGCGCATAGATCTTGTGGCCTTGGGAAATTTTGATATGGAAGAAGAGCATGAAATTTATACACATGATGAGTCTAAGCCGTACATCAATATCGGTAATGAAGACAAAGAGAAGCAAAAAAATTAAGAACTTGATAACAGTGACAAGGAATATATCACATTTGACATATATGGGGAGGATGACTATTGGACTTTTATTGAAAATCCAACCTATGACACTTTTGAAAATCTTTTTGAAAATCCCATTTATGATATGTCTAGTGAGGAGAGTGTTTATTCTGAGACTTATGGAAGTTGTAAAGAAGAGCAATCATAATTTTCATATGATCAGTCAGAGCTGTATTTGAGTATCTTTAATGAGGACTTGGAGAAGCAATCTAGTGAAGAGTCATACTGGGTGCAACTAATTGAATATTTTTTTCAGCCATCGTCTTCACATACACTGTTCCTTATGATTTGGAGTAGTTTGGGGCTTATATATAGAGTTGTTGATAGATAAGCCCTTTGGATGAGTATGATCACTTGCCTCATCATAGATATTTGTACATTAGTCCTATCCAATATTGGATAGAAGAAGCCTGCAAGAGGACTTGCCAGTTTTGGAAGCAGTTCAATGACCTTCTCCATGATTATAATTTCTCATTCAACCTTCCCATCTTGAAGTTTCATGTAGGTTTGCATTCCTGGACAATGTTTCCTTAATTTGGCTGGTAACCAAAGACAAGGCAAAAACCTTTAAAATTGATAAAATGCTTAGGTGGCTACATTGGATATTTGATTTTACCTAAGATATTTATTTTATCTTGTTTAGATTAGGAAAATAAGCTCCGTAAAGTGAGCATTTTCTTTATGCATTTATTTTATGTACTTAGGAATAAAATTCTCTTTCATTATTTAGTTTTTCGTTCCTTTCAATAAAGCAAAATTTGGATCATTGATTCTTTTCATAAAACTTGTGCTACTAAGGTTTTCTTTTCAAGATGAAATGTTTTTATAGATTATAAGAACGAGAGAATCAAGTGTTCTCGTATGCTCTCCTTGCCTGAAGAACATATCGAGCACACGTCCCACAGTTGGAGCCACTAATTTATCCACTAAGTTTCAATTAGTGGATTTTTCAAGTGAGCCACCAAGGATTGTAACAAATCAATTGTTCTTACTCAGTGCTCAGGGAGTTCCATGGTTTCATCAGGAATAGTTGTGGCCCTTTTTTGCATGTTCACACCCCCTCATGGGAATTGTAATAAATGACAGCATGATGGTTTGTTTTGTAAAAGGATTGGACTTCTTAGGACTTGGTCATCAAGGTCATCATCCTTGAGTGTTTTCGCCCTCGTCGATTATGCCACGCTTTTTGAAGCGACATATAATTTTCGAGTTTTCCACTCAAAATCCTCCAAAGCTGAGATGGTGAAATTGGTGATTATGTATTAAAAGGTTATTAAATCCTAGGTATATGTATTATACCATGTTATTCATAGTCCCAAAGTTTCTTGGACATGAACTAAGTCTTTCATAGGATTTTTTAATTTTTATATTTTTAATAAAATCATCGATAAGGTGTATTTTAATTCTAAAATTTCAAAAGGTCATAAAATTAGGTATAGGGAGATAATTTGGTCATGGGGATACTCGTTTTTGGACCCAGATCCCCCACTTAACCCCTAAACCCACTTTTGAGAGTCAAATTAGTAAATTTCAATTATTAATTTTGATTTTCTCTCCAAAATGACTTAGAGGGTCAAATAAATGGGAAAAATGGAGAAAATCCAATTCCTAAATCAAAGGCATCTTGTCTGGGATTTGTCTCCAAGGTGTTAGGGAGGCTAGGGATATTATATGGACCATTAATGAAGAGTTTGGAGCATCTATAGTCAACAAGAGAGAGGCTCCTACTTGTCTCCTTCAAAGGAGGGCACATTCTCCTCATGAAGGGCGCATTCCTCCACATGGACGAGTTGGTTCGAGAGGTGGAGGATTACCAAAGAAAGTGGGATACCTCATAAGAGATGGAAGCCTCCCATACCATGAATTAAAACCTCCTCCCACCATTATATCAAACCCCAAAACCACCTCACACTTGGCAAATTCACTCCCTTGGGGTTTGAGCTCCATTTTTGCTATAAAAGTGAGGCTTTCTTCCTCATTTGAGAGGATGTATTGAACCTATTCCCATTGTATATATGTTGTTGATATTTTGTTAATAAATATTGAAGTATTTGGAGAGGGGCATTGTTTCATGGTTATGTAATTGGATAATTTTTGAGGTGACATTCAACTAAATTAAGCTTTCTTTTTTTGTCAAGTTTGGTAGTATTGATCTAGAATCCTTTTGGATGAAATTTGTCGTTGTCAATTTGTTCATTAATGTTTTATTTGTAGAATATTTCAAGAGTAATAGGTTGTATTCGGTTGTACTAATATTCTCCTTGTCTTCTATGATGAAATGTACTAGATTAACCATGCATGTTTGAAGGGTTTTCTAGTTTTTGTAGGTTGCTTTAGGTGAAAGGATTTTGGAGTTCAATTGCATCCACCTTCTTTTCCATTAAATTATATCAGCTGAAATATAATGTGTTTTGTTCTACATATGTTTCTCTCCTTCATACCTTTCAAGACCAGGGCTTGAGGAGCTCTCTCTTCTCTCTCTAAAATTCAAATCTTTCTTGGTTAAGTATCATCTCAAACTAGATCTAGATTCATACTTTAAGTGCTTGTTTTCATAGAAAATTTTACAATTTTTCAAGTACTTGAGTAGTATTAGTTTTTTTGTACTTTTATTTGATCAATTCATGGGATTCTAAAATAAATCGCTCGCTGGTTTTTAGAAGGTCTAAGAAAAAGTAGAAGGAAAGGCTGCCAAAAATCAAACGTTTCATCATTCGGAGCACCCGAAATCCTTCCTTATTTCCTCTTTTCTTCCAAAGAGTGTATAATAATTTTAGTCCATTTTCAAGGGTCAAAACACATTTTATTTTCTGATTTCATCAATTTGTAAAGTCCATCAGTAAAGAATGCAAGTGGGCTACACAACACCCACACTCCATCCCCCCCGGGGGGATTCACATACTCCTTCATGGTTTTCATTTTACTAATCAACACTTGTACACACTTTGCCTTCTAGAAAGCTCGTATAGTTTAGTTATTTTTCTTTGATTTCATTTTTAATTTTCATACCCGACTCCTTCCCACGAATTATGCTCTCACCACCAACCAAAGGCTTTTTGCCGATTATTGGTGGATGATCAGAAAGTGACACATAGTTGCGGTTTATTTTGTCATTAGTGTATTTGATTTTACAATAATTTTTGCTTCATCAAATTGGAATAAACATTTTGTCTTAAACTTGTGTATGCTCTTTCCCTCTGTTGGATTTTCCTAGTTGCCGGGGAATCAAAAGCGGTTTCGACACTCTCTTAAGTCTACACATTAATCTAATAATTCATTAATAAAACCAACTACCTGAAAAAACATTACAAATATTCGGCATATGATGGTTTACAATCCTAGGCAAATTCTTCAAAGGAAGCGGGAACCACTGAGTAGTGACCTCGAGATACAGTCATGCTACATCCTTGTTGGTGTAGTGTTGGACACCTTCTCAGAGACTTCGATTCATCCCACATTACTAAGTGAGTAACGACTTTAGTCATCTTCCATACATATTCTCAGTACTTTCATTATGTCGAGAATCCCCTTATCGTAACTTAACTCATATTCTAATTATTAAAACTGACCAAGATACATTGCAAAACATTTCATTTCAACAACATTATTTTAATTTGACTCCATTGACACTGATCTGTTTCACATTTATTTCAATTTGCTTATGTGTTAATGTTATGCTGCTGAATATTTACTTAAATTTGCAAACAATCTTGTCTCAGTAATTTTACTCCAAAACTCCTAAACAACTTACTTTATCATTGACGACTAAAACTTAAGAGCCTTAGACATCTCTTTCTTAGGGACGATCACATGTTTCGAGCTTCTCATCAAGGATGGATTTATGTGCCATATGGGTTATCTATGTTTTCTTTTAGAGGAATACAAGAAGATGATTTAGGAGGTGCACTATAATTTGGTGGTAGGGTACTTCAATGTGGAGAAGATGATGGTAATGATGTAGTAGAGAACTACTTATACTGCAGAACATTTTTTGTTGGGTTAACCTTGACTAGGTCATACAATAATCAAGATAACCTTGACTCGATGGGTTTACCATGGGCCCTTAAACGTTGATTTGGTCAAATATGGGTTTACACCAATTGGTGGTTTACGTGCCCATGGTATTTGACACGATGAATACTATTTAAAGGCTTGAAGAACTCCATTGTAAAATTCATTAAGAGGCACAATGTTTGGTTGTGCTAGCCATGAAAATAATGGATAGCTATTTGGGTGTTAGTTTTCCCAGTCAGGGGTTTCCAAGGTAAATATTGGCTCTATATGCTTGTTTGTGTTTCTTATTCCTTTATCACTAAGTTATTCGTCTCTCTTAGTTTTACCATTTGGTATCAAAGCTCAGTAGGTTTGGAATTTATAATGAGAGTGGCTTGGTTTTTTCTTGAATGGTGGATTAGATCCTAGTATATTTGGACTTTCTCATGAGAGTGATCTAATATTCAGATTCATCAAGGGAGAGAATGTGTGATTTTTATTTCAATAGGAATTGCAAATATGGTAGATCTTCTGTTTGTTGGTGTTATTTCATGAGATTTGCTTCCAATGTTGTCGAGAAGAATATATTAGATTGGATCTATTGAATCATCATCGAGAGGGCCATGTGGTGGCCATTGAGGTATTCGATATATGAGTAATTAAACAATGCACAATACTCATTAACACTACAAAATAGATTGGATTGATATCTGTCGAATTGATGAATATAACATAGATCATGGACACTTTCCTAGATTCATGAAGATATGACAATGATGGGAGATTGTGTTTCTTTTATTGATCATGAATATGTAATATTGTGGTGTGGATGATGAAGATGGACATGTGTAATATCATATTTGTGAACTAGAAGTATTTTTTGTTTTTCATATATGTCATAAAGGATAGGATTGCAATGTTGTAGGTATGTAGGGCATGGAAGGAGAGGAACATATCCTTCTACATGAATGATCTACAAGAATGTAATATCTGCTTGCTCAACCTCTTGGAGAATTATCTCCTTCATTAAGAAAATTCCGTTGTTGGATTGAAATCTATGACTCTGTCAACTCAAGGCAATGTTTGTGTGATCAAGTTGCCGTGTCCAAGATGAGAAAGTCCACTAGAAAATAACATACGTGTAATTTGTGAATGGTTTCCAAGAAATCATTAGTACTTATATTTTGAGCGACTCCTTTAGTTAATTTCATGCATGCATGGTCATGTGGTTTGGTGCAGTTCAAGCATAGGTTATATAATGTATTGAAGCCAAAAATAGTGCTCTATGGATAATGGACAATGAGAGATTCACAAAAGAAGTCCATATTTGAGCATCACTAGTGTTGAGGTTAATCATTCTCGTCATGAACAAAGATAAATGCATGCACGTAAGAGTTGAGAACATTGATAGGCCAATGAATTGCAGCTAGAAAATAGAATCCCTTGGCTCATTACTTAAATTATCAACCCGAGAGTTCATATAAACTTAAGAGGTACCATGCACTATGTATGCAATTGCAAAGGTATAATTCGTTCGACAGTAAAAGTGAAATGTATTCTAACAACATAAAATTAGCACATCCACTTAACATGTGGTTGGTGAACATCGATAAGTAACAAGTTAAGTTCCACTAATAACTTATCAGTTACTTGTTCTCGCCTTATTCTAGTTAAATGAGTTATCTCTTATAAACTGCGAGTTATCCACGCATCAACTAGGAGTTATCCATGCATCAACTACTAGTTATCCATGCATCAATATATATATATATATATATATATATATGGACAATACACTTGTCTCATACTCGTGCAATCTACAAAAAGCATAGGTGCTTGTCCACCCCAAAATTATCAAATAAAAACACCTATCGGTGTAATAAATTTATTCTAACAAACAAAAAATGAAATCTACTCTAAATTGGAAATGAAATAATCTAATCAACCAAAAAGATTCTATAACAAATTTTAAATGACGCTTAACTACATGTTGTAAGAATGTAAGATCCAAACATTCCACTTGGCACTTAGTTCCCCATCATGTCCTCTAGGGGAAAGCATATGGTGACCTTTTGCGTTCAATTGTGATAGATTTGAATGAAATTCCACTTACTCTGTCTCCAGGTTACTAGACGTAGACATTCAAAAACTATGGTTTCCATGCAATTGATTAAAACAAAGCATTAACCAAGTTGAAATGATGAATTAATACATAAAATAAATGGCATATAGAATAATGTCAAAATAAAATGTTTCAATAAAATCTAATTGAGGGTTGTGAGGGCATAAAACTTAGATTCTCTACTCTGCACTTAGTTCCTTATCAATTTTGTCAAAGACGAGCATCGAGCAATCCTGTGTTCAATTTATAAGTTTTGGTAAAATCTCTCCATTAATCGACCTTCAAGTTATTAAATACATACATTCGGAATTCACGAGTTCCATGCAAGTGGTCATAATAAGCAGAGAGGCTAACATGAACCCAAGTGTTGAAAATGATCATATGTACGAACAAAATGACATTAAAAACGTTAATGCAATTTAATCTAATAAACATGAAAAAAATCTATTTTAAAATAGCAAGGAAATATAATCTACTCTTAAAATCATAAAAAATAAAAAAATGCAAAAAAAAAATTGCAAATAAAGCATCCAACATAAAACTACCTACAGAATGTAGAACTTCTTTAGTTTAGTTAGTGTTACAGAAAATGTAGAAGTTTCTACAGTCATTGTAATCCGAATTTAAAAATTAAGAAATGAAGTAAAATAATAAAGGGAAAGGCATGTAAGGGTCCATGGTAATTCCCTTGAGTGGTCCCAACCCAAGGGATCTCATGGAACCCTTGCTAAACTAACTAATTCAAAGATAAATTGAAACTAGTTTTTTCATTAACAATCTGCCATTAAAAATAGGGCAACAAGCTGCCTCCTACAAATTTAATTTGACCTGTAAGGGACGAATGAAAAAAATGTTTGAGAGAAGAATAATAGAATATTATATTAACCTTGTGCTATCAAATTTACTATCATTTATACAATAATAACTCAAAACAACCCATGCAATCAGCTCCTTGACTTGTGGAACTTGTCCTAGTGAACTAGAAGTCTGCATGCAAGTTGGTGGGATTGATTCCCTCTTTTGGAATTAGACCCTTGCCTTGTTATTTTGAATTTGGATGATCATTGTGTCCTTCTTTAAGTGGTGGTAACTCATGCGAATACTTGTGTTGGCCCTAAGAAAAGTTACACATAATTCAACCAGAATTCTGCTCGGGAATATGAAGATTCAGGTTGCACAATAGAGGGAGCTGCGATAGAAGCAACCATGATGGAAGAATCCACAAAGGAAGAGAAGATGCGATGAGAGCAGTCACGACAGAAGGAAATACGACATAAGAAGAGTACAACAGTTGAAAAGGATAGTTTGACTGATCGTGGGTAAGAAGTTAGTTAGAATCAAACATGCTTTAGTAATAAAGCATATTTGTATTTTCAGGCCGATAGTGCCAACTGTAAGTTGTAACTAAATGTACGAGAATAGGAACGACAACCTGTCGGCTAATAAAATAGAGTAAGTTGATTACAATATGTAAGAGAATATAAAAGGGAGAACCCAAGATGTGAGCGAGTTCTTCGGTTCTCCTCATCTTTCGCCCTCTCTTGGTTTTGTTTGTTGGTTTTGTCTTGTCTAGGCTACTGAATAATTAGAGTGGTTTGTTCTCAGATTTGTAGAAAAGATATTTGTTTAGACAGAGAGTCGATCCAGGCTGTGCACAGATTGACATTAGAGTGAAGGAGAGAAACAATACATAGACCCAATACTAGAGAGCACAAGAGGAGATAAGTTTGTTAAAATTATAAGAAGATATAAAAAATAGTCTACAAGCTGAGTGCATAGAAAAAAGGTGCTAACATATTTCTCATGCTAGATGAAGAGTGCCTTTGTGGTTTTTCCTAGATGGGTTTCCATGTTAAATGTTGTCTTTGTGTGTATTTGATGAATATGGTTATGTCGAATGAATGCATGTTGAGAATAAGTAGATTTGAATAGACCGCATAGCTTTTGTTTATGAATAATTCCATATATATGTGTTGCATTGCCAATAGATTGAATCTGTAATAAGGCTTTTGTATTAAATGTTGTGATATATGTCGACGGATGAGTAGACTAGTATCTTGAATGAACAAACTTAGAATAATAAGTGCAAACCCCAACTTTGGTTGAGATACTTTATAAAGTGTCGCAAGACGATAAATCCCAACCTAAACTGCAGAAACCTGGTTCTGGCAGTTCCCAATAAGATATCTTGAGTGAGACTGCATCTGCATCACAGGTGCTGCCGAATGTGCCCTGCTCTATTGGGGCAATATATGGGTCTTTGTTGATAATCAAGGATCTAAACCTGGGTCGAAGGGGAAGAACACCAACAAATTTACACTTGAGAAAATTTCTCATGCAATCAACTCCTTGATGAAGGAAATTGTCTGCTAGTTAACTAGAAATATGCATGTTGATTTTGTGGGATTGATCGCCCCTTCGACATGGGAGATAGACGAGGAAACTGAGGCTCCTGTAGAGCGGAGAGTCAAGGCCACACTGGTGGCACTCTTTATATAACTTGATATTTCCCTAAACAAAGACAGGAAAAAACCGCTACTATGATTCAATACTTGACCTCGCCCGCCCTGCAATCTATTGTTGCCATCGTTCCTCATCCTCTAAGAAACCCTTGCATGTGCCCCAGGACTGCTTGTATCAGCCCTATAATTGTGAGCCTTGGAAACCAGCCCTTGGAGAGACCCCAACACCGTTATCCATTAAAGAAGAAGAAAAAATTCCCAAATCCACAAAATTAAAACGCTGCGCGATTTCCGCAGGCGACTTTGACAGGCGTCCAGTTTGGCCTTGCATCATCCAGAGAAATTGTAAGTGGACGCACGAAGTTTTGATTTTACCATAAGATGTTTATAGTGGTAGTTTTTTTATTGAGAAAGGTTAAACATGCATGAGAGGATTACTCAACTTGAAGCCATGCTTTAAAATACATGCAGATTTGATTTCATACAAAAATCTTGAATCAATAAATTTGAGTGATAGATGTATAACTACATCAACTAAGAAGAGTAACCGCATAATTTATTTTTCTGTAATGTTCATTTCTTATTTCTTCAGCTGTCTAGGATACCCTATTCATGTCTGAATAATTTTTTTTTGAAATCCTATTCTAGGCTGGCATACTTTTAGGTTTGTCAATGGACTTCTACGTGGATTTTACTGTGTTGGGACCTCTGTCGATTAGGATGATGTTTCGTATCAACCAGGTAAACTACAAGTAATCTACCCTAGCTATTGGATTTGCATCTCGATCCACTTTTCTATATGGATTTTTCTTATGATCTGTACCACCTGAACTGCTATTGCTGCTTCATCTTGAACTGTATCTTGAACTGGAGGATATGCCTTCGCTACTGGAAGTAATTGGGCACGAAACGTATTTATGGGTGGTGCTTATAGTGTAATACCCTGAACTCTCTGAATTTGTTCAGGCCATTCCTGCTCCAGTTTTATTGATATTATATTACATTCCTTGGTTATCCTAGCTAATAACAAACATTAATGGGCATTGATTATATTCTGCTATGAATTCCTCTTCTCTCTCCTTGGTTGATTCACTTTTAAATTGATAAAATTAGGGATCAATGGATGCATAGTAAAATTATGAAAATAAATGTTTTATGTTAACTAAATAGATAGGAGTTAGTTCCGGGTTGAACCATCCCTCTTCAAAAACAACAGTGTTTAAGTTAAATTGCTTCTCCATAGGAAAACAACACTTTACTTTACTGACTACTAAGGTTTACTCTGTAAATTAGTTTAAAATGGACCTTGAAACAACACTTTACTGACTACTGAGGTTTACTCTATAAATTAGTTTAAAATGGACCTTGAGCTTACCTACTGGATGCTTGGAGAAGCCCAACTGTAATTTGTACTCTGTAAATTAGTTTAAAATGGGCCTTGAGCTTTCCTGCTGGATGCTTGGAGAAGCCCGACTGTAATTTGTTGGAGGAATAAACGGAAGGCCTTAGGCTTGAAACCTCTACAAGCCCTTGAACCATGGCTGAGCTTTCCATTTGATATAATTTTGCAGACTAGAACTCACAAATCCCAAAGTAGGAACTTATGCAATTGTGTTGTATCGAAGCAATTGCAAGCAACAAAGCAGAGTATTTGCACATAATCTCTCTATATATTGATTTATTACTATGAGTTTCTTCCCCATGCCATTTGTTTCAATTTCGTGCCATTTATTTTAATGTCATGCAGGCGTAACATTGGCATTGTTTGTAACGCCTTCACTTATATTTTTTTATTTTTCCAAATTGATTAGGTTGAGTGAGATGGGGTCGACACTGGCATTGTTTGTAACACCTTCACTTATATTTTTTTATTTTTCCAAATTGATTAGGTTGAGTGAAATGGGGTCGACCCGAAGTCTTGATTGTACCCATGGTTTCATGGAAAACCACTAGTATAGTGAAAGTTAATTTGTGTAGTGCATTGCATATTTAAAGGCATTGTCATGAGGACATGGTACGTTGCATTATAACTTCTAAGTTCAAAATTGAAATTAGTCTTTGCATTTGTAGAATAATATAATTGATTATATGTATATTTTATTACTTTTCTACATCTATATTTCATTTATCTAGTTTGACAGCCTAATTTAGCGAACATATGGCATTAGATTTCATGCCAAGAATCCTGATGTTTAGATGTTGAACTTGTGAAACTCATGTGACATAAGAGATATGCTATGAGTTATTTATAACCTAGTAGGGTGAATAGTTCGAGAGCCTAAGCCTTAAGGCTTAAGGTGATGTCACTTGGAGTGAGCCACAATTTAAGCATTAGATGCAAGGCCAATCAAGAGCTCGACAGAGCTAAACAGAGGTCACAGTTCTTCACATTTCTAGTTGCATCCCCTTCCGAGGCTGTTTCACTAACTGCAGGTCCATATTAGTCCCACATTTGCATTGTGGAGCACCTTGTTATAGAAAACGTTTATGAGCAAAAAGAGTATTATATTCTTATGACAAGTTGTGAACATGTATGTTATAGCTTGAGTAAAAAGTGTCAAGGGTGTTAGGGACCTGCATGAAAGATTTATGTTGCTCAAGTATACAGACCCACTCTTTCATGATTAGGAAATTTCAATGGAAATATTGATGGACCGAACCTTAAATAGGGCTTCACCCATAAACCATTTTCGACAAACTAAAACAGACAGAATCAATGTTCGAATGAGAAGCAAAAAACAACTTTGCACTAAACTGCATGTACCTCCTCATAACCGATTTCTTTTGAATTTGTTTTAATGTCATGCAGGTGTAACATTGGCATTGTCATGCCATTTGTTTTAATGTCATGCAGGTGTAACATTAGCATTGCTTGTAGCGCCTTCACTTAGATTTTTTTACTTTTCCAAATTGACTGGGTTGAGTGAGATGGGGTCGACACTGACATTGTTTGTAATGCCTTCACACAACTTCTCTCCTTTTGAAAATTTTATAGTTTTATGTTAATTTTATTACTTAATGGTATAGTAAAATGTTTAACAAAATTTTAGGAAAGGATAAAATATCTTGCAACGTTTAAATATATTAGAATGACATTTATTTTTATTTTGAAATTTCATAATATAAATATTTTTATCATAGTATATTTGAGTAAGAGGTAAAATTATTTTTTATTTACATATTTTTATTATACATGTGTGTGTGTGTGTTTTTAAATATATATGTATAAAATTGTTACATAAAGTCCATATGGTTTTTATATTTGATAAGTGTGTTAAAATAATCTATGTAATGTCAATTTCATGTAATGAATTTTTCATTTTAACTCAAGTTATTGAGGAAGGCTTGGAATTTGACGGGCATATGCCCTCCCGTCAAAATACTATTGAAAATATTAAGAACCGTTTCAAAGAATGGGAAAATAATTCACTGGAACTTATTTTCATGATAAAAAAATTCAAAACGTTATTAATTTTTATTAATAGGTTTTTTTTAAGATAGGTGTATACTTACATAAGTGGTTATTATGATATATGTAATAATGGAAATTGTTGTCTTACTTTACTAAAAATGTTCTATTTGATTGAAGGTAGGTGGTGAGTTTTCCTTCAATTACTTACATAAGTGGTTATTATGATATATGTAATAATGGAAATTGTTGTCTTACTTTACTAAAACTTTTCTATTTGATTGAAGGTAGGTGGTGAGTTTTGATTTCTTTCAATTTCTTTTTTTCTTCTTATATTGGCTTAGCATTATTCAAATATGGAGTCATGCCCTCACTTTCATTGCCTTTCTTTTTCCTTTATACCCTTCCTTTAGAGGATAAGTTACTTTTCAAGATCAAATGTGCAACTCGAAGAGAGAGGTGGGTACCATTTTAGAACAAGCATTAGCAATTTATCATCTAGCTAATAAAACATGGTTTATCCCCACTCTGTATTTAGGCTTGTCTTTATGTCCTTCATGGCCTATTTGAGATGTAGTAGTCATTCTCCAAAATCTGGTAAAGCTCATCCTCACTTTGGATCCATTGAAATAGAACTTGAGTTTAGAGTCTTGTAAGTAGTCAAATCTCTACCATCCTCAAAAGGATGCCTAAGTAGGCTATAACAACATTTATTCTATTTTTATTGAGTTTTAAGTAGGCTATAACAAAATTTAATTTATTTTATTAAGGTTTAATTTTTTCCGTAGGCAATTGCAAACCACTACCTATCACAGATGCAATGTCGAGGACATTGCCACCTCGTGGCTCTTGTTTTTCATCATTTGCTAATAACGAGGCATTTTTCTCTTGTGATGTTAGAATTAATATTGATAATTTTTATATTGGTCTTTATGCATTCGATTTGTTGTAATGAGTATTTTATTACGTTTTGGCATATTGTTATTTTTTAAACATAGACATATTCCCTTGCGTGGACCTGTGTGCATATATTGTTTTTATATATTAGGTTGAACACATATTTTAGTGATGTTTCATGTGTCTATGAAACATGGTGAATGGCGACTCGAAAGGAATGGCAAGAATTGAGGTTGAACATTGGTGGAAGCACACATAGGTGCAATGAAATGGAGAATAAGTTTGTCAACATAATGCCATATTGCAAAATTACATATAAACGTGCATACGACTATAAGACCTTGTATAGGCATGTGTACCCTTGGTTTGTGGGATCACCAATGTAAGGTTTAGACGTAGACCTAAGTGACAAGGGGCATGCCATATTCCTAGATACTCGATTATAAAATTTGAGGGTGTAGGCGGTTATCCAAGTCAAGCTTATAGATGGTAATGTTTGATTAATATTGACTCGATCATAAGGTAAATTAATATAAACTTGATTTGATCAATGATTTGTTTATCATTGGTGGTTTGTGGGCCCATTCTATTTGCTAACCCATGGTATTTAATGTGATGATTTTAAAGGCTCAAAGAACTCCACAGGAAAATGCCTTAAGTGGCTTGGTGTTTGAACGACTTGGCCAATGAAATAACAAATATCTTTTTGGGTGTTGGTTTTTCCGATTAAGGGTTTCCAAGGTAAATATTGGCTCTAGGTGCATGTTTGTGTTTCTTTTTCCTATGTCATTGTTCTATTTCTCTCTCTTAGTTCTACCATTAACAAATATGTTTGATTGTTGCATCATTAAACCCACAATATAGAAGAATGGACCATAGAACCCTCTACCCACTCCAAATATTTTTATGAGTTACTCTCAATGGAAGTGTTATGTTTTCCCTCTACTAATCCTTGTCATGATGCATTTTTGTGGTTGTTGATTGGTTCTTTAAGATGAAAATTGTTGCACCCTACAACAAGAATGTCATATAAAAATGTACTACACCAAGAAACTCTTATTTTATCATGTTTTGGTTCATTTTGGGTTGCCAAACACCTTTGTCCATGATAGGGACAACAAGGTCCTAAGTATCTTCTAGTACAACCTTTAGTCCATGATGGATACCATGATGACCAAATCAACTAGCTCTTATCCCCAAACCGATGGAAAGATGTAGGTAGTCAACATGATAATTGTGCATATCTTATTAATGTATAACTCTAATCATTCACATATAGGGGATGGAATCCTTCACTAGAAGATTCTAGAGAAGTTGATACCAGCCAAAATTACATCCATGCCACCAAAACAATTCATTATTAAATTTCTCATTTTTTTACATTTTTTCTTGTTTGAATGGTAAGGTTTTTTTGTAAGGTGTCACTTTTTATTTGCGAAAAAAGGAAAACACAAATGTCCAAAAGTGCCACTACTTGAATTCCCGAAAGATCCATTGCATCCCATAAAATGTCCATGAATTATGTCTTTTAAAATGTTTGATTTTTCCATGAAACCTTTACAACATCTAATATAATCTATTATATACAATTTATATTTATATTTGAGTCAATTTAATATTTTTTTTTACTATTCTAATTTTCCAGCGTTAATGCATCGGATCCCATCAAAACTCCATAGTTAAACGCTCTTGGGCTAGAGTAGTACTGGGATGCTTGACCTCCCAGGAAGTCCTAGTGTTACACCCTCCAACCCTTTTTGACCTATATAAATAAGAAGAAGGATAAGATTTTACATCTCTCTAAGCTAGATCCTAAGAAATTCTAGAGACCAATTCTAATTCCCAAAACTAAATAGAATAATATGATTGTATTGAAGGACTAGAGTTCAAATCTTAAGAAGATTTATGAATCAAATGATGTTGTGGAAAAAATTCAACCCCTTTTTGCGGAAGATGAGGATTTTTCTTTAGAAGATACATATTTTGAGATTAAGTGCCTCATGAATGGGAAAGCTAAGGGTATCAAAGGATATCGAGCTGAAATTATAAAAATTGGAGGGTTTGTACTCATCCCTCACATCCACAAGCTCTTCAATCTAGTAGTACAGGAAGGATTCTCTAAACCTTGGACTTAGAGCCTTATTGTACCCATTTTTAAAAGCAGAGATAAAAATAACCCCTCTAATTATAGGACCATTATGATTAGCCCTCTCTTAGCCAAGTTATGTGGTATTACTTTGGAAAATAAGATCAACATATGGCTAGAAAATATGGTAAAGAAGATCAAGGGAAATTTGGTTTTAAAAGGTATCATTCCACCATAGAACACCTCATTACTCTCATGATCATTGCAGAGGAATATTGCAATAATAAGATCAATCTTCTTTGCTACTTTGTGGATTTTACGAAATTTTTTAAGGCAGTGCCTAGAAATAACTTGTGGAAAATATTAAAAGAGTTAAAGGTTCCTTCGAGTTGAGAGTCACCACAATAAGGTTCTGCGAGAATGTCATTGTCAACTTTGAGAACAATGAGGGTTGGTTAGAAGATATTAACTGTAATATATGAATTAAGCAAGGTTTCCCCCTCCCCCCTACCATTTTTGGTATAGACATTGATAAGTCAAAAGGTTATTTAATAGAGGCAGGATGCATTGACACATCGTTAGTAGGAGTTGTCATTATCCTCCTTATTTATGTTGATGATATTATTGTTTTGGAAGGATGTCCCTCTGATCTTGATAATAAATTAAGAATTCTCAAGGATTTTTGCTTTGGTATGGGCATAGCCATCAATATCTGTAGAACCAAATTTATGTTGATAAAATCTATTAAGGTCATGCTCGCTCATTTTTTGTATGATAGTAGCAACTTGGAGGAAGTGACTTCGTACAAATATCTTGAGATTGATATCCATCTCAAGCTTAACTAGAACTACAACATCAAAAAATGATCAATGGAGGGTGGAAACCTTATTTTGGTCTTCAAAACAATTGTAAGTCGACAAACCTTGTGACGTGGGATAAAAATTAATTATTCTTTAAAACTCTCTTCACTCTTGTTCTCATGTATGGGTGTGAAGTTTGGGGTTGCAGCCTCTCCAGAGAATATTGGAGAAGGATTGATCAAATCCACACACATTTTATAACTTACAATATTGAAATTAAAAGCAAGACGCCATATCATATTCTTCTAATTGAAGTGTGTCTTTCCCCCATCGAGAACATAGCTATGAATAAGTACCTAATGTACAAGAAAAAAATAAATAACTTCGGAGACCAGAGACTTCCAAAAATTTCTTTAACTTGCAGTCAAAACCCCCATTCAAAACCACGTAAGGATCAAGCGACGCTGGCTTAAATATGCCATTTCTTGGTTAAAGATGTGGGGGATTGACAAAAATGTCACTTTGAAAAATATAGATGATATTAAAAATATTTTTACTTATAAATTCAAAGATAAGTTGTTGTGATGAAAATTTAGAGGATAAAATAAGTTTAAGATATTACAAGGAGGTCATTAACCCTAATATTGAAGATCACAATTATTTGTTTGTTTTAACTAGTGCAAAGAAGAAGATCCACATAACTAAAATAAGAATGAACTCCTATGATCTCCATACTGAAGTAAGGCATTGAACATTTCCTAAAACTAAATAAGCTGAAAGGACCTGTCATCTTTGTGAGACTATGAGTGTTGAGGATGAAAATCACGTCCTCTTAGATTTCCACGCATAGACCAACATAAGATATCAGTTTCGAACCTACCCAACCTTCTTTCTCATCAAAATTTTAGTAATTTAGGAACACTCCTCTCCAATATTTTTGAGCACATAAATAAAACTCTAAAGAAACCAAGTAGTTCCTTACTTTTCTTTCTTAAGGTATGATAGACCAAAATTGGTCCAAGTGGACGTTAATTATCATCATCATCATTAATTTAAAATTAAATTTCACTTTTAAATCATTTAAATTATTGAAATAAACCGTTTTGGGAGAAAATTACCACTTTGAGATAAAAGCCAAATGACACTCTTCATTACTAAATAATGAAATGCTCTCGTAAGTCTCTTCTATGCCATTAGTCCTTCGAGATTTGAGTCGACCCTCCAAAAATTCAATATCTTGGATCTCAAGACCAAAAGAAGAAATTTACTTTGAGATGAGGAAGCCACCCTAAAATTGAAAAGCAGATCCATTTGGCTCCAAAAAGGGGACAATAATACAAAATACTCTCATAATTACATCAAGCATAGGGAGAACACCAATTCCATCTAGGAAATCAAGGATGACGATGGGGATATGGTCTTAGGTTCCCATGGAATTGCAAATGTAGGTATGCAACACTTCTTTGGATTATATAAATAATATCCATTTGCCCCCATTCCCTCCATGCTGGAAGTCATCGCTCATATCCCTAATTTTGTATCGGCAGATCAGGATAACTCACTTAATGAGACTATTTCAAAAGATGAACTTATAGAGGCCAATAAGTCTTTGCAACATGATAAAAATTCCAGGGCCAGATGGATGGCTAGTTGAATTATACTCGGGCATGTTCGAGGTCATTGGTGAAGATCTAGTAGCAGTCATTGATGAATATCAGGAAAAGGGAAGAGTATTAGCGACTTTAGCACTACTTTCGGTACTCTAATCCCCCAAGTTGACCATGTGAAAAGGATGGAATAGCTCATGCCCATTTCTTTATGTAACTGTATCTATAAATGCATTGCCAATACACTAGAAAATATAATCAAAGGAATTATGTCCGAGGGGATCTTTCCTAAACAATTTTCTTTCCTTGAAGGGCGTCAGATACATGATGCAATAAGCATTGCACATGAAATACTGCACTCGGAAAAGATAAATCATGCTCCTTCTATTGTTATCAAAGCTGACCTTACAAAGACATATGAACGTGTAAATTGGACTTTCCTCAAACTTGTCATTACATAGATTAGCTTTGAACTTACCATTGTGAATTGGATTCTTTCATGTGTTCAATCTATTAGCTTTGTGGTTATCGTCAATGGTTCAACATCTATTTTCTTCAGACCTGGCCGTGGCTTAAGGAAATGATGCCCTCTCACCCCCGTTTTATTTCTCCTCATTATGGAATGGCTCAATAATATAATCTCTTCAGCTAGAGAGAATGGTACTCTTAAAGGTTTCCACTTGGAGCTTCAATTCATATCACACATCTTTTGTTTGTTGACTATATCCTACTATTCTTTGATGGATCCCGTAGGGAGATTGTTAAGATAAAAAATTTACTTGTACTATTATCAGAAGCTACAGGTATGAAGTGTAACCCTAGGAAATCTACTATCTCTTTTATGACCTTGGATATTTCTGTCACAAATTGGATTTCTAGACAACTTGATTGTGAAATTTGTGAATTAAGTCAGGGCCTAAATAAACCTAGAATTTCATATTAAGCCAAATGATTGCAATAAAAATATTGGGCCTAGATAATCTATAAAGTTTAGAAAAATATGAATATTTGGTGCAATAGATGGATCTCCATAGCTGGTGGATATGCGCTTATGAAGTCAATCCTGGAGGGTCTTCCTGTATAGTGGGTTACATTAGCCCATGTTCCCATTGGTGCTCTTGAGAATATCAAAAAGTTATGTTTCAACTTTCTTTGGAGAAGATAGTCAAAAGAGAAGGATCTTAACTAGATATCTTGGCATATATTAACTCTCCCTAAACAATTGCGGGGTTGGGGACTACAAAACCATCTAATATTTTCCAAGGCACTTGCAACAAAAAGGTATATGCGGAAACTGGTTTCCAATAATGGTCTCTGGGTTAAACTGATACATCAAAAATACATACATCCAATGACTATCATGGAAAGGTTTAGACTTGGCCCAAAGTGATGAAGAATATATCTATTATGTGGAAATCCATGATATCAACCTTTGATATTATTGGGGACTGGCTATCTTAGAAGGTTGGGGATGGAAGAAGTATTAGAATAGGAACAACTCCTTGGATTGGTTTCTTGGAAGAACACATAATTCCTAAGGATATGATTGTTACACTCACTGATAGAGGTTATACTTCTTAAATAATGTCCAAGATCAACTCACTTCCACCCATATTCAACAAGAATGGCTTCATCCATAACACATGGGATTTCAAGGCAAAGAGAAAGTAAGATGGGAAAACTATATGAAATCCCTTAAAGACCGTGAAATTAGAATTGAGGATGAGAAGAATACAATCAAGTGGACCAAAAATGGTACAGGTGGATCTTATCAGCTAAGACTTGGTTACAATATTATCGAGGAAGAAGAATAATATCGACTAGCAGTTGAATGGTGGAACCATATTATCTAGAATTAAAATTCCCTTTGAATACGATCCTTTTCATGTGACTAACTCTGTTAGGTAAAATTCCTGCTTGGGACCATCTCTCAAAATTTCTTGAAATATCCCAAATCCCGATATTTTCTATTTCTAAGCAAAAAGGCTGATACAACTGGGCATGCAAACTGCCATGCAAAAATCCCTATTTTATAGGAAAAATTAGGGTTAGGGTTTGTGAGATAGAATGAGCACTTACCACTGATAAGCCGGTGAAACTGCTTCGGATAAAGTATGCAAGCCCGAGAACTAGATCGGAGATGGGCAGACCTCTTCTGCTCATAGTGAACCCCCAGCAGCAAGAACCCCAGTCAGAAAAGGGTGACGCTATCAGTGAAGGAGGTGTCCGATGAAGC
>LPNX011235592.1:373495-397472 GCA_001517045.1 Pseudotsuga menziesii
GTTCTCCATTACTACTTATCTAGAATGAAACCTCTTTGCTGACATATTGGATTAGTGCACAATCTCAATGTTGTCCTGGTAGAGATGGAAGGCATCTAGAAAGTCTCAGTGAGATATGGATGAATGTTGTATTGGCTAAAGTAGTTGCATGATCATATATTTATGCATAAGTATTTTCCAGTATGAATATTCCATATGAAATGTTCTAACCATACAAATGCATTTGACTTGTAGGAAAGATCACATACATAATCGCCTGCAAGCAAAGAAGGATGAAACTTGTTCCGAAGAACAAGTGACGACATTTCAAAATCAAGAATAATATGACGAATGCAGTGACATCATTGATGCAGAACCTTCCAGCCACCAAGAAGAAAGGGAAGACCAGTTCAAGAAGAATGATGTCAAGGCACAGTATCGAGGCCTGAAGAGAAGTTCATAGTTCCATCATGCAGTAGATGGAAACATCGTGGGATACAAAGAAATATTCGTAGCATGAGGCTTCTCATGAAAGGAAGGCCTAGACTATGGAGAGACATTTGCAACCAGTAAGAGTTGAAACACATACATGATGAGATTGATGAAGATCTTAACCTTTGCTACAAGGTTGAAGATGCAAATCTATACACTAGATGGTCACATAGAATATTAGTAGCATAGGAAGCTACTCGTCACTCCAGTACATAATGTTTTCAGTGCATAGAGCACAGAAGACAGAGGAAGTATGATGCTTCGCTTCAGAGGGAGTGACTATAGAATATCTTGAGGTTCGACATGGTACGACAGGATGGGAAGATTACTGATGACTCTAGGCTTTACTGAGAGTAAAGCAGATTCCAACCTTTGCTTCAAGGTTGAAGACAGAAGACCAGTGATGCTCTTGTTATGTGTCGATGCACTATTGTTCTAGGCATGGAGGTGTGGCAGAGTACAGATGGGATCTTCCTTGGACAAGGGAAGTATGCAGTAGAGATCCTGAAGAGGTTCAGGATGATGGACTACATGACGACACCTATGGCAATGAACATGAAGCTATTAAGTGATGCTTCATTAGAGACGGTTGATGCTACGATGTATCGTCAGATGATTGGGTCCTTGACTAGATATTTGCCTTGCTGTGAACACATTGAGACATGTTCACCTGATGGTTGCAAAGCATGCAGGGGTACAGTTGATTATGGGCTCAAGTACGATGTGAATCAAAAGATTAACCTGGAGGGTTATGTTGATTCGGATTGGGTAGGCAGTGCCATCGACAGGAAGAGTACTTCAGGATGTTGCTGCAGTATGGGATCAGGTGTGATCTCTTGGTTTAGCAGGAAGCAATCTTGTGTGGCACTGAGTACAGCTGAAGCAGAGTATGTCGTAGCTTGTTCAGCTAGTTGTGAGGCAGTATGGCTTCGGAAGCTACTGTCTGATATATTTGATCTCCAATTGGATGCTACTTGTATACATTGTGACAACCAGAGTTGCGTGAAGTTATCAGAGAATCCAGTGTTCCATGACAAGTCGAAGCATATCGAGATCAAGTATCACTATATCAGGGATATGGTGCAGAGAGGAGCAGCGAAGCTCCTGTATGTTGCGACGGAGGAACAAATAGCTGATGTATTGGTGAAGCCATTGGCTAGGCTGAAGTTTGAGTACTTCAGAGAGAGACTTGGTGTTCTCCAGATCGAGGTTCCTTCCAAGAGAAAGTGATGAGACCCATAGCCATTCTGACATGGTGAGAGGATTGGTTCCTTCCATGGTCAGATGTAAGGGCTGAGCCATTCTGTCATGGTGAGAGGATTCAGTTCCTTCCATGTCAGATATGAGTGCTATAGATCCAAAGCCATTCTGACGAGCAGGTCAGATGTAAGGGCTGAGCCATTCTGTCATGGTGAGAGGATTTGGTTCCTTCCATGTCAGATATGAGTACTGACTGCCATTCTGGGAATGGAGGCACCTGGTCAGTTACCAGGAACACTCAGTCAGGGACTGAGAGAGCCATTCTGACGAGCAGGTCAGATGTAAGGGCTGAGCCATTCTATTCATGGCTAAAGGATTAAGTTCCTTCGATGGCAGATGTGAGTGCTGGCCATTCTATCGAGTAGGATAGATGTAAGGGCTACTGCCACTCTCCGGGAGAGTGGAGGCACCTGGTCCGTTACCAGGTAGCTCAGTCAGGGACTGGGGGCCATTCTGACGAGGGTGTAGGATTCAGTTCCTACCCGGTCAGATGTGAGTGCACAAATCTCTCATCATTGTGGTAGGAGGGGCTCCGGCATGGGTGAGAGTCGTTCATCATTGTGGTAGGATGTGTTATGGCCTGGGTGAATGTGTAAAATCTTTCATCATTGTGGTAGGAGGGGCTCTGGCCTGGATGAAAGTCATTCATCATTGTGGTAGGATGTGTTCCGGCCTGGATGAATGTGCCATTCTGACGAGTAGGTCAGATATAAGTGCAGAGCCATTTCACAGATGTTAGTGATGTGATGTCCTATCATGCTGGTGAATGTGAGTGCTGGGCCTTTCTGATGTGATTGTAGTTTACTACATGATCAGATGTAAGTGCTGGGCGTGCCTTTCTGATGAGTAGGTCAGATGTAAGTGCTGGGTGAAGACCTACCTGGTGGCTAGGCCTACAACCAGCATGAAAAAGGGCTGGCTCTGTAGAACTTCCTATGACGAGATAGTACACACATGATGATGACCAGAGGAGATCCAGATTGAGCTATGATCCAGATCCAGTTATGATGACTCCGGGAGATCCAGATCGAGTGATGATCCAGATCTAGCAGTGATGATCCAGATCCAGATCGAGTGATGATCTAGATCCTATGGTGATGTTCCATGATGATCCAGATCGAGTGATGATCCAGATCCAGTTCAGTGATGATGATCCAGATCCAGTTCTATGTTGATCCAGATCGAGAGATGATCCAGATCCAGATGACTTGAAGATGAAGATGACTTGAAGACGAAGATGACTTGAAGACGAAGATGTTCCAGTTGATACAGAGAAGAAGACCAGTGCTGAAAATCATGTCGAAAGAATACCTTCCTAGTTAAGAGGGAGTGTTGATGTATATGTAACTTCAAAATGTATTCTTCTATGTATCTTATGTATTGTAACCCGATGTTTATTCCGGGATGTTTCTATTATGTATTTGAGTCATGTGATCATGCCCCGATGTTCTGATCGGGAAGATTAATAATGTAAACAAGTCATATCAAGTCATTAGGTAAGTCCCCACAGTTTCGGGGCACTTGAGTTATTATACACTAATTAAGGTGTAGGCTCGAGTAGTAATTGTTAGATTGAGCCTACGTGTGAAAATGCAATTCAAGTAAACGGATGAATATAAATAGAGAGTGAGAGTCTCTCTATTTATCACTTGCTCTCTCAAGTGTGGCGCACTAGTGGAGAAGGAAATATACTGGGACAAGAAGACTACTACTGTTGGAGTGCATCTTTCTGTTTTGGGGTTTTACATCTTGTGGTGATACTATATTAGAGGAAGTTGCGGGGTTTTCTCCATTTATGGTTTCCCCGATCAAAACTCTTTGTGTCTCTTGTCTCTTGTGATGTGCTTATGTTATTGTTGTGCTTGTTATTCTCTTAGTGAAAAGATCCTAACATAATGCTAGCTTAAATGTTGAAAAACTAACAATAATAACCTTCATCTCCTCAAAAGTTTTTTGTGCTAAGTCTGTCCAAGTGAACGCTCCTTTCTTGGTGAGATCTGTGAGGGGTGCTGCAAATTGGGAGAATCCCTTAACGTACCGACGGTAATAAGTGCACAGACCTAGGAACCCTCTCAACTCTGTAACTGTTTTTGGCGCAGGCCAATCTTTGATAGCTCGGATTTTCTCCATGTCAACCTGTACTCCTTCTGCATTGATTACGTGTCCTAAGTACAACATTTCCTTCATGCCAAACTCACACTTGGACATTTTTGCATATAGCGAATGCTCTTCTAAAATACTCAATGTTTCATCCAGGTGTTTCAGATGTTCTTCCCAGGTTTTGTTGTAAATCAGGATGTCATCAAAGAATACAAGCAAAAACTTACGTAGCTGTGCTCTGAAGGTGTGGTTCATGCATGACTGGAAAGTGGCCGGAGCATTGGTAAGTCCGAAGGGCATGACCAAAAACTCATAGTGACCATAATGACAACGGAAAGCTGTTTTGGAGATGTCCTGGTCCCTTACCCTGATCTGATGGTACCCCGAGCGAAGATCGATCTTGGAGAAGTATTGAGCTCCCTGAAGCTAATCCATGAGTTCGTCAATTCTGGGAATTGGATACCTGTTCTTAATGGTCTTTTTGTTAAGTGCTCGATAATGGATGCACATTCTCAGTGTACCATCCTTCTTCTTGACCATTACTATTGAGGATGCAAAGGGGCTAGAACTTGGCCGAATATATCCAAGCTCCAGTAATTCTTTGATGGTTTTCTCAATCTCATCCTTGTACCTTTTGGGATGCCGGTAAGGAGTGGTGATGACTACTTGTGTTCCCTCCTCTAGCTCGATGATGTGTTCAAAACATCGGTCTGGTGGTCTACCTGATGGAAGGTCCCGAAAAACCTTTTCATGTTTTTATAGCAAGGCTTGAATGTCACTTGGGTGTTGTGTGCTGGTCTCTGGGAGTTTCCTGAAGGTGACCAAACATTCTGCAGCCCATTCTATATCATCCTGTCGGAGAACTGCCTCCATTCTCTGTGATGAGACCGGTTTTGGGGGATAAGTGTTCATGCCCCTCAAAACTACCCTTTTTCCATCTGCCCCCTGGAACTCTATTTCCATTGCCCTGTAGTCTGTAGTGTATTTCCCTATAGAATAAAGCCACTAAACACCCAATACCACATGAGTATCTGCTACATCCACTACATAGAAAGAGTCTGTCATCTGATAGTTACCTAAGGAAACATTCAGTTTTGGGATCCAGTAGTTGCACTCCATGCTGGAGTTCCAGGCTACTGCTACAGTGAATCCTTCAAACTTCTCGGTCTGAATACCTCTCTTGGCTACCCAAGCGGAGTCAATGAAATTGTGGGTGGCTCCCTCATCAATCAACACTCCTACTCTGTGACCCTGTACTACTCCCCTGACCCTGAGAGTATGGAATCTTGGTACTCCAGATAATGTAGCAATGACTCCCTCTGGTGTATCACCCTGGTGTGAATCCTCTTCTGTGGCCTCCTGCTCATTGTCTTCCTCATCACTGTCTGAATACACCTCAATGTAGTGAGCCTTCGCCTTCCCTGCACACCTGTGTCTTGGTACCCATGGTTCATGACAGGTGAAGCATAGCTTCTTCCTTCTCAAGTCTTTCCTAGTGTCCTCATCTAACCAAGTTTTCTTGGGCCCGTCCTGTTGGAAAGGTTTCCTGTCCTTGTCCCTAACAGGAAAATTGGTTTTCAGTGGGAATTTGTTTTTGGGGACTGAATCATGAAGATCTCTTGCTCTACTAATGGCATCCTGCAGAGTGATGGGTTTGTAGGCTTTCACCCATCCCCGTAGTGGCTCTGTGAGGGCCTCAGTGAATAACATGGTCAATCTGCTTTCTGACACATCTGTTACCATAACGGCTAGCCTCTGAAAATCTGAAATGAAAGCTTCTGCACTACCGGTCTGCTTGAGTTGAGCCAACTCCCTGAAATGTATCTCTGGATCTTTCCTGTCAAACCTATCTATGAGCTTCTGAGTGAACTCACCGTAGGAATGTATGGTGTTGTGACCCAATGTCACCAATCTGTGGTACCACCATTCGTGAGCTTTTCCGTCTAGGTGAAGCGTAGCCAATTTAATGGCGTCTGTCTCTGTCATGGGGTTGAGTTGGAAATATGTATCCAACTTCTGAACCCATATCCTCACTGATCCTCCGCGAGTCCCATCAAAGTTTGGGATGGTCAACCTGCCCAAGGTCTTCTGCAACTCATAGTTGTGATTGAAACCCTTGTTGAAATTCCTGGGCCTGTTCCTGCTCTTCATGTTGCAAAAATCTGAAAAAGACATGGCAGCATGAAACTCATCCCCTAGGTCTCTATACTCCTGTAGATAAGCCCCAAAAGGATCGCTAGGTTCTACCTGCATGACCGGGCCCCCTACTGTATCTGCCAAGAAGTGAGGCATGGTAGGCCTAATAGAAGGTCTGCTGTATATATGCGGAGTATTCTGAATGTTAGTGTACGCTACCTTTCCACTGCTGTTTGTAGATCCCCGATCTACTGGTGAGGGAGGTGTACTGTTGAGACCTGTTTCTGGTTTCGCTGATAATCTATTGATTGCATTGAGGACATCTTTTTGTCATTTGGATAAGTCTTGCAATGCAGAGACCAAGCTGCAAAACTCCATTCGATCCTCTTCTTCTCCCGTTCCTTTTCCCCTATCTGAATGTATACCTGTTTGTTCCATGTCTAAGTTGGTATCTTCTAGTTGGATATCTTCAAATTCTTCTGTGTATCTACTCTTCCTCCTCCTATAGGTTACAAAAGGATTTCCTTCTGTATTCATCTACTTTTCATTTCCTAAGCCCACAGCTGGCCAAGAAAACGACTCTGATACCACTGAAATATCCCAAATCCCGATATTTTCTATTTCTAAGCAAAAACGCTGATACAACTAGGCATGCAAACTGCCGTATTTTATAGGAAAAATTAGGGTTAGGGTTTGTGAGATAGAATGAACACTTACCACTGATAAGCCGGTGAAACTGCTTCGGATAAAGTATGCAAGCCCGAGAACTGGATCAGAGATGGGCAGACCTCTTCTGCTCACAATGAACCCCCAGCAGCAAGAACCCCAGTCAGAAAAGGGTGACGCTATCAGTGAAGGAGGTGTCCGATGAAGCTGCCGATTTGCAGGACTGGTAGCCTTCCCATGCCGAAGAGAATGCCTGATACAAGAGTGATTTCTAAGTCCTCTAGGCAGGATAGTGACTTGCTTCTGAGAGACAGCTGCTCACGCCCCTGCAATCCCGAAACTGTTGATAACTGTTCCGGATGAGCACGGATGGATCTGATAATCACCGGGTACCGGAGTATGATGCTGATGATGAGAATGGTGCCTGAGTTTCGGAAGGAAATTGAGATCTGAAGGCCCCACAGCTGATTAGGGCTTTCCGGCTGAAAACCCCCCTTTTACGGCTGTACACGTGTCCCTGCAACGATCTATACCATATGCTAGATAACTGATGAATGAATGAAGAACAAGTGGTGAACCCGTATGGCTTACCCTGAATAAGACTAGGACAGATGTTTCACTGCCGAAATCCCGTTAGCTGAAGACTCCGTCTCCAACCCCAACTGCTGTGCGGCACGCTGTGCTGCTATCCAAGAGCTCCCAAAAATAATCATAATCAAAAGTGAAGTCTCCTTTTGCTTTATCCTTTATTTATAATGTTCAACTTGGAAAACCCTAATCTTTGACCTAATTAGGTCACTTTATCTTCAAATTTGACGTTGACTTGCATGCATGCGGATGGAGACTTAAAGAGTGCATGCATCATTAAATAATGCTGGGATGACATGCACGAAGGTGGCCTTTGGCCCCAGTGGCCCTTCTTGACCTAATGATGATGCCCTAGATCTTCTACTGATCCCCTAGCTGTCAGTAACCGCTCAAACCCACAGGAATCACATAGGTTAGCGGTTTTGGGCCTCAAGGCCTAATTGGAAGGGGACATTACATTTCTTGGTTTTGGAACTAGTAGATGTGCATTATGCAAAGCCGATGAAGAGAAAATTTGTCATATTTTTGTTAAGTGCACATATATGCAAGACATGTGGAAGTATGACATATCTGTGATAGCTATACCCTTTATATGGCATGGTAGTGGGATTATATAGGCTTTTCAACTCTGGATGAATAATTTATTCTGTTAAGCATACAAAGCTTTACTGGTACTTATGGTATGGGGGGCATGGTTGGCCTAGAATAAGATGATCTTTGAGAATTTATTCATCCCACCAAATATATATGCAAAAAAGATTATTTCTATCCTACAACACTTTCCACAATCCAACAACTACAGGAATAACCACAAATCTATTACGAAACACATTGACAAGGGGAAGGCATGTTTCGATGGTGCTGCTCTAGGTAGTCCATCCAAGGGGGATACAAGTGGACTCATATTTTTATTGTATTTCCTCTACTACAAATTTTCTGCAAATATAGGTCTGCCATTAATAATAAGGCTAAATTATATGTTGTTTTAATGGCCCTAAAACTAGTTGCACACTTGGGTGTAAAACTGATCCAAGTGTTAGGAGATTGCCTTCTTGTGAACGAATGACTATCCAAAAAGAGACCACCAAAAAATATCTTCCTCATCCATTTCTATGATGATATATGCAGTGTGACAACTCTTTTCTCAGATGTTTCTTTCCATCACATTTACAGGGAAAGGGATACACAAGCATATCATCTTTCAAAACTGAGACTCCAATACGATGAAAGATCACTGGTTGTCTCGGAGGTCAATACTGACACCATCAAAGACTGGATCTTGGACCTTCTCTCTTTTAGATACATTTACCCATGACTCATGGATACTGCATGATTATCTCTTTTATGCATATGTACGGTTTTCAGGGAAACTTATTGGAGTTCTTTTCTTTTCGAAAATCTCTCTAAATAATAATTATTGTAAATTCCGTAAAGACAGAGTGATGAAATATGACTCAAGAATACTAAATGAAGAAGACTAAGTGGAAGGTTGTTTTTGAAGCCCATAAACAATATGATTATGAATTTAATAAAACTCGAACTATGATTTTTTTAAGGGGAAAACAAAAGTCTCTTAGTACTTTCTTAAGCCTTTTTATTATTCGATTACGATCTATAACAATTTCCCTCAACTTTTAAAATTTTTATCATTAATTTTTTTAACTTATTAATAAATAAAATTAATATTAAATAAAATAAGTATTTTACAATTTTCTAGTATATATTCTAAGAGTTGTTGGACACGCTAGATTATAATCACTAAGAATTCAAAAAAAAACATTTTTGAATAGTAATGGTACAATATAATAAAACATTTAATTGGTGGTTAAATTTTGTTATTAAAATTATTATTTTAGCTTATTATTAGATAAAATAATTATTAAATAAAATAAATATTTTACAATTTAGTAGTATAAATTGTAAGAGTTGTTAGAGAAGCTATGATTATAATTACTAAGAATTAAAAAAGAAACATTTTTGGATAATAAGGTTACAATCTATTTAATTGGTAGTTAAATTTTGTTATTAAAATAAATGGGATGATATAATTAAAGTAGCTCAATCCAATTATAAATATTACATGTTATTAAAGTTAATAGAAATTTCAGTTATATGTAATCTTTATTTTACTAGCATTTGCATAAGAGGTGCAAAGAAATGTCGTGAGGGTAAAAATATTCAGTGTTTCTACAGCTGAAGCTTTGTGACTTACCTTGGTACAATGGAAATGACTTTTGGATCTATTTTAAGTAGGAAATAATTATAGCTATTAGGAAATAATTAACGTATTTTAAATTCGTTCTTATTTCCTTAATGTGTTGGAGTGTCATGGCTTCTGATATGGGAAATATCATGAATGGGAATGGGGAAGGCAAAAAGTATCATTCATTTTCGATATTTGAATTATCGCTGAAATTGTGAAGGGAACAAATTATTCCATTTCTGATATCCGAATTATCAATAATCGGAAATGGGAAATAAATATTATAAAATAAATTTTGTTATAATATATATAATGTGTTTTTAATTTGTTAATATAAATATGATATAAGATATGAATTAAAAAGTTATTTAAATTTAATGATTTTAAAGAATAATATATTTTATATCTGAATTCATTCATTTCTGAAATCCGAATTATTGCTGAAATCGAGAAGGCAACAAATTATCTAGTTTTTGGAAATATTAGAAATCGCGGATACTCCAAATAACATTAACAAAAAATGGAATTTCTGGTTTTCGACACCCGAAAATCGAAAAAGCCTCTACGGGAGTAGAGGGTTATCCTTCGGCTTCAAGATTTCATATTTGAAATTTACGTGAAGATTTCATATTCCTTTTTAATTATAAATTTATTTAAATGGAAAATATATCATTATTTTGTTTTCGTAATTATAAATTTATTTAAATTGAAAAAATAGTATTACAATAAATTACGAAGATTTGACTATCTTACATAGATCTATGTCATATTCCTAAAATCATTATTTTGTTTTCATTATAATTATAAATTCATTTAAACTCTGAAAAACTTTGTCAAATTATGTCAACTTATAACAAAATTAACAACTATAGAGTTTCAAAATAAAAATAAAATGAAACGGAGTTGCTATGAGTTTAAATAAAATTTGAAATGGAGAGTGTGTCTTGAATATTAAAATTAAACTACATTATAATCTGAACCAAAAACTTAAAAGAAAATGCTGAGGTAATTACAAAGTGAAATTCTTCTTGAGGAGTTCTATCTAACACATGCAACAGTGATTTACAAAATAAAATCTATGCAACTATAAACAATTGACGGTCTTATCTACTCATCTATTATTATCTGTGTAAATTCTTCACACCAGAAGTTTATTCCTTCATCAAGTCAAACGATATAGATTGAAATCAAATTTACAAATAAGACATATAATTAAATGAGACAAGGAACACCCTATGTTCCGAGATTTTCGATTCCGACATTTAGAATTCCGGAAATCCTATGTTTATAATAAAATAGATTATATTTTAAATATATCATTTAATATTTAAAGAGACTTTTGCACCACTTAAAAGATGCCAGACAATGTTTAAAGAAATTTTAATCCTTTTTTTTTCAAATATACTAAACTCAAAGAAAGTATTTAAATTTCAAAAACTCAATCTAAAGTCCAACAGTTTTTTGGTTGAAGTTACTGGGAGGCAAGAAATTATCCCGTTTCCGATATGGGATTTTTTTATAACATTCTATATAATGTGTTTTTAATTTATTAATATATATATGATATAAGATATGAGTTAAAAAGTCATGATTTTAAAGAATAATAATTTATTATAAATATTTGCATTTATGGTATGTCGAGTTTATAGATTGAATAATAACAATTATTTATGAATATGAAGTTTAACCCCAGATGCAGATGATGTAATGCTATCGCATTGAGATTTATTCTGTACTCATTACGCATTAATGAAGCGGGTCTTGTTGTCTAGGTTGGCCAAGTTGGCCATTAGTTGAGTTTTAATGCTTGGATTACAGTTGATTCGGTAGTCATGTCCATCATGAAGAGTGGCACCTCCAATGCTACAGTAGGTTTGATTCATGAATTTAGGTACACCACGTCGATGATTAAATTTTATGCGTAACTTCTTTCTCTGCCAAGTTTATAACAATATCTGTATGCATGCGATAGCTAGTATGGTTAATCCGAGACGGAATTAATTAATCCCCATCGAGAAGCTCTGTCAGCACGTATCACCTTGAATGGAAGACACCGTCGATATTAAGCTAAGGCACGATTTGAGCTGGCCGTCATTTCGTTATCTCGTTATAGTACAATTTCGCTTGGTATTTTCGCTCCATTAATGGCTGCCATTTCTCCTACTGTTTTTAGCATCGTCATGAAGCTTTCTCCCTCATTTTGTTCAGCTATTTTTTGGCTAAGTGCTCGGGTGTTGGGGTAGTTTTTTTGCAAAAACCGTTTTGTCTGTCTTTCTTTGGTTTGTTCTGCATTTCAACGATTATAGTATGTCCAAGCAGTGTGGAATGTCTTGTCGTGCTGTGAGTAGTCGCAGTTGTGGGCAACGAGGGGGGCGCGTCACAAAGGTAGATGGCTATAACAATGACATTTCTCCTCAAGTTTAGTTGATAATAGATGACTGGGAAATGAGGCTCGTAAATGAGAACCTTGCTCATGACCTTAAAGGTGGTATCCCCAACCACTATTGGATTGTAAAAAACATGATGGGAACCCTGATGGAGGAAATGATAGCCATATGGAACGAAACTAAATTGAAAATTTTGCAGGCTACAACCAATATGGTGGAATTAGATATGGCGATTACGCATAAAAATGTCATGGGCATCTGGAAAAAAATAGCGGATGGAGTTGACTCGTTGGGTGACGGAGGTAGCGGATTTCTCTCTATGGCTCGATCTGGTTCAATGAATGTTGACCCTATGATGCCTGGTACATCTACGATTCCTCCTATGATTAGCCAACTTTCCAAATGAGCTCATGAATCTGATGCTTTTGTGGGGAAAGAAGATGCTTCTGTGGGAAAAGTGGATGCTTATGTGGTGAAAGCAGATGCCTCTGTGGGGAAAGCGGCCGTACTGTTGGTGAATACTAGTCTACCATCTTCAGACTAGGAGGTATTTGGGCCTTGTCCTATTATTGAGGAAATGCAGGAGACGCAGGATATGGTTGTCACTATCAGTGGTTCTAACCCATGAGCTTGTCTATTCCTGTTCCTTTTGTTTACTTTTAAGTTTATGCTGGTTTTTAGTTTTCAGGATATTTTGTAATTTTGTACGTAGCACCCAATGTGTCGCATGGGTTATTGTGGTTGTTTTGAATTTCTCTGTAATTTTGTTTAAACTTTACCTATGCAGCAGTGTGCATTTTCTCTATGGTTTTTTTGCTTTTTACACTATTTTTTGCATTCGGATCGTTCCTTTGGCAAATTTGATTTGAATCAAAGTTTTCAATTTGGCGACCCATTCAGTTAAGTAGGAAAGCATGAGTAATAATTATTTCTGCTAGATAAAAAAATTAATTTCTTAGAAACCATCTTTTATAAACAATAAATTTAAAGTTAAAAAATTAAGCTCATTTTAATAAAAAAATTGAACTTTTAAAACTTATAATTTTTCTTCTTTTTTTCACCGTTTAGGGTGGTTGTTAGACCACTATTTTTACTTGACAATAATTCTTGATATTCTGTATTTTTTTGTATAGTTTATTAATAGCAATCTACATTTACCAAAAAAATCGTTAAATACAGTAATTATATATTGTGAACTAATAGTTGTGTTCTCTATCATAATAATAATAATAAGAGGAAATTCAAAAGAATTGTTAAATACAATAATTATGTACTTTTTAAATAAACAAATAAGTTGGGGGGAATATTGTATAGGAGGTGGATTTTTTTCGCCCTCCAAGAAGATTTAAACTGCATATACCCTAGTTTGCATTGAGAGGTCGTTTGAGCTCTATTCAGGATCTTGCAGAGATCTCGATCCTGCAGATGTTAGATCATTCCAGGTTTTGAATTCAAATCCAACCCGTGGATGCCGGTTCACCTCTGCAGTTGGAAGGATTCACCTCCGAGCTCTTGATTGTTGATCTTTGGCATTACAGATTGGCCAAGATTTGTTAATTTTGTAGGTGTCCTCGTCTAGCTTGGGCTTGTTCGATATTGTGGGTGAATTTTTCTTTTGCTTGGCAGCTTGGGGGATATTTTTGGCTCGTTGAAAGGATTTTGTGCTCTGAATTGAAGCTGATCATTCTTGGCTCTAGCCTGGGTGGGCCTCGTGCTCTTTGAGTTTCCTCTTTGTGGTGGCATCGTGTCTCCTCGTTGGTTTATTGCAAGATCCTTCCCCTGGTGGGAGGTTTTCAATTGAGATGTCTCTTGTGCCTGCGTGGATTGCCTGATGTGTGGAGTTGTTAGAGGTTTTTCAGCTTTGAATTGGTCTGGTGTTTTGCTGTAGAAGGAGGATTTTTCTGAGCTTTTCTTTGGGAGTTTTGTAGTTTCTGTGTTTTTCCTAGTTCTCTGGTCCAAATGGATTCTGGAGGGGTTCCTTCACTCTCTCTCCCTACCGATATGGAAGCTTTCAAAAGGATGATTGCTTCCAGCGGTAAGAGAAAGCGGGGGGGAATCTAATAAGTTTGTTAAAAAGGTTGACATTCCTTCGGTTGAGCTTCCTGCTGAAAGGACTTGCCGATATGCGTTAAACCTTGCCGAGAGGGGGCTCATTGGTCAATTCATTGGCCTATGGCCCTTCCCCAAGGCAATTGAAGGATGGGTGCAGAGGAATTGGAAGCCTCTTGTCTCAGAGGATATTCATATCCACTTTGTTGGAAGAGGTTTATTCGTGTTTGTCTTTGAATCTGCTGAAGATAGAGATCTGATTTTTCGGAATGGCCCATACTTCATGGGTCCTTAGGGTCTTTATCTGAATAAGTGGACTCCCGATTTCGACCCTTCCCAGGACATCCCGTTTGCAGTTCTTGTATGGGTAAGATTACCCTTTCTTCTTTTGCATTGTTGGAATACTGAATCTTTGGTAATTATTGGGAATAAGCTCAACAGATACATAGACCGGGCTGAAAGGAAAGATCAATTTTCTTGTGCTAGGATTTGTGTAGAAGTGGATCTGGATATTGGTCTGCTTGAAGCAATTCAGTTAACTGTAGCAGACTGGTCTTACACCTAGGAGTTGGACTATGAGCAAATTCCGTTTAAGTGTATATTTTTCCATGGCTATGGCCATTTCGCTAGAAACTGCAAAAAAAAATCTGAAGAGGTTAATGATAAAGAGAAAGAAGATCAATGGACTCAAGTCCAAAAAACAGGAAAATCAGTGCAGGGATTTAAAAAGAAAGGAAAATCAGTAATTGGTGATTCTGTGGCTAGGAAAACTTCTATTTCCTAGGCTGCTGATATCCCCAAAGATGATCATAATCCTTTTGCTGTCCTAAATTCCTCTGAAACTATCCTTGAAGAAGGCGAATTGAGTAATATGGAAGTGATTGAGCCTATCTTAGAATATATTTCTGTTCTTAAGGATTTATCTGGTCCTTCCTTTGTTGCTCTTCCCCTAGAAGGTGGTTCCCTTCCCTCTTCTCCTGTTGATACTTTCTCTCCTCCTTCTTATGCTGAAATTGCCCAGAAGAAACTTGATGTTAGTCTTGGCTCTTCAGAAGATTATTCCTTTGAGCAAAAAAAACAGTTGGTAGGAAGTTTAGAAAGGAGATAAGGGAAGAAGAGGCTGAAAGGCTCAAGACTCAAGGTAGTCAGGAAACAGTTGAAATGTCTTATGGGAGAAATAATAGAAACAGGCCTCCCAAGGGAGTAATTACTCCCTCTTCATTGGGTAAGTAATGCTTTTAACCTCTTGGAAATGTAGGGATTGGGGCACTCTAGCAAAGCTAAAGCTGTAAAATTTTTAATGAAATTGGCTCCTTCTGATCTCTTATTGATCCAAGAGACTAAAATTGAGGAGGACGCTCTCCTTCTCATTAGCAAAAACAAGTGGAATATGACTTTTGGTAAGGCGGTCAGCGCAAGAGGTTCCTGTGGGGGGATTGCCACATTATGGTGCAAAGATAATTTTCAGCTTATAAATGAGTATGTCACTCAACATTGGATCTTTTTAGAGCTTTTACATAATAACAGTAAGATAACTTTTGCCCTTTTCAATCTATACGTTCCTATTAATTATGGGGAAAAAAAAGATTGTTGGCAGTCGATTTTCGATTTCCTTGAGCTCCATTCTCCAGCAAACATTATTATAGTAGGAGATCTCAATTTGACTTTAGCTCCGAGTGAGAAGAAAGGAGGAGCATGTGGTAAATATTTCATGCAAGATGCTATGGAAAACATGATTCAAGATTGGGATTTGGTTGCTTTAAAGCCTAAGGTTGGCCGTTTCATGTGGTCAAACCAGTGAGTGGGGGCCGCGAGTATATTTGCCAGGTTAGACCGGTTCTTAGTTCATGGCCCCTTGTTGTATAGTAAGTGGATGATTTCAACTAAAATTCTCCCTAAGATAGCGTAAGATCATCATCCGATTACACTGCAATTTGAAATTGAAGATGAGCTTGCCCCAATTCCTTTCAGGTTCTATCCTCTTTGGATAGAACGTGAAGGGTTTATGAATACTGTCTTTCAGGTGTGGTCCAAATTTGTGGTTGGATCTCCCAGTTTTGTCTGGGAACAAAAACTGAAACAAACCAAGTGCTCTTTGAAGAATTGGATAAAACTGCCCCTTCTAACTCCATTGAGTACCAAGAAGGATAGAGTAGTAGAGCTCTCTACTTTGCAAGTTGATTTGGAAAATAGAGAAGTAACCTCCACTCATATTTCCCTTCATTAGATTGCCCAGCTTAAAACTAATATTTCTTTTAGGCAGGAGGAGGAGCATCTCAGATTGAAGTCAAGAAGTCTTTGGCTGAAGGCCAGGGATCGGAACTCTTCTTTTTTTCACCGTCAATGCAGGGCCAGGCTTTCCAGAAACCACATTTCGGAAATCATTGATGATGAAGGGGCCACCATTAAAGGCCAAGATCTTCTTAAGCAATCAGCTAGGAGGAACTTTCAAATGTTATTTAAAGATGATGGTTGTTCCTATGAGGAAGTGTCTTCTGACATTATGCTCAATGTTCCTTCTCTGGTCAACATTGAGGAAAACTTTGATTTAAGGAATCCTTTCTCTGAGTAGGAAATTGTTGAAGTTATTTGGGCCATGGAGTCAAACAAAGCTCCTGGGCCAGATGGTTTTTCGATACATTTTTATAAAGTTTGACTTGCTGAGAATGATCAATGCCTTCCAGAAAAAAGAAGGCATTGATGGTTTTTCGATACAAACTCTACTTTTCTTGCCCTCATCCCTAAAGAAGTCAACCCTTCTTCTTATGATAGGTTCAGACCAATTTCTCTGTGTAATGCTTCTTATAAGATAATAGCCAAACTTTTAGCAAACAGGCTAAAGCCATTGCTCGGCAAGCTGATCTCTTCTCTTCAAGGGGGTTTTGTAAAATGCAGACATCTAGTGGATAATGTCATACAAGTTCAAGGAGATTTTCACTCTAGTTTCTTATGGAAAGAGAAAGGCATGATAATAAAGCTGGATATGAAAAATGCTTTCGATCGAGTTAAGCACCCTTTCCGATATGAAGTCTTGCTTTCTTTTGGCTTATGTACATAATTTGTTTCCTTGATTAAAGCATGTACTGATAAGCCTTGGATTGCCCGTTTAGTAAATGGTAGACCCAGTGATTTCTTTAAAGCCACCTGAGGTCCATGAAAATATCGAACTCATGATAACATTTGTAAGATTTAGTGAATAAATAGAGCCTCCTACCGAGGAAAATATAATTTGGAACTCATTTATGGTTTTTTATATGCACAAAAAATGGACTCCTAAGCGTCATTACTTCCCCTCTCATGGTTGCCGAAGAAAAAAATGCCAACATGGTGATACCAAAGGTCGAAATGGGAGGAGTTGGGAAGATAAGTTGGGAGTCCTACTGCTGACGAAGGGGCTATAGAAGAAAGGAAGTGCAAAAACATATTGAAATGGTTGCACCTTAGCTAGCAAAACGTATGGAAATGGGTGAGGATTGTAGCGTAGATGAATGCCCAACACATCACTTTGTACCATTACAATTTGGTGTTTACTACCTTATTTGTATTATGAAAATAATGATTATTGACTCCTTTTGTTATTTTTTAGCTTCTTCAACATTGTCATTGTTTATAAAACACTTTTCTCTAACATCAATGAGCAAAATTTCCTTTTCATTCATATTAAACCTTTTTTTCCAACAACGTCGTCAGATAGATAAATGTTGTTCTTCATAGTATATATATAGTGACAATTTAGCAGTGAAGTTTTTAAATGAAATAATCCAACGTGATATTATAATGTAATGGAAATATTTATCGAAAATAGGAATTCACGGAAACAGAAATAAGAACATACGGTGTCAATAGGAAAAAAGCCGTATTGGATAAATTGACTATGAATTTATTGAATAGATGTATATATACATCAAATATCAAATATCAAAATAATATATATTCACATATCCGAATACATATATATATACCAAATAGGAATACCAAAGGACATATGTTTTCGATTTTGAATATCCAACATATCATGGATCAGAATCGGGAAGGCAATAAATTATTTTAACATAAACGTGAATTTGGAGTTTTAGACATTCAAAAATTTAGAAATTGGAGATCGCGGATACAACAAATAACTGTAAGCTTTTGCACTCAGGAAGAGTTTATGCTCGCACATAGTGAAGACAAGGCGCAGTCCAAAACAATTAGTGAAGAAAGTGCATATGGCGAAGACACAAATGAACTTAATCATCCCAGAATGCGAGAATCCATGAAGGAAGGAATGCGCACCTGTGATTTGAAAATGGCGATGATAAGCAACCCTAAACAAATCGAAGCCACAATCAATCATAATTCAAATAGCACGAAGGATTCATTGCTGAAGAACAAAACTATGAAGAAATGGAATGGAATGAAATTTCAAAAGGACAAATTTGAATTAATTATCGGAAAAGACATTGAGGTAGAAAAAATTCCAGAATTCTTAAACCAGGCTTTGGTTGGACGTTTTTTTGGTAAAACACTCACAAGGGATTCTCTGCAGCAGTGGATTGAGACAAATTGGGATGCTCTGTTAGGATACACTCCAATTTTTTATACACTACCTCAAGGGTGGTTCCTTTTAAAGCTGCGAAGCATGGAAGATCCTTTTGTGCTTTTAAATCAGAACTGGCACTGGGGGCCATCTAGTTTAATTTTAAAGAAAAGTGGTCAATTGATTTTAATGCCTACAAAGAGCCCCAAAATATTCAAAAGGTGTGGGTAATTCTCCCAAGTTCACCAGTAGTTTTTTGGCAATAGAAAATCCTTGAGGGTATAGGAAACACAATAGGGAAGTTTGTAGCTCTAGAAGAAGATTGGGAAAGCAAACTTGATAGGAGACGTGAAAGAAAACTTGATAGGAGATGTGCAAAAATTCTGGTTGAATTAGACATGAGAGATGGCCTTTATGAAGAAATGAAAATTGTCATGCATGGAAGCTCCTGGTGGCAGAGATTGGACTACTGGAAGCTACCTTTTCGATGCTTCAATTGTAGAGAAGTGGGGAATATGCAGAAGGAATGCACAAAGGTAGCTATGAAACCTATGTATAAAAATACATGGGTGAGGAAACAAGTTAGCAAGGAGCAGAAAAATAATCAGGAGGACAATACTCAAGAAGGACAGGAACCTTATCACCTCTCTTCAGAAAATTTGTCAAGAGAAGAATGGAATGTTGAAAAATTCCAGCATAGTGACAAAAAAAAGATGGTGTGGGTCTAAAAATATGATAGCAAGGGGATGGAGACAAGCCACTCTTGGAATCATGAGGAACGAACCCAGGAAGAAAATATGCATGCACAGTTATCCACTAAAGGAAAAAATGAAAAAGTTGTGACAGTGAACAATGATGATGGAGACATACAGAAAGACAAGCTGGAAAAGTTGAAAGAGCTAGACATTTAAGTTATCAGGCCTATTGTTCCAGAAGCAGGAACTCCACTTCAGGAAAAAGGTACTCTTCCAATGAATTCAAAAAAGTCCCCCCCTTTTTTCAAAGTTTTAGTAGAAAACCAGGGTGTCAACAAAAACTCCAATAAAACAGAGGTTAAGAGAACGTATGAACTACGCTCCCAAACCACTCCCTTCGAACCTATAGAAGAAGCTATCTCAACAGGGGGTTTAGCTCCCAACTCTTCATAGAAAACCAAATTAGGCAGAAAGTATTTACTATCCAAAGCTCAGAGACAAGCATTCGTAGATGTTAATTTAGGAAAACAATCGACAATTAAAAGGGAACTTAGAGTATCATCCCCAGAAGGGGGCCCTGGATGTTGATTGCCTCTTTCAATACAAGAGGACCGGGAGGACCTAAAAAAAAAACCTCCCTTAAATGATTGTTTAACAACCTAAACCCATCTGTCATTCTGTTACAAGAGACCATGATGGAAGGCTCAAAAGCAGTTTCAATTATAAAATAAATCCTAAAGGATTGGGAAGTAGAAAGCTTAGATTCAAATGGATTATCGGGAGGACTAATAACGGCCTGGAGCCCAACCTTGCTCAAGATAGACTCGAAGAAGTTGGATTCAGCGTTAGAAACAAAATTTTTTGATAAGGAAATAGGGCTAAACTACTCTCTAATAAATGTCTATAGCCACTTTTATGAAAGGAAAACTTATTGGGAAAAATTCAAGGCAGAAGGAGTTCTAAATCAGCCAAATGTTATCCTAGGAGGAGATCTGAATCTAACTCTAACAGCAGGAGAAAGTTGGGGAGACAAAGCAAGACAAGACTCTCTGGCCTTATACTTTCAATTTTTTTTTGAGAAAGAACATCTAGTGGATGTGAAGCCTTTAAAATTAGAAACTACTTGGTGCAACAAAAGAGGAGGTCCCCAAGCAATATCAAAAAGACTAGACCGTTTCTTAATTAAGGATAGCCTTTTAAATGAGAACTTGAAAATAAAATCAGAAGTGGAAACAGGAGGTTGCTTTGATCATAGGCCAATCTCACTTTTAATTTCAAATCCAGAAAAGAAGCCACCTACCCCCTTCAAATTCAACCCCCAATGCCTGGAAGATGATCAATATAGAGAGCAAATTAGTGCTACTTGGAAACCGGTCCAAAAGAGCTCAAATTGTAGTATGATGCAACAGTTTGCAGAAAACCTGCAAGGGCAAAAAATATAGCAAAAGATTGGAACAAAGCTCATAAGGCTCAAATGCAAAAAGAATTGAAGGAAATCGAATAAAAAATTGAATCTTTGTTCCATGGAAATGAAGAAGGGGTTTTCAATTAAGTGGAAAACCAACAAATGAACGATTTGGAAAAGAAGAAAGAAAAGTTGTTAGCCATTGAGGAAAAAGAATTAAGGCTTAAAAGCAGAGCTATATGGCTTGAAGTAGGAGATAAGAACTCTAATTTTTTTTCGCAATTATGCTTCACACAGAAGAAACATAAACACCATCTATGAGATAAAGAACTTGGAGGGTAGGCTAGTCAGAACTTTTGATGAAAAGGCAGAGGCGGGAGTATCTTATTTTCAGAAAATATTCAAAGAACCTGAAGGCTATCCTATTCAAAAAATATTGGAGGTTTTGAACATTTTCCAAAGAATGATAATAGATGATATGAATGAGGATTTAAGAAAGGTGGTTTCAAAAGAAGAAATAAGGTATACCATGCACTCTTTCCAAAAAGGAAAAAGCCCAGGACCAAATGGTTTTACAATAGAGTTCTACTTAAGATTCTATGATTTGATGAAAAATGACATCTTGGAAGTGGTGCGTGAATCTCAGGAATTAGGAAAAGTCCTTAGAAGCATAAACTCTACTTTCTTGAGTTTAATACCAAAAAAACAAAATCCAGAAACCTTTGAGGATTTCAATCCTATTTCATGCTGCAATATGATCTATAAAATCATAGCCAAAGTTCTAGCCCTAAGACTCAAACCGGTGTTAAGTGACATCATATCAGAAGAACAATTTGTATTCTTAAACAATAGACAGATACATGATGCGGTGTCCTTATCCCAAGAAATAGTTCATACCATAAAAATAAAAACAAAAATCCTTTGCTCTCAAATTGGATCTTTCAAAGGAATATGATAGAGTAAGCTGGTTTTTTGTAAGATTGCTTTTGATAAAAATTGGGGTAGCAGTGGAAGTGGTAGAATGGGCAATGGTGTGTTTACAATCTACATCCTTTGCAGTCATTATCAATGGATCTCCCTCTCCTTTTTTCAGACCTACCAGAGGTCTAAGACATGGATGCCCTCTATCCCCCTTTCTTTTCCTCCTGGTGGTAGAGGCCTTAAGCAGGATTATCCACAAAGCCAAATTTGATGGAACAATTAAAGGCATAAAAGCGACATCAACAGAGGAGTTAACTCACACTTTATTTGTTGATGATGTGTTGTTGTTTGGAGAGGGTACAATTAGGAACTTAGAGGCCTTTATGGCCTTAATAGATAAATATAGTAAAGCCACGGGGATGGTGGTAAATGTGGAAAAATCAAACCTAATTTACAAATAATTCCCTGAAGATCTAATACAGAGGACAAAAGAGATAATCCAATACAGAATCACCCCAATTGATGAAGGTTTTAAATATCTAGATTTTACCATAAAACCAAATTGCTACTGTTTCCAGGATTGGGTGTGGCTTTAAAAAAAAATTGAGAGCAGAATAAATATTTGGGCAAATCGATTTTTATCAATAGGAGGCAGGCTAATTTTTCTAAAAGTTGTGCTTCATAGTATCCCAGTTTATTGGGCCTCAATAGCTTACATACCAAAAGGGATCCTTACAAAAATAAGGAAGTTTTGTTTCTCTTTTCTGTGGACAACTAGTAAGAAAAATGATGGAATCGCATTGGTAAAATGGAAAACACTAGCCATGCAAAAAAATCTAGGAGGTTGGGGCATAAAGACTCTTGATCTGTTCACAAGAGCTCTGGAAGCAAAAAATTTATGGAGACTGATCCAATATCCTGAAAAACTATGGAATAGGGTCATATGGGTGAAATATTTCCCTAGCAGCAACATCACAAAGTGGCTAAGAAACCCAAACCAAACATTTAAGGGTGGCTCCATAGGTTGGAAGGAATTGGTTTTGGCCTACCCTTTAATTGGAAAATGGATAGGGTGGAAGATAGAAGATGGGAAATGTGTTAAAGTTGGAAAAGATCCCTAGATGGGGTCAGGGGAAAACTAAAAGCTGAAACCCAGTCTAATCCAAAACCTAAGAGCAACCAGAATCATCACCATAGCCGATGTATGCAAAGATCAAAGAATCAGGGGACGCAACCACTGGAAAAACGCACAAGATATCGGGCTGAGAGGAAGCCATGCTGAAGAGTGGAATAAATACATAAATTTACTAGTTTCTAACCATATCCACCTAAGGAAAGAACCTAACAAATTGATATGGACAAAAAATGCAAACTTTGGGCAATACACAACAAAACTAGGATATCAAGTGGCAGCTGAAGATCAAACAAAATCAAGAGAAAAACAATGGTGGTGGTAGAAACTGTGGCAGGTTCAATGCCCCCAAAAAAATTTGATCATGAAGTGGCTGGTTCTATCAAACAAACTCCTGACATGGGAAATGCTCCAAAAACGTGGTTTTGAAGGTCCAGGACTATGTTTTTTATGCAAAACCAGCGAAGAAACAAGCTCACATCTTTTTGCATCCTGTTCATATGCAGGAATGGTGTGGAAAGGAGTGGTTAACAGAATAGATGCAGACAGAGCGAATGAAGCAAGTGGAACATTAGAAGAAAATACAAAATCTTGGTGGGGTGATGAAAAGGTAGATCAGTTTGAAGCCTTTCCAATTCTGTATGTATGTAGTATATCGGAAGCAAGGAATAAAGCCATATTCAACAATTCATGGGTAACCCCTGATACTTTCATACATCTGTTATTGAACAAAATACAGGACATAAGAAGGATCCAACCAAGCACAAAACAAGAATAATCAGGGAGCCAGAAATAAACAAAGAAATGCCTTGGGCCCTCTTCGACGGAGCTAGTTAGGGGGACCCTCCTTTAGGAGGAGCTGGGGTAGTTATTTTTTTCTCTGCAACAAAGAAAAAGAAGATTAAATATGCAATGTGACAAGCCTCAAATAATAAAGTGGAACTCTCAGCTCTATGGGCTACCTTAAGGTGGCACACACCTCTCAAATTCAAGAAATCCAGATTTTTGGAGACTCGAAAGTGGTGATTGATTGGGAAAATGAACAGAACAATATAAGAGCACCCCACTTACAACATTTGTTAGTAGAAATACAGTCTCTGAAAGGCAGTTTTAGAAGGATTTCTTTTGTTCATGTTTATCGGGAATCGAACATGGAAGCAGACTCACTCTCCAAACAAGCCTTAGCATACCAACGTGGGCTTATAGAGACAAAAGAGGTGGATGAAGGCACACCAGCCTTCCATTATGAGACACTTTGAAAGAATACAGGCGACAATGCAGAAATGCAAGTGTGCAACATACTACAACGTGTTTTTGTGAAGCATTCAAGCCTAAATCAAAGATGATTTTGTAATGTAACATGAACTAGAAGTTCGATATGATGTAAGATTGAAATAAGTAGTTCATGTTTTATTCGATGAATAAAATGATTTTTTTCTGAGGAA
>LPNX011235592.1:405471-441032 GCA_001517045.1 Pseudotsuga menziesii
GTGCAATCTTAGTTGGGATAGCTATCATTCTCCTACTTTATGATGATGATATTGTTCTTATTGCAAGGTGTCCTTCTGATCTTATTAAGCAATTAAGAATTCTTAAATATTTTTGCTCTTGTTAAAGCTAACCCAAAAAATTTCTCAACTAGCTCTACATGACATAAACCACATACATATGTCTTTTTCCTACCCTTTCCCCTTATTTTTGACCTCCACAACTATGGTTTAGCCTTATTCTCTCTCAAAAAGCTCAAAAATACCAAAAAGGGCTAAAAAGCTCACAAAAGAGCTAAAAAGCTCACAAAAGGGGCTAATAATGGCAAGGTGTCTTTCTGATCTTATTAAGCAATATTGGGGTTCATTCCCGATCCACACGATTCCCTTCCTATTCCCACCATCTGGCATCATGAGTAAGCCTGTTATGGCTACTCTAAATTTACCTAATTTTATGTTGGGGATTCCTGTATGGTACCTTGAACCACCTACCCCACCTCCGATGCCTTAGGTTGTGTTGTCTCTCATCCAACCAATTGAAGTGGATTCATTCCCTCCTTCGGGCCCATCAAACACACCTTCCATTCCCAAACCTACCCCTCCTATCCCAAAGAATACTAGGGGTAAGGCCTCCAAAGAAGCATCCGAGCCTCGTTCGACTCCACCTTGCACTTTGTCTGATGTCCATGGTCATGCAACTCAAAACTGCATAGAGATACCCATACTATGCACACATATTGACGTTATGGATACAATTAACGACACTCTCATAGTCATCATCTCAATTCCGCCAGCGGTCAAGAGCAAGTAATTGAGGACAAACCATGCATGTGCAATTTGCACCTTATATGGCCATTATTCTTGCCATTGCCCAGACTTGGCCGAGTATCAGGCTGCCCTTTGTGATCTTTGGAAACACTCTCATGAGTCTGAAACCACCGTCCTTGAGGAAATTCACCCTCAGGTTTCTTCCTTGGACACAACCAACACCATCTACATGAGCTCTAGTTCCAGTACTACTTTCGTCTTCCTGGTCGTGGAAGATCCACCTGATCTATCCCGAAATTACTTTCATGATGATGGAGAGATCATCAAAACCACCACCGGTTTTACCCCATTTTACTTAGCCCATGGTTTGAAGTCAATTCTTCCCATTGAATTCCCGATTCCTCCCCTATGTACTTTGCACTAACTGCAAATTCCCCAAGGAAAGGACAATTTCCTTTGCTGGAGGTCCTGTGCCTGAGTCGCTCACCATGCATCACTTGGGGCATAGTTTCTATTTTTTGTTTTACATCATTTTTACCATGAGTTGGTGACCCCCTCCAGTAGTTTCTCCACGTCTAGTCGTAGTGATTCCATCATAGAACTCCATCGCATCATTTTCATGTGAGCAGGTAGATATAATCCCTTCCCCTGCGCCGCTGGTAGCCCAGTGGAGGGTGCAGTCCCACATCTACACATGCACACAGTATGTCGCATGTATGATCTAGCTACAACCATGCTAGCATTCCATCAGGTCCCAAGACCCTCCCTATATGCCGAGGCCTCTCCATATCTCCCTGGTATTCCATGCCCACATATGGATCATCCTCTAAAAGGATCAAAAGCTGCCACCATTGTGCAAACAACTCTCGGGTCGAGAAACAACCTTCTAGACTGCCTCCCTCCCTACTGATTCTTCGAGCCATTTCCCAGAGTCATGTTTATTTGTATGCCATCACGTGAATCACACCTTGTACGTTGAGCTAGCTCTGTACCCATAAGCCTCCATTTGGTCTACTTTTCACCCGTGCACCACTGCACCAGGGGCAACATCACTAGCTGCTAGTCAGAGTCATCCGAAGTTTGTTTGAGACACCATTCACACCATTGGGTTCATTTTTCTGCCCTCTGTCTTGTGACAAGACCCTCTTCTCGTGATCTCACTATGATTTTCCGGTCTATTTCCCGGAAGTCACTCCGCTTTGCGTACCATCACATGAATCTACCTTGTATGTATTGGCATATTCACAAGCAACTCGCTCCATCCATACTACACAGTTGGCCATGTTGTACCACCATCCATCGTCTCGCAAGGGGGCCCCACCAGTTTTCTACATTTACGCCCATCATCCATGTCCACAACATAACCTCCTTTTATATATCAAACACTTTCCCCTTTTTTGATTGACCATTATGGAGTTTCTGTTAAACTCTTTTCTGACTCTCAAAAGAATGAAAAGATCGTCGAGCACACTTGCTTCCTTTCACACTTGTTAAATTATTTGAAAGGGCATCTATGTAGCCTCATTTTTCTCCTTTTTTCAGACTATGTAGAATAACATAAGAAAAGGACCACCTTGGCATACTCAGGCTAGGAACGTTTCCCTTTGCATCCTTTTATGCTTTCTCAAGCATTGGGACCGAACATTATGAAAAAGCTCATCATGGGTTGTCTTTAAGCTCCTTTCAAGACTTCTCATCAAGAGAAGATTGCTAAGAAAACTTGGTTTCATTCATGCTCGTAAAAGTATTTGAATGACTGTCCAGTTAGTGTAGGTTTAACCTTTTTCGGCCTGATTGGACTACAAATGGTAAAGAAGTCTTCCTTTTCCAAAGGTTGGGAGATATCTCCTGCACACACTTTTACCCTTTTTCAGACTCAGGACACTATACACGAAAAAGAGGCCACACCGTATTCTTCTTCCTGTTTTCAGACTCTCTATAAATGGAAACACCAACGAGCATTTACCTTTTCGGTCTTGCTAAAAATCCATGAGATCATGTCATAACAGTGTCTTTCGATGCCACCACAAATATTAGAGTTCGACAGCTTCCCCCCATTAGGTCACCTTTTTTCATAGTATTCCGCAATGAGTCTTCCTTGGATCCCCTGGATATCATTAGTCCAGTTACCTCCCTCCTTATTTCCCATCTGCAGTTACATTCCCGGAATCACAGCTATGATCCCTCTCTCATGAGTTGGTTTCATTTGCTACTAGTTTAGCCCTACCGTCATACTCTAAACAAAGGAAGTTTGAGTCCCCCGTACCCCCCTGCCCCTGTTCCCCCATTCAGTGTGTTAGTCCCCAGATTGGTCCACTTTTTTTGTGATCCCCTTGTGCTTGTAATCAAGGACACATCATTTCCTTCATTAGTTGCAGGTCTCCCTCTGTCGACGAAAACACATCTATTCCAGCGGATAGACCAAGAGGTACTTGTATCCTGGTTTCATCCACCTCATTGATGAGTTCCTTGGACCACTTGAGAAGAGCCCTTAGTGCCTCTCCGGATGGTTGTGTCTCACGTACTTGACTTCAGCTACATCATCGCACCATTGAGATTCGTACAGGGTATTGGTCCGTACAGTATTTGGTTGAAGACTCCAATTTTCATCTGAATCTAGCACATTGGTGAGTCTATTAAGGGACCTATATAGGTTCATGTCCCTTATGATTACTGGGTTGCATTGGAAATAGTGTTTAGAAGCCCCCATAGTAGTGCTTCTGTATAGCTTCATGGTTGATGTGGCATATTGTACCACTTAGACTCCGACTCTCCGTTAGTGAGTCCCTACAGACATGTAAACTTCCAGATCCAGCAGAGCATCAATTGTGCAGATATTTCATTCCATGAGAATGCCATGGTTCCTATGTATCTGTTCTTCATATAAGCCTTGTATTCAGCCTCTCATTGAGGCCACCATTATGTAACATCAGTTGTACATGTATTGATCGACTCCCATATTTTCGAGCCTTAATCCCATTATTTATTCTTTTGACACTGTCACGAGCATGGGTATGCCTGCCTTGTCCATATACATGTCACGTATTCTTTGTATCTCACCCATTGTTGGGAACCAATATTAATACAAAAACCAAAATCCACCGTGTCTCGAACGAGGAAGCGCCGCTTCTTCATAGGTATCTCCACTATCCCAATGATCCTATGATGTCTGTCGGCCTAATGATGAGCTCCCGCCCTCACACATCAGGGGGCAATCTGTTAATGCAAAAAATTGCTCAATTATCTCTACATGGCCTAAACCACATACATGTGTATTTTTCCTACCCTTTTCCCTCATTTTTTCCCTCCACAACTATGGTTTAGCCTTATTCTCTCTCAAAAAGCTCAAAAATATCAAAAAAGGCTAAAAATATCACAAAAGAGCTAAAAATCTCACGAAGGGGCCAAAAACCCCCAAAAGAGCTAAAAAACATAAAAGGGCTTAAAACCCTAAATAGGGTCCAAAACCCTAAAAGAGAGAAAAGGACAAGAAAAAACTATAAAATAGTGTGGAGGTCTCCATCACAAGATTCACTTATTCCTTCTGCCATTATTCTATTTTTCGTGAGTACGTTGAGAAGCCATCATTCTCAAAATACTCCCATCATTTTCCAACCATTCCATTGCCCCACCATCTCCCCATCCCATACATTGAGGCATCCTCCGTACTAGCAAGCCTGTGGAGAGGCGGTACCATTCCAAGTTAGGGCACGATGGCCCATTTTCAAGAAAAACAGAAGGTATACTTGTCCCATTTTTGTTTATTTATTTTAGTCGTTTTTTCTTATTGTTTATTGTGTACTAATATTTTATTTGTAGCTATCTATTTTCCATTGAACTCCACCCTTCTATCTCATAGATAGAAGGGAGGTGATTTTGCACGTAGCTAGGGTGAAAACCCGACTGCATCTCTAACATGGGTATGGATCTTAACACCGACAAGAAAAAAATCATGATTATAAAATCTAAGAAAGACACCTATGCAAAATTTATTTATGATAATAGAAACCTAGAGGAAGTGACTTCTTACAAGTTTCTCGGAATTGATATTCATCACAAGCTCAATTGGAACTATAGCATTGAGAAAAGGATTAATGGAGGGTGGAAAGATTATTTTGGTCTTGAAAATAACTGTAAATCAATCAATATAGTCACGTGGGATAAAACAAAGTTTCTCTTTGAAACCCTTGTCATCCCTGTTATATTGTATGGTTGTGAAGTATAGGGGTGCAACATTGCTAGAGAATCTTGGAGGAAGATTGAGCAAGTCTAGAAGCGGTTTATAACATATAACCTTAAAATTAAAAGCAATATGCCTTATCCTATTCTCCTCATAGAAGTGGGTCTTTCTCCCACTGAGAGCATTGCTATGACTAGGTACATGATGTACAAGCATAAGATAACTAACACAGGAAACAAGAGACTTCCTAAAATTGCTTTAAATATGAGGAGAATTTATCTCGATCTTCTTACTGACCCAATAAACCACCATCTAAAATTGCTTGAAGATGAGGAACATTTATCTGGATCTTCTTATTGACCCAATCAATGACCATCTTTGAGTCTCGAACGCCTGTAAGTGAGAGATGATGTTTATATCCAGCTCTAAGACTGTATGAAGAGATGTTAATTCTGCTTTGTTGTTGGTACAATGCCCAGGAGCATACTTTGCTTGCACCTTATGTTTATCAGACAAGTATAACTCTCATCCCGAACCTCCCAAGGGAGGATCTCCTTGAATTGCATTGTCAAAGAAAGCCCAAGGAATTGCTTTATTTATTTATGGAGGGACTATTCTCCTTTTTTTGGGCTCTTTCTCTTTTGATTTTCTCCCTGATCCACTCCACCACAAGAGTCATCGTTACTTCGAGAGGAATCAATTTGTTATTGAAGATATTTGTATTTCGAGCCCACTAGATTCCATACGAAAAAAAGGATGGAAGTGCACTAAATAAACGTATCGATCTTTCCACCCACCAAGCATAGGACTTTTGTTCAAGAGAGCCCCCCTGCGTCCCTTGAAACTTTAGTTCTCAGGAAGCTTCCTTCCAGACTGATTCTGCATAAGAACATACATCAAACAAATGAGATCCATTTTCCTCATCCGAGTAGCATAAAACACACCATCTTGGACCATTCCAACCTCTCTTTTTAAGATTTTCCCAAGTTAAGAGATTATTGTTAAGTTCCAGCCAAAGAGCTATTTTAGATTTAAAAGGGCATTCACTCTTCCACACTTGTTTCCACCAATCCATTTTCTCTCCCTGGTACTACTCTAATGCCCAACTCTTATAGCCTAATTTGGCCGTAAAATCCCCTGTAGCAGGATTTTTGGTCCAGACCAATTTATCTTTTGCCTCTTATTCCAGATGAATAAAAAAAGACTGCAATAGGGAGACGAACTCATTCCATTATTCCTTAAGTCCTTCTTCTAGTCCTAGATCTTCAGAATTCTTCCACTGAGTTTCCCTCTATAGGGTTAGTGAGCGGGCCTGGCTTAGATTCGAGATCCCTACGCTTTTGGGTTTCTCAATTAGGGCATATGATAGTTTGTATCTTTCCCCTGCTCCTACCCAAGGATCTTCCCCTACCTGAACTTATTTCCCATTTCCTACAGACCAAGCAATCTAGTTCCCTACTTGAGGAAATGCTAGCACCAGAGCTTTCCAACCAATAGAACCATTCTTGAAATATTTATCCAGTTTCCTTATCCATTCTTAGATGGAGCCATTAGGGAAGTATTTGGAAACCAAGACCTTCTCCCAGTAGGAATCGTGATTGTTTATTAAGCGCCACAGAGTTTTTGCAGCCAGAGATTGACATAATATGAATGGGTTCCTGAGACCCCAATCATCCAGTTCCTTGAGATTAGATAGTGTTTTCCATTTGGCCAAAGGGATTCCTTCCGATTTTTTATTTGCTGACCATAAAAAAGAGAAGAATTTTTTCCTTAATTTTTGCAGTATTTCTTTTGGGATATATGCAATTGTGGCCCAGTGTACATGTATACTTTGTAAGACTACCTTGATTAAAACCAACCTTCCTCCCCTTAACAAGAACTTGTTGGTCTAGCACCCAGTTCTGCCTTTAATCTTTTTGTATAACCACATCCAATCCTTAAAATAATAAGCATTAGGTTTGAGAAAAAAAACCCAAATATTTGAAGCCCTCAGTCACAGGCTTTATATAATAGGGGAAATATGAGTTTAGCATATTCCTTACTGTATCAAGGAGATCATTTTATAAGAGGAAGGACTTCTCTATATTTATATGCATTCCCATCGCCTTCTTATACAAGTCCAAGACCTGTTCAACTTCTTTGATATTCTCACATGTTCATTCGCCCCATCATTACCATATCATCCAAAAACAAAATGTGGGAGAGTTCTTCAGATCTGGTAACCGTGACTCCTTTATAAGAGCCTTCCCTCTTAGCATGATGAATAATTCTACTTAGGGCGTCAGCTATTAGAAGGAATAAAAAGGGTGAAAGTGGGCACCCTTCTCTTAGGCCTCTTTTGGACCTGAAAAAATTGGAGGGGGAACCATTTATTAGAACTGCAAAGGAGGCCACCTAGACAAACCCAATTATCCAATTGACTATTTTTGTATCCATTCCGATTTGAATCATCAATAACCTAAGAAAAGTCCAACTAACCCTATCATAAGCCTTTGAAAGGTCTAACTTTAAAGTTTGAAGGCTTTACTCTTACTTATAATGATGGTGTGGATAACCTCCTATGATAGAGACACCGCATCATGGATTTGGCGATATATATATATATATATATATATATCAATAGAAGTTGATTCAGATGCTAAGTAATTTGTTGTTATTTGAAAATTTGTATATATAATGATACTTCAATAGAAGTTGATTTCAATGCTAAGTAATTTGTCGTTATATATATATATATGTATATATATATATATATATATATATATATATATATATATATTAGAGAATCCTAGAGAAATATTGAGCAAATCCAGAAGCGTTTTATAACGTGTAACCTCAAAATAAAAAGCAATACACCCTACCCTATTCTCCTTATAGAAGTGGGTATTTCCCATATCGAGAGCCTAGCTATGACTAGGCTTATGTTGTACAAGCACAAAATCAGTAACATGTGAGACCATAGACTTCCTAATCTAGCTTTAAATTCCAGCCAAAACCACCTGTTGAGGCCTGGAAAATCGCAGGTGACAATAGCAAGGGATTCTCCCCAGTAAACGTTCCCAACTAGCCTGTTACTGTTTGGTATGGGGAATCCGTTCCGTTTATGGTCTGGCTACCGTAGGTCAAGTAACAAAAATAAAGGGTTTTACCGGTTACGGCCCGGTCCACCGTGTATATTTTAGTTTTTTAGTTTTTTTTGTATGATATGCAAGTGCCTATCTAAGAATGCAGATTGATAGAGAATACGAGGAGCGGTCACAATGTGATGCGCAGGTTCTTACCTCTCGTCTTAACTCTCTCGCATCTAAATCACACACAGTAAGAAAACTAAAACTAACCTAACTAAACTGTCCCTAGGGAGTGAGATTATCATTTAATGAGTAATGTATTACTGTTCATGCATTAAGAAAAATCGCAGGTAGTTGTTCTTTATTTCAAAACACATAAACATGAATAGATAGATGAACAACGAGATAGCTCATTGTTTATGAAAAGCATCCATTACTCATAGTGGAAATTCCATACAATAAACTAGAGAGCATTCATACAAGAACATAGGTTCAACAAGTTGGAACGATCTCATAGTTAATGGACAAAAGATGGAAATGAAATAGTTCCCCTTCAACAACATCCATTGCACAGCATTTGAACATTCCACCAAAGCTTTCTCCAGCAGGAAAAATTGTAATTATCTATTGCAAAAGGAAATAGTTCTTCTTACAACATGTTCTCACAAGTCTAACTGGGAAAAAGTCCCCTCTCCTATCTAATTCTCCTATACTTATACTACAAGCAAAATCTTGGGATGCCCCTCGATGACCTTTGGGCTCCTCAACCATTTAGTCTCACAATTTTGTCCTTTGTGAGTGCTCATGATTTAGACAATATGTTACATTTCATTAAAAGTTAATAGCACTTTTATAACGAGAGACCATCTCGATCAGTGATCAACTTTTCCTTGAGCCTATGTTGCTATCAAATCTGCTAGTCCTGTTTTTATCTTGTTTCTCTATGCTTCAGCCTCTTCCTTCCATGCTGCCTCCCTTCTGCTTTGGATTCTAGATATATCTTGTTGCAGTAGTCACCCTGTCATGAACATAGCAGATTTCAAACCATCAAAGTAACACAAACTGCACTAATAGATGCATTCTATAAAACGAACTATAAACAATGAAAAGAAAATGATAAGGAAAAGAAAACCTCGCAAGCTGGGTCCGAAAAAATTCTAAGCCCACCATCCTACTAAAACCGCAATCCTAATTGAAAAGAATCTTCATCTGATAAAAACCTTAACTCGACTAGCACCAATGGGAAAACTCTGCCATCCCACAAAATGGAGTAACAGCACAACTAAAATGGCGGAAAAAACCCTACCAACAGTCGGAAGCAAAAACAGTAAGCATCAGGTAGGTAATCCACTTCGACGGGCGGAAGTAATAAAGCATCAGATGATTAGTTCAATAAGAAGCCGCAATGGAGGGTGACGGACAAACTCTGGTCTTTATAATGTCGGCAAGGAAAAACACTAAGTGCCGCCTTAGTCATGCATCAGATAGCGGAGTCACTAAGGTATCGACAGATGAATCAACTCAAATGCCAAAGTGATAGTGTATTGTGCAACCGCAACGGCGAGAGCCATACAACCTAAGAGTTCCGCGGAAACATAAAACAAATCGGTGAAAACTATAACAAACCATCGGCGAGTGGAAAATTTATATGGCGAATGTTTAGTCGGATCAGGAGCCGCAATGGTGGAAAACAATTAGGCTACATCTTTCGATCGAAGCCATAAAAATTTTCGTTAGTGAAAATAACAACAATAAAACATGGTATCAGCGAGGATTAGCCCTAATCCGTCGGGACGTTCATTACTGATCCTCCGAAACGGTGGCTGTACAGATAACTACAATCCGAAACAAACCTCAAATGACTTCCGATAGTGTTAAATAAAACATCGCAAATTAAACAGTTGATCAATAAACCATCAGGTCATTCATTGTTTAGATTCCGCAACTATGGTCACGATTCACTGTTCAATAAACCTCCAATAGCGAAATTATTAACAAACCAAAACTTCAAGTTCAAGTCAACAACATCAGCAGACAAAGATAGTTATTCAAGCTTCAGAAAGTGATCAACAATTTACCTTAAATCAACCTCAAAAAGATCAAACTCGCAGCAGAGGAACAACAAAGTTTAGCAATGCCAACAAATCTAAGCAAGGTAAAAAATTAAAAGGAGGGTCCAAATTTTTTAGAAATTTGGGAAAACGTTGCAGCTGCAACACCACCTAAGGCTCAAGCTTTGTAGTTCTCTTGTATGGGTGTGAGGTTTGGGGTTGCAACATCTCTAGAGAATCCCAGAGAAAGATTGAGTAAATACGGAGGTGTTTTATAACATATAATATCAAAATTAAAAGCAATACACCCTACCCTATTCTCCTTATTTAAGTGGGTCTTTCTCCTATCGAGAGCCTAACTATGACTAGTCTTCTGTTATACAAGCACAAAATCAATAACATGGGAGACCATAGAATTCCTAAGCTAGCTTTAAATTCCAGCCAAAACCACCTAAGGTTGCTTGAGGTTCGAGCATTAAAGTCACCCATTAAGAGGATATTACCTTCATTCCTTAGGATAGAAATATCATTATCTAAACCATTGTAAGGACAATTTTTATCTAAATTAATTTTCTTATAGAAGTTAGAATTAATAAGGGCAAAATAACATATTGCTATGTAGGTTTTTTTTATCATTAATGTCAGTAATATCTATCCAAATATATTGGTTGTAAGGGTATTTTTTATAAATCCTAGCATGGGGGGAGATGTTCTTCCTAATGTAACAAGCTATACCCCCAATGCCTCTATGATATGATCGCTTGTTCCAGATTGACCATAGTACAAAGCCATCTATGTTAGGGACCTTAGATTCTTCGTGCTCCCAAGTTTCAAGTAACAATATAATATCAACTTGATTCGAGATCCAACTTAGCTTGGGGCCTTTATTCCATGGAAAACCCCAACAATTCCAAGAAAGAATCTGGAGGATGTTGAATTTATATTTATTACTATCTTTTTGGTTTCTATCTCAAATAATGGCTTTTCTATTTCTGATTATTGCCCATTTTCCTTCCTAGCTTCTTTTACCCTTTGAAACTCCTTTCTTAATTATGCTTGATATTCTGGAACGAGATCTTCATTTATAAAAATTCTCGTTCCTTTTAGACTTGAGGTTTTACTAAATATGTCATACTTATGGTCAATAGAGCTCACCTTTATCCGCATTAACCTTCATTTATTGTCAGTTAATTTCCCCAACCTTGTTGCTTCAGTGAGACATGTTGTTTCAATTTGTAATCTATTATGTAATTCTGTTTGGACTATGGATAATGTATCCTCATCTACCTCCTCTTTCAAACCGAATATTATAAGGTTCAATTCCCTTTTGTTATGCCCATGGTCTAATTCTATCAATTTTTTCATTTCCTCTTTAGTGGGTTTGATATCTAATTTACCTGCCACACTATTTAGGGTGAGATTGTTATTAACTTTTTCTTCTAGTTCTTTAATCATGTCCTTCATTTTAAGAGTTTCTAAAATATCAGCATCTCCTTGTTGGGATGTTTGGTTCGTATCTTGGTTTTGTTTTTCGATTACCTCTAATCTAATCTCCATTGTCTCCATTTTATTCTCCAATAGTTTATTTTATTTTCTATTTGTTTTTGGATCTTGTCTTCAAGAGATGTAAATTTATTTTCCAGCATGGCTTCTAACTTTGTTTGTAGCTTAACTTCTCTTTCTTCTCTATGTTTCTCTAATGTCTCTATATACTCATAAATGCTCTGTAGAGTAACTATGCTAGGTCTATCTTTGACAATATTTGGTAGATGCGGTCAATTATTCATACTTGTGAACAAAAAGAAATATATGAGCAGTAGATATGTATTAAAAAAAAGATAAGGAATGTGTGCACTTGATATACTTGTTCCATACCACCTTCCAACCCTAGTTCAGATCGATGTGGAATATTCCTCTTTACAATTCAAAAACCCTAGAAAATTCAATATCCTGTGGTTCACATAACCATGAGAGTTTCTTCTCGGTACGGTAGAAGACAACAATAGTTGACTGACATATCAATAGGTAACCACCAATGGTAGGACCCGACAAAGCAACAGTTAACCACCAATAGGAGGACGCAATCGACGCATTGGATCAACACTGGAAACTGCCAAGAAATTCTAACAAATCCTTGACCAAACGACCAATGCCAGGATGCAATCCACGTAGAGCACCAACACACTTACGAATAAATTCCAGTAGAGTCCCCTCCAACCATGTAATTCCTCTACAACCTAGACCCAACACAACGAAGAACTATTCAAGATTGCACAAGCAGAAACCTAACAAAGGTAGTGCATACACCGAATTCTACCCATAAAACAGAATGGCATGAATTTAAAGCTAGCTTAGGAAGACTATGGTCTCCCATGTTATCAATTTTGTGCTTGTACAACAGGATCCTAATCATAACTAGGCTCTCAGTAGGGGAGCGACCCACTTCTATAAGGAGAATAGGGTAGGGTGTATTGCTTTTAATTTTGATGTTATATGTTATAAAACACTTATGGATTTGCTTAATATTTCTATAGGATTCTCTAGAGATTCCACAACTCCAAACCTCTACCCCATACAAGATAACAAGAGTGAATAAAGTTTCAAAGATGAGCTTCTTTTTATCCCACATCACAAGGTTTGCTGCTTTACAATTATTTTCAAGACCAAAATAAGATTTCTACCCTCCATTAATCCTTTTCTCGATGTTATTGTTCCGGTTGAGCTTATGATGAATATCAATTCCTAGGTATTTGTAAGAAGACACTTCCTCCAAGTTGCCATTGTCATACACAAAATTAGCATAAGTGTCCTTCTTGGATTTGATAATCATAACTTTTGTTTTTCAGTGTTAACAATCATACCCATGATAGAGAAAAAATATTTGAGAAATCTTAGTTGCTTATCAATATCATATGGATACCTTTCCAGAAGAACAATGTCATTAGCATAGAGAAGAAGGATGATGACTATTCCAGCTAAGATCGTGCCAACACAACCTGCTTCCTCTAAACAACCTTCTATCTTATTGATGTAAATGCCAAATAGGATAGGAGAGAGGAGAAAACCTTGTTTAACTCCGATATTACACTTAATATCTTTCGACCACCCCTCGTTGCTCTTAAACTTGGAAATGACATTCTCGTATAACTTATTGTGGTAGTTCTCAAATCGAAAGGAACCTTTATCTCTTCTAATCTATTCCATAGGTTATTTGTAGGTACCCAATCAAGCTAGTCAAGCTCTGTAGTGCTCAAGATCTCATAATTTGCAATGGTCTAAAGAAGTGGCCCAATTCTATCCAGATGACATGTATCCATGGGATTGGTCGCAACGTGGTAGACTATGTTATTTCTAATACCCTTTATACAACGAAATAATAAATTTTGACATGTTAAACAATCACGAGCCTGACTCAGATCACAGACCTTTAATTGTAACTCTCAATTTGTCATGCATAGAGATCCCATAGAAGATAATCCTCATAGCCAAAAAAACTTGATCTTTGATAGAAATAAAAATGATCTTTTTTCTAAATGAATAAAATTATTGTGCTTCCTTTATCAAGTATAGACAACATAGAATACCTCTATCATAATTTTACTACAACCGTCTCATATTCTATTAACAAGTTCTAAATTGAAGTTTCAAGTAATAAAAGAAATAGCAAAACCAACCCTTGGTATGATAAAGATTGTAAAAGTGCAAGGAGAGATATTAAGGAAGCTCTTGATGATTCTATTAAAATTGACAAGATAAAAATATACAAAACCCTAACTAAAAGGAAAAAATGCAATTCATTCATAAACGATAAGAAAATCTCTTACACCTCTCTAAGGTGGCTCCTAAGAAATTCTAGAGGCAGATTCTAACAAGAAAAACTAGAGATAATAATATAGTTTCTTTACATGATTGGAATTCCTATATTAAAAAGCTTTATGAATCCCCAAATGCCATACATAAATTTGAAACCCTTCTCACAACGGAAGAAGTTTTCTCATTAGAAGACATATATTTTGGGGTTAAGCATCTGGCAAATGGAAAAGCTAAGGACATTGAAGCTTACTAGGAATAAATCTTAAAAATTGGAGGTCCTGTCCTCATCCCTCACATCCACAAGCTGTTTAATCAAGCGGTCAAGCAAGGGTTCCCTAAACCATGGAATCAAAGCCTCATTATCCCTATTTTTAAAAGCATGGATACAAATAACCCCTCTAATTATTAGACAATTATGATTATCCCTCTCTTAGCCAAGTTATATGGTATTATTTTGGAAAAGAAGACCAACATATGGCTTGAAAGTGAAGGTAAGTGGGATAAAGGACAAGCAGGTTTTAGAAGGTAGCACTCAAAAATGGACCAACTCGTTACACTTAGGATCATTGTGGAGGAATGTCGTAATGATAAATCCAATATATTTGGTTGCTTTATGGAATTTAGAAAGGATTTTGATATAATACCTAGAAATAACATATGGAATCGATTAGAAGAGAAAAAGGTTCCTTTCGAGTTGAGAGCTACCACAAGAAGGTTATACGAGAATGTCATTGCCAAGTTTAAGAGCAACGAGGGGTGGTCAAAATATATTAAGTGTAATATCAAAGTTAAACAAGTTTGCCCCCTCTCCCCTACACCCTATTTGGCTACATCGATAATATAGAAGGTTGTTTAGAGGAAGCAGTCTGTGCTGGCACGATCATAGCTGGAATAGTCATCATCCTTCTTCTCTATGCTGACGATATTGTTATTCTGGAAAGGTGTCCATCTGATCTTGATAAGAAACTAATACTTCTTAAATATTTTTTATCTACCATGGGTATGATTGTTAACATTGACAAAACAAAAGTTATGATTATCAAATCCAAGAAGGACACTTACGCTAATTTTGTGTATGACAATAACAACTTGGAGGAAGTGTATTCTTAAAAATACGGAATTGATATTCATCACAAGATCAACTGGAACTCTAGCATTGAGAAAAGGATTAATGTAGGGTGGAAAGCTTATTTTGGTCTTGAAAATAATTGTAAAGCAGCAAACCTTGTGATGTGGGATAAAAATAAGCTACTCTTTGAAACTTTAGTCACTCCTGTTATCTTATATGGGTGTGAGGTTTGGGGTTGCAAAATTTCTAGAGATTCTTGGAGAAATATTGAGCAAATCTAGAAGTGTTCTATAACATATAAACTCAAAATTAAAAGCAACACAACCTACCCTATTCTCCTTATAGAAGTGGGTCTTTCCCCTATCGAGAGCCTAGCTATGCCTAGGATCCTGTTGTACAAGCACAAAATAAATAACATGGGAGACCATAGAATTCCTAAGCTAGCTTTAAATTCCAACCAAAACCACCTAAGGCTCAAGCGAGGTTGGTATAAGGATACTAGGGCCTGGTCAAACCATTGGAAGATCGACGAAAATGTTGCATTGCAAAATATTAATAACATTACAAATATTGTTACTTCTAAGTTTAAAGAGAAATGTGGTGTGAGAAAGATTTAGAGGCTAAAAGGAAATTAAGATATTAAAAGGAGGTCATCAACCCTACTCTAGAAGATCAAAAGTATCTCTCTGTTTTAACTAGTTCAAAGAAAAAAATTAAGATAGCCAAGATAAGAACGAACTCTCATGAGCTCCATAGTGAAATAGGTCGTTGGGCAGTTTCTAAAACACCATGGGTGGAAAGGATCTGTCATCTTTGTGAGAATATGAACATTGAGGATGAAAATCACTTCCTCTTAGAGTGCCTTGCGTACACCCACATTAGATATTAGTTTCATAATCTTTTTTACAATACCGACCTTCCTATCCTTTTAAAATGTCAAAACTATAGTGAGCTCGGGACGCTTCTCTCAAAGCTCTTTGAGCATAGAAATACAATTTTAAAACAAACTAAATAATTCATTTCTTTAGGTCCGATAAACCAAAGTTTGGTCTCGGGGGACTTTAACAATCATCATCATCATCATATACATACATACATACATACATACATATACATATACATATATACATATATATACATATAGACACACACACACACATAACATATATACACATACACACACACACACATATAGAGATGATATTTAATTAATGTAAATTTATTAAGCATAAATAAAGTTAAAATATATTTAAATGGCTATATTTATATAGATAGATGTGTTTGATAAATGCAATTAAAATTTTTAAATTTTTTTCCAATAATATACATAATTTGAATATTTATTATAATGAATTAATATACAATGATAAATGAGGATGGATGTTAAGGTATAAAATACACATGGCTTCTCTTGTTACAATTAAAAAAAATTATCTTCAAAATTTAATGTAAAAAATAAAATAAAACCAAAGAAATTACATACATATAAAACAATAATATTATAAATATTTGTTAATTAATATTTGTACTAAACAACAAATAATTATGTAATTATGTAATTGGACTAATACAATTATTATTATAATATTAATTTAAAAGACAACACATATTAATCTTGTTGTATTGTATAATAAATTATTGTTAAATATTATGCTTTGAACCTAGGGTTTACCTTGGGTATCATCTTTGAAATAAAGGGAAGTTCTTTGGGTTTGCTGCAAAATAATTTAATGTTAAATATTAATTATTTGATATTTATATTATACAACAACTATTCATGTTACACATTTGATTTGTTTGTAATACATTGACTTAATAAGAGACAAGAAATAATAATATTGTTGAATAATATATATTTTTCATTATTACAATTTAATAATAATTTGATAATTGATAAATTTACTTTTATAATTTACTATTACATTTTAAATTTCTCATTGTTGAAAATACTAATTAGGAGTGATAAGTGTAGGGGGTTATCTACAACTTTAATGGACAACAAGAACCAACCTATGCATGAGGATAAGGTGAGATAATGGATAATCAAGTGTAAATTCTTGCATTGTATCAAGGAATGCTCCTTTTTTTTGGCCATGTCAGTAATGAAGGTTTTGATTTTTGGTGATTTATTAGTTGCCATTATTTAGGTGAGAAAATAAGGCATAAGTCTCTCCTCTCCACTTCCCAGGTTTATTGCTAGAATCAAAGGGATAACAACCTATTTTGAATTTATTGAATTCAACTAGATACTCTAAGTTCACAAATCCCAAGCGGACACCATGAAAAGCTCGGAAACTATCGTAACAAAAGGGACTTTAGTGCAAAATGAGGGTGACCTTGCTATTAAATTAATACCAGGTATATTAACTACAGTCATAGCATGCATCAACCCTCAAATGACAAGTGGTTCATGTTGATGATTAATGAGGGCACCTTTTAGCTTCATCCCTCCCCCATACCCCTTACACACTCACTCATTTATCCACAAGAGAGGAGATTTATGGTTGAGAACTTATGGAAATTTACAATGAAGGTGGGATTTCTATAATTGTTAGGTGGTACGTTTAAGATGTTTAACCAGCTGGGTTGGAGCCCTATTTGGATTAAGCTTGCTGCACTGAATAGGCACATTATACAACCCAGTAGGGGGATATGTGTAACTCCTTCCATGCTCATCCTACAACTGACACTTGTCCTTTATAAAAAATAATAAAAAAATATAAAAAATAACATGTCGTCTCAACTTAGTTTTAAAATATTTAGAGCACCATATAAATAAAACTATACAAATTACAAATTAGATAAATTAAAAGAATGGAGATTGCATTACACACTTACTGGACATTTCCAAAAATATTTAGAACGGCATAAATAAAACTACACAAATAACAAATTAGATAAATTAAAATAATAAAAATTGCATTGCACACTTACTCAACATTTCAACTCTAAAAAGGGTTTGCAACTCTAGAGGTTTCATCCCTCTCGGTGCTTGGTAGATCATTTTTAAGATGGATCTATGTTGGTTATATTTTTCTCTAGGATGGACTCATTTGTACTTGGGTAGTGAAGTAGTGAGAAACAATGATGGTTAGTTGGAAATTCTATTGGGATTTATCCTTTGACCTATGTTTATGGTTCTACTATGTTTAGTTACTCTTTGACTTATGGTTTGGTTCTATTAGATTTTTTAGTCTAGTTTTAGGGGAACTTCATCTCGAAGTGGCAATTTGGAATAACGTACTATGCATTTTGTACAACACTTTTCCATTGTTCTTCTTGGTGGCACCATGTTTGAGCATTTCCACCTTAACATGCGTTCTTTATAGGGGGTTATTTATAATCTTGATGGATAACAAGAACCAATCCATGTATGAGGATTAAGTGAGATAACAAATAATCAAGTGTAAGTTCTTACATTATATCAAGGGAAGTCTATTTTGAATTTAATTGAATTCTACCACATACTTTCAGCTCACAACTCCCAATAGGAAACCATGGAAAGCTTGACAGCTATCCTAGCAAAAGGGACTGTAGTGAAAAATGAGGGTCACCTTGTTATTATATTAACACCATGAATATCAACTATAGTCATAACATGCATCGACCCTTAAAGTACAAGTGACCCCTGACGAAGATTAAAAAGGGCACCTTTAAGCCTCCTCCCTCTCCCATAACCCCTGGACACTTACTCATCTATCGACGTGAGAGGAGACTTATGGTTGAACTAATTGAAATTCGCAGTGAAAGTGGGATTTCTCTAGTTGTCATGCATATAGGATGTTTAACTCGTTAGGTGGGAGCCGTACTTGGATTTAACTTGTTGCATTGTTTGCTAAGATGGATTCATTTGCACTTGGGTAGTGAAACAGTGAGCGACGATGATGGTTGGTTGGAAGTTATCCTTTGACCTACGGTTTGGTTCCATTATGTTTGGTTACTCTTTGACTTGTGGTTTGTTTCAATGAACATTTTGTGTCTAGATGTTTGGGAGCTTTGAACTAGAGTGGTGTCTTGGGCTAGTGTAATATGCATTATGTACATCACTTCTACATTGTTCGTCTAGGTGGCACCATGTATGAGCATTGCCATATTAACAAATGTGTTCTTTGTAAAGTTTTAGACCTACACAGAGTTATTAGGCCTTTGGTTATGCTATTATATGCTTTGTAGGAGGCAATTTTATAGATGAATCATACCATATGCAATCAAAATGATGCTCAAATGGAAAGCTATAAGGATTTGGAAACGAGAACATAGTCCCAAAACAAAGGAATGAAGGAATTAGCTAAAAACATTGATATGCATTCTAATATGATATTGGGTTTTGCTATTTGTAGTTTATGGTGGCCCTAGGCCTTCAAATTCTATAGGTTCAATCAAGGAAACATTCATGGAGGATATTACATTATAACATGCACTAGAGGAGCATGAAGATGGACCAACAAATACACCAACACTTATACAATAGGAGGTTGAAGAGGAAGAAATGAATACAACAGATAATGGAAATGGATTCTCTTGATTAGGACATGTTTTCATTATATTTTTTCATGTCATTTTCCTATGTAAATATTTTATTAGAATATACAGTTGTCAAGAATATAGGTTGCAAGAGTATAGTCAAAATAATATCCAATTTATAAATAGAGGTCTATTAACACAATTGGTAGATTTGATCTTCTTTTTAAATCCTTTAAGACAATTTGTATCAATTTGTTGTCTAGTTCAGTTGTGACCTTTTATATATCAATAAAATTGCCATCCATTCTAATTGATAATGATTACACATATTTTTAATTTTTAGATTGCAATTATTTATATAATTTTTTCATTAAAAAACATTAATTATAAATTTAAAAAAAAGTTATATTGTTTTACTTATATTGTTAATTAAAAATTACTTTTAATTATTATTATTTTTAAATAAAAATCATGTTTATTTTTATTTCAAAATTTAAATCTAAAATAATATTAAAACTTTAACAATATTATTAACACAAATTTTTATATAAACCAATTTTAACATTTCAACATAATTTTCTATAGTTATCGTTATTTCTACAAGACTTAACTAATGCATTAATTAATTAATTAATTTTGTTATTTTGTCTACTTTGTCATCTAACCAACTAATGTAGATAATATTGATAAAATAACCAACTAATGTAGACTTAGCGATAAAATAACATATTTTTTTGTGCTTGTGTACATTTCGCTTGCATAAGTCATGTTTTTATTTTTTGATTGTTATGGAGCGGGCTCTTTTAGACTGTTGTTCTGCTCTCCTTTGTTTACGATAGATATGGTATGAGTGATAGCTTATATTGAAGGGATACTGTATTGTTGGAGATATACTTGTCCCCCTTGTAGACTAGCTGTGTTGTGGCTCCTTCATGATATGACTGATATATGTTTCTTTATGATTCACCTTCTTGATTGTAACCCAGTCATTGGGATGGCACTTCAAAAGCCCTTTGATTCATTAATGAATATCAAGGATAGGCTTTTTTCTTTTGAAAAAAAGTCATGTTTTCGGATTAAGGCTATGGCTTTTTCCAATGTGACTTTTAATTTAAAATAAAATATTTTCCATGCAAAATCAAGGCCAAGTGCATTTTTGTTTGTATTAATTGATGTTTTTTTTATCATGTTAATTTTTCTTACTATAAAATAAAAGTTTCCTTAAAAACAAAGTGATATAGACAATACAACTAACATTTTTGTTTCGCTCTACACAGCTATTATTTAGGCCAAGTTAATAATCTCATCCACAAATCTATTGGATATTACTATATTTACATATTTACAATTAATGGACACACATACACAATCATAGTTTTATTTTACTATTATAATTGCTAATTCACATTAAAACCAAAATTATTATAATTGCTAATTCACATTAAAACCAACATTTTTCATATTCACTAAACCTAAATCACATGCTAAATCCACATTATATGAACCCAAAATAAATACACAACCATGGGTATATCCTCCATTATATTTTCCAAATTTTACAACATATTTTTATCCATGCACCAATGTGATGGAAGGCGTACGATTTTTACATTCAATAATATCATCTATGCAAGTTCTTTGTTTTTATTTAAAATCAAATAAATCTTTGCATGCCATTGTCACCAATTCCAAATCATCTACCAAATGAGAATTCAAATACAAAGAATAACTACTATAATTCAAGTAAATACTATAGGGGCAATTATATCGACCATGTGTGAAGTACAAAACATAAATCAACCATTGAAACATTTGGTGTGGGTACTTGAAATACCATCTCAATCAATTTTCCATTTAGAGATGGTAAAACTTTATGAATAACCTTAACAATATAATCACAATATTATCAATGAAAACATAGAAGGAAATCCTATTCACCCTGAACATGGGATAATGTAATCACATGCCAAACTTAATAAAGAGTAAAAAAAAGTAAAACTCAAATGGAATCCAATGTTGAGCACCTATGTGTAATTGCTCCTACTATGAAGAATTGGAACTTTAATACATGGAAATACATAAAACATAGTCTACTAGTGTCATATGAATAATATCCTTAGTTAAGGATAACTATCATCAAGGGTAACAGATTGCTATGTACATTCCTATGTGCTCTATTAAGAGTTCAAGATAACCATAACATTAAACACTTGTGGAAAAGAGAAACATATAACTTGAGCAAACCAGTCTTTGGAAGGAGCCAATTTAGATGTAAAGATAGGAAAATCATGAGCAATTCTTTCCCAACAACAATTTGCTTTGATGATTGTGTGTGAAAGTAAGGGTAACAACCTATATTTTGTCACTTAACACATGAAGGTAGCGGTCTCACCAATCATTGCTTAGATAAGATCTTGGTCATAGTAAGTTTTGTTCAAATAAAGTATTGATCATAATTTCTAATGAAGGGAAGACAATTCAAGTTTCTCAAGTCTATCTTGATGTAGTTAAGGCAATTGAATCATTTGGATAAAACTTGAGCCTTTTTTCATTAAGCCCAATTTCATGAAAAAAGTTTTAGTAAAAAAGACAAATAACCGAAGGAGTGTCATTAACCTTCCTTTAATGTTTCATTCCTTTGAATATCATTTAACTTTCTTGAATTCCTTGGATCTCATTCCAACAATTCCACATTTCAACTATCCTCTCAAACTTTTTGTGTCCAAGATTATTAGTGGCACATCCTTTTGCCCATCTAACTATGATTGTTGCTTCCAGGAATCATGAGGCCATCAACTTAGCTTTCCCACACTAGCTATCTTTTAATTCTTCAAATGTTATTGTATGTTCTCTCATAAAGTTGATTTTTTTTGGGTGAGAGGGTTTATGGTATCCACATACTAAATCAATGTTAATGTTTTAAGGGTTGAGGAAATGTTTACATCTAAGACACAAGGAGTGAATCGATGGTTTGCCTTCTGTATGTTTTGGCCACTAGGATCTATGGCCTTAAACAATCATCATGTTTGAAGGCACACAATTATTCCTATTATTTTATTTAATTTTAGTGTTACAACAAGATTTAGGGAAATTCAACTGTCTAATATTGGAGTCTTGAAATTTTCACATTTAAACCCACAAAAACACCATCAATAAAGTAAAAGTCACTCATAAATCCAATTTGAATGCATAGAAAAACAAATGTGTATATTTAACCTCTGGTTAATTTCCAAACACGAGGGATGTGGAAAGAGGTTCTAAAATAAAACCATGTAGAATGCCTAAAAGAATCGACATAATTTCCAAATCCCTAAAAAAAATACAATTAAGCAAAGCCACATAAATCATGTTACATTGATCTGTTCAAAATCCTCCTATCAATAAGTCTTTCACTGCCAATGTAAGGAGATTGGAACAACAACAAATTTGCATGCATTAAAGAAAGGGTGAAAAGTCCCTCGACAGAGGTGGAAATAAGTTTGAGCTCCAAGACCCCTCTATTAACATTAAGATTGCAATTGACCATCTTCCTTGTACAAATTATCAGATTATTTATGAGATCAATTACTTGTGAAATAGGTGACAACTGAAAAATCCATTCCTTCTTTCACTGAGTAACACAAATGAAAGAGGGATTGCCAACTACATACACATGCAATTGCAATGACAAATAATGGTGTTAAAGTAACCAAAGTCAATTTTTTTTTATTTAAACACTAAGCTATCCTCCATTATGTAACGAGTAGGTAAAGAGCATAAAAAAGCTTAAAGCACTAAATAGACCATCTCTATAATGAAAATAACATTGGAGAAGTTTCCATATAACAACTATGTACAACAATTACATGACACATGCATGGTTAATAAAACTACATATGCAAAAATTAAGAGTATGCATTTTTCTTTATTTCCTTAAAACATGTCAATTATATAAATATTCACTTCAAACTTATAACCCAATAAGAAGTTCAAAATGATTTAAAAATATATATATTTAAATAAGAATTTTAAGTCAACCTTCAACTACCTTTATAAGCATTCGATATTTTGCGAGTCACCAATAGGAAAAGGTGAAACTAATAGTCTTTGTGAAAGGACTAAAACTAACATAGAGTTATATTTTTTGAGATGGAGTGTTAGCGAGGAGAGCTTGATTTGCTCCATTTCTCCCATTATGTGGTGTAATCTCAACATGATGTGGGTAGGATAACCATTAAACCTCGGGCTAATGGAAGGAAAGAGGTTTGGATAGTGGGTTCTCCACTTATCTTATTTATGGAGTGAGGAAGTAGTGGACTTTACTGATTTTGTAAAGAATGTTTGAGTCTAGGAAGTTTGAGTCTAGGAAGTTTGATTCTTGAGTAAGAAAGAATACTCGACTTTAATTTTGAGTTTAGTGAATTGAAGTAGAGAGCTAGAAGTAGCACTTTGATCCGGATTTATATGTGAACGAAATGAAAGAACAAATACAGAATCACAATCACAGACATTTTACAAAAATAACAAAGATACATTAAACACATATTTTATTAAATGATGGAAATAGAACAGACTGTAATACAATAGCTAGAATGGCGGTGGCTATCTCTGAGAAGAGATGTGACTGCTGGGCTCATCCGTGCAAAGCTGAATACAAAATGAGGCCAAAGGGGCCTATTTATAATAAGGACAAGAGTGAGAACCCCAAAATTCCAAAACATAACCCTAGAAGATGAACCATCATAAAGTTTGCGGCCCCAAGGTGGTAAGTTGAACAATCAATTTCCCGGGGTCATAACTTTTGCATACGATCTCCGATTTGGGCGCTCGATAACTCGTTGGAAAGATCTATTCGAGATTTGCAACTTTTGATTATAACCAAATTCATGCCATTGGTAATCATTCAGCCACCCAAATTTCCAAAAAACGTCGTTTAGGGCCTCAAAATAGCCCCGAAAGTTTGGGACCCGAAAAACCGTAGAAAAGTAACTAGGAAACTGCCACAATGAACAATTGTTTTGAGCCAGTGGAATAGGTGGGTGGCCACCGATCTCCATCTGGATCACACTTTTGTTTAGTGGTTTATTTTAGAAATGGTGGGTTCATATATATGGTTTATGCATGTTACAATGGTTAGCATTAAGGAGGAGCATGATATGATACTTGTAGGGTTGCATTTGTTTGAAATGGAAGAATGTAGTAGTGCCAGAGGAAGGGGCTTAGGGATATTTTTAAGGATCAATAATTCTCATAAAGTGTAGAAACCTTGTCGAATCTTATTAATTCTTAAATTTGGAACCATAAAATGTTTGGCAAATTAAAAAAAAAAATTCAAATTTCTAAGGACATAGTTTTTGGACATTTTTTTGGCGATTTTTAGAGTTAAAAAAATTATCCCATGGAATTTAGGCAAATCAATTTAGAAAAAATGGAAATTGGTGAATATTTTTTTTTTTGAAAAAAACATTAAAAAATAGCCCATTGGGATAAATTTTGCCCTTAAAATTTTCCCTGAAAAGCCTTAAAAAACGAGGGAAAAACTACCACTTATGAAAGTCACAACAAAGGCATATCGAAAAAGATTTTTTTCCAAAGTTAAGGGGGAGGTGGAAGTTTTAAACAAGGCAAGAGTGAAGAGAAGCCACACCTCTAGCCCCTGCATTGATGAGGAATTATCAGCTTGGATCCCCAACTCAGGTTTCTCTCGCAGTAAATACTCTTAATATAAAAATTGGTAAACCTATATTAACATGTAAAAGAGTTTGTATCTCATGCTTTAAATTTCCAATATAGGGCTCAAACGCAAGCAATGATGATGTCCATAAATAAATGAAATTGATGTACGCCAAACAATGAAAAGGACATGAGTTAAAAAGCTAGAGAAGTTTCCTAGGCAACCACCTTTGATATGTATATATAGTAAACAATCACTCCACCCATCCTCATAGATAACTTTTTTTTGGTTTATTTCCTCATAGATATCTTTGTTTTGGTTTATTTCTTCTTAATGGTTTTGTCCTCAACATGATGTTGAATCAAGTGATATTTGGTGTTGATATGTTTGATTCGATCATGGAATTTTGGATTCTTGGCCAATTGAATTGCATAAGAGTTATCAATAAACAGAGGCGTTGAAGTCATTTGTTTCTCCTGCAAGTCTTCAAGTATTTTACGAACCCAAATGATTTCTTCTGTGGCTTGAGCTGCTGCAACGTTTCAGATTTAGTTGTAGAATCAATAGGAAAATATTGCTTTTGTGATCTCCATGTGATAGTTGTTGATCCAAGGTTCATCAAATAACCTGAAGTAGAGACACCATGCTCTTTATCTCCATCAAAATCTGAATTTGAATAACCAGTGAGATGGAAGTCTGAAACTTTAGAATATTTGATGCCATAAGATTGAGTGCCTTCTAAATATTTCAGCACTCACTTTGCTACATTCCAATGACCTTCACAGGGATGATGCATAAACCTGGAAATTATTCCTACAACAAAAGTTATGGCAGGACGAGCAATAGTAAGATAAATTAAACTTCCAACAAGCTGCTTGTACTTTTTTGGATCTTCAAACGTGCTACCTTCATTTGAAGTAAGCTTTAGATTTTGCTCCATTGGGGTAGAAACATTATTACAATCCCGCATACCAAATTTTTTTAATAACTCTCCAACATATTTTTTTTGAGAAATGAAAATGTGTTTTGGTTTTTGATCTACTTCAATTCCTAAATAATAATGTGATAATCCCAAATCTTTCATATCAAAATCCTTTTTCGACTCTCTTTAAATAGAGGCTATATAATCATCATTATTTCCTGTGATAAGAAAATCATCCACATAGACAACTAGATATACAATCGATCTTCCAAATTTCTTGACAAATAAAGTTGCATCATCTAGATTGAAATGCTTATAGTTCAATTTGAGAAGATGTTCAATTAACTTTTCATACCATGCTCAGGGTGCTTGCTTCAAACCATATAAAGATTTTACCAATTTGCATACCTTCTATTCTTGACCTTTGATAACAAATCCTTGAGGATGATCCATATAAACGCCTTCTTTCAAGTCTCCATTCAAGAAGGCGGTTTTAACATCCATATGATGTATTTTCCATCCTTTTTGTGCTACTAATGAAAACAAAGTTCGAATGGTACCCCATTTAGTTGTAGGAGCAAATGTTTCTGTGTAATCAACACCTTCTTTATGTGCATACCCTTTTGCTACAAGTATTGCTTTGTGTTTGTCAAGTGAGTCATCTGCTTTATACTTGTTCTTATATATCCACTTGCAACCAATAGGTTTGGTTCCAATTGGAGGGTCCACCAACCTCCAAGTTCCATTTTTTATGAGAGCATCATACTATCTTTGCATTGCACTTTTCCATACATCACTAGTTACTGCTTCTTGAAAAGACGCGGGTTCATAAAAAGCATGAAATTTTAATTCACAATCTAATGTGACAAAATCATCATACCTTTTTGGAAAAATCTTAGTCCGTAACGATCTATGAACTTGTTAATGTGGTTTTTGCTTTGTTTTTGCTTCAATAGCGGGTTCTTCGTTATTTATGAGACTTAATTTATCCATTCCATTAACAATATCATCAACTATCTCATCCTCAGTTTCATCAACTTGTACATTAGAATCATCAGTTTGTGCATTAGAAGAAATTGTTTCTATTGAAGGAAATTCCAAAAATTGACTTAGAATAGGAATCCCCCCTTCAAGATTTGGAAGTTTATTATCCATTTCATGATAGATTTTTTTTAGAATTAAATATATCAAGATGAACAAGTTGTTTATCAATAGTGAGTGCATCTTTCTCAAATTCAAGAAATACAACATCTCTAGAAACAATAAACTCCGTGCCATCTTCATCATACAATCTATAAGCTTTAGAAGTATTAGAATATCCCCAAAAAATACACTTTCGACTTCTTGCTCCCAATTTATGTCTTTGTTGCTCAGGAATCAAAGCATAACATGTGGAGCCAAAAATTCTAAAATGCTTAACAGTTGGAAGATGGCCATGCCACATTTCATAAGGTGTTTTGTTTTGTAGTGGAGCAGAAGGACATCTATTCTTAATGTAGACAACACAAAGAACCGCTTCTCCCCAAAACATTAACTTGACATTCTTAAAAAACATCATTGGTCTTACCATATTCAACAATGTCCTATTCATAGGTTCTACCACACCATTTTGTTGTGGGTTATAAGGAACAATGGTTTGATGTTTAATACCATTCTCCTGCAAATATTTTTCAAAATATTGAGATGTATATTCACTACCATTATCAGTTCAAAGGGTTCCAATATTGAGATGAGCTTCATTTTTCATCCACAAATGAAAATTTCTGAATGTATCAAAATCTTGAGATTTTGCTTTTAATAAATAAACCTAGCACATCCTTGTAATGTCATCAATGAAAGTCATGATATATTTGTTACGATTTGATAATGGAACATGCATGGGCCCATGTTAACCCAAAAATCCCCCACACAGCTCTCAATGGCCTACACCACCTAAGGACACCATCTCACAACACTCATTTCACTCCATAAGACCTTCCATTTGACCCCCACACCTCCAAGAGAGCCCAAGAATGAAGAAAATGGCTAAAAACCCCCCAAAAGAGCCCAAAATAGCCCCCTAGGAGCTAAAGCCCTCAAAAAAGGGATAAAACCCCAAAAGGGGCTAAATTTAGGGCAGAAGGGGCTAAAGGCCCAAAAAAGGGGCTAAAGCCCTGACCAAGGGCTTAAAACCCTAAAATCCCTTGGAAAAACTATAAAAGGAGGGTGGGTGGTTTGAGAGCAAGAGGTCTCAAAGCATCCATAGGCAGCATAACAATAGGCAAGTGAGGAGTGTTTTGAGAGTGACCCCCCACCCTCCTTTTATAGTTTTTCCAAGGGATTTTAGAGTTTTAAGCCCTTGGTCGAGGCTTTATCCCCTTCCACCCTAACTTTAGCCCCTTTTTGAGGGCTTTAGCTCTTAGGGGGCTATTTTGGGCTCTTTTTGGGGGTTTTTAGCCCTTTTCTTCATCCTTGGGCTTTCTTGGAGGTGTGGGGGTCAAATGGAAGGTCTTATGGAGTGAAATGAGTGTTGTGAGATGGTGTCCTTGGCTGGTGTAGGCCATTGAGAGCTATGTGGGGGATTTTTGGGTTAACAGCCCACATAAATCTGAGTGAATAAGACCAAGCTTTCTTGAAGCTCGAAACATAGAATCATGAAAAGGTTGTTTACTATGCTTTCCTAAAATACAAGCATCACATTGGGAAAGATGTATTGGAATAGTTGGAAGCCCTTGAATTCCTTTATGTTTCATAATTATAAGACTATCATAATTAATATTACCAAATATAGCATGTCATAACAAGCTGAAAGATAAATTACAATTATGCTAAGCCAAATTTGCACAATTCTGTGAATTGGATGAGCTACCATTCAACTTTAAAAGTTTGTTGTCTTCCACTCCAATCATTACAATCACATTATCATAAGATCTTCTAATCTCAATGATACCATCAAACATATGTATTGAATGATTTTGTTGTCTAATTTGCACAAGAGATATTAGATTTCTCTTCAATTGTGGAACATAAAGAACATAAAAAAGTATGTAATCAACAAGTCCTGATAATTTCAATCTAACTAAACCAATTCTTGAAGGTTTTAACTGAGACTTATCTGCCAAATGTACTACCCCATCAATTTGATCACTAAATGTCTCAAAGAAGTCTTTTCTAAATGTCATGTGGCATGTGGCTCCAATATCTAATAACCAAATGTCACTCCAATAAAATGAAGTACTAAAAGCTTCTTCAATTCCAAGATTACAATGTGCAACAACATAATGTGTAGATTTACGGGGGTTACCTTTATCATTTCCTTTATCTTGTACTTGCTATTTCTTGTTAACAATTTTCTCCCAAGAAATTCTACAATAACTGGCAGTATGACCCGTTTTTCCACATCTATAACATTGTTTCTCTCCTTGATTAAATATTCCCCCCCTTCCTCTGTACTGCCCTCTATGTCCTCTACCTCGACCTCTGCTTCTATTTTCGGCCTTTGCAAATTCTTCTTTTAATTTGTGTCCTTTCTGTGCAAGACACAAAGTTTCTTCATCGGGTTTAGACTCCTTCCCAAATGTTTTCTCTCTTTCTGCAATTTTTTCAACAAGTGTTTCAAAGGTCATAACTTTCATTTGGCCACTAGATTGAAGTGATTCTAAATAATGAGTATAGGTAGGATAAAGAGCATTAAAAAATGCAGTGAGTTGAAAGTCAACTTTTACACCAGTTGCATCAATATCATGGAAAATGGCTCTAATTTCGGAGGCAAGTTTCATTGGATCATTATCTTTTAATTCTAAGTTAAATAAATTCATCAACAATTGTATGATTTCAAGCTCAGAATGTGAATCATACAAATCTTTTAGTTTCTTTAATGCTTCTGCAATGTCCCCGGTTCTGACCCCGTTTGCATGATGTATATATTGTAATTAATCGTGGTGAGGAGCTCAAGGAAAAAGCCCCACCATCGATTTGGTTTTGCATGTTTCGGCAATAGGGATAGTTGCCGATGGTATGTCGTGCTATTTGGCACGTTATAATTCGGCATCATGTAAGCACGCACATCAATTAAAATAAACCAAAACCAGCTACGGCAGTGAAACGTTGAATGAAAAGGGCATGGTTCCAAAGGATAAGGGGTGGGGGATGTCAAACCTTGGTTATGGGGGAAAAACCCATGTTTTGCCACTTTTGTTGTTTCACCACCTTTGTTGTTTGTCACCTTTTGTCTCATCCAACCTTGTCAACCTCTTTAATGCTTCAGCTGGTGGTTGAGGAGTTATGGCTGAGCGGCTGAGTGGATGAGGGCATTTATTGCTGGAGAAAATGTGGGTAAAGAGGCAAGCAATTACTCCATCTTCCCCACGACTCCATCCTCCCCATGGTCAGTGGTTTTTCTCACGTTCTGTTGCTCACTCTCACACACAGGAAGTTCATTCTCACGCAGAGAAGGTTCGACTTCCTCATCCGCGCACCGTTTGGTTGTCTGTTCGTCCACGCGTGCTGGCGGAGCTGTTCATCCTCCCATCGAAGTCGGCTCTGTCTTCCTCACGCACCAGCCGCGGATATTTTTGGTTGTGCATGCAGCGAGCAGGTGAAACGGCCTCAAGAGGCTTGATTTCTGCCCTGCTGTTGTGTAACCCGTGATTGGTGTTGTTGTTGTTCTTACACGACTGTTTAGGGTCGTTTTCCCCATGTTGTGAGCCATGCTCACGGATTGTGTTTTGGGGCTGTTGTCTTCCCCACGTTTTTGTTGGCTGTGGTGCCCAATTTCATTTTGGACCACTATGTATTCGTGATGAGCCGTTTTCTGCTGGGGTCTGCGTTTGAGTTTCCATGGTTATGTCAGGAACGCTGTCTATTAACCTTTGTGGGATGTGGATTGTTGTCATCACTCATGGTGAATTGGGCTGCTGAAGTACCCTGGTTTGGGTGTTGTTGCTGAGTTGTTTTGGCCACGTTAGGGCCAAGAACAACTCCGTGTTGCCTTGTGGGCTTGAGCGGTGCTCATCTTCTGTTTGGGGTTATCCTTGGTTTCCTTTGCTTCTTCACAGAGCTGTGAACCTCTTGTTTTGTTGCGGGTCTGCAGTGGTTGGTCCTCGGACTGTGCTGGCTTGGCCATTTGTGAAAGGCCTGTTAAACCCAGCTGTGTTTGGTTCCCAGAGTGTGTCCCCTGGCTATGTGTAAGTCTATATTGACCCTTATCCTTGGAGGAATCATGCCCAGCTCGGGGGTGGCAGCATTGCTGAGAGATTGATGAGCAAGTTGGCCTATGGTTGGGTGGAACGTTGCAGCGACGTAGCTGGTTGTGGGATTCTTCATCAAAAGATAAGTATTGCTGTTATCTCATCTCTGTAATTATCTTGATGCTTAATGAACATGTTGTATGAATGCATGTTGCTTCTGCCGTGTATGATGGACAGTTGCACCTGTGTATGGTAGATGATTATGTACGCATGGTTTCATGGATCATGATGAATGCTGAAATGTTTATGTGTGTTTGCTTCCGCTGAGGACTGTGTATCCTTCATTATGCTTAATGCATCTTAGTATGCATCATGTTTGAGCTTTTAGTTTCACCATTTAACCATGTGAATGGGGCTGTGTTGCCCGGTACTTTGCTTATGGTGTTCGTCGCGTCCTCTTCGCCGGTTTGAGGGATGGGGACGTGCCAAAATGGTATCAGAGCTTTTGGTTGCAGCAATGGGCCTCTATGGGCCAAGAATATGCAGTGACAAAAGGTAGAATTGCTTTCTCTGTTCAGCAGAGCAGCAACAAGTTTCAAAAAATCGCCTAAGTGTTTGAACCGTCGAAAGGATTGGCGGAATTGACTTCCGCTGTAGCGGAAGGTTTAACGTTCTCCCATCCATCGTTGCGGACGGCGAAGGGATTCAGCATCCGATGTGGAATTCATCCGACCGCCGACGCCACAGAAAGGTTTAAAATTTGGCTAAGTATGGAACAGTCGGGTCACTAGTGGAAAGACTTCCGCTGTTGCGGAAGAGTTAGAAGTCTTCTATCCGCCGTTTCGGAAGCGGAAGCATTAAGGCTTCCAATCCAGAAAGACCGCTGACGTCCGAAAAGTTGAAAATTTCTCCAAGTAAGAGTGGACGTCGGAAGGATTCGGACTTTGGTGAGCCGCCATTGTGGAAGCCAAGGTCATTTGGCTTCCGATCCAAAAGCCAGCTGACGCCCGACGTTAAATTGTTCTCCGTAAGTCCCGATCGGAAGAAATTATGGTTTGCACGTCCGCCGTTGCGGGAGCCAAATCCATTTGGCTTCCGATGTGAAAGTCCGCTGACGTCCGATGTTCAAGTTGTTCTAAGTGCCGATCGGGAGAAGTTAAGATTTGGAGAGCCGCCGTTGCGGAAGCCAAATCCATTTGGCTTCCGATGTCAGATTCAGCCAACGCCCGACGTTGATATTCCTCTAAGTAAGAGCGAACGTTGGAAGGTTTGGAGCTTTTGAGAGCCGCCGTTGCGGAAGGTTTGGAGCTTCTGAGAGCCGCCGTTGCGGCTGCCTAAATGACTAAACCACCTGAAGCACAAAGGCTTCCGACAGCCGACATCCGATTCTGTGCAAGAGGAAAATTTGAGTTTTCTGTGAGATGTTCCCAGCAGATTTTAACTGTTTTCCAGTGGGATTTTGACTGTTTCTCAGTGAAATTTTAGGGTTGAAAATAAGAAAATTGGCAGGGATCTAATGCACAAGATTGCACGAAAACAATGATTTACCGGAAGAAAAAAAAACGAGGGCGCTGCCCTCGACCCGCCCTGTTGTGGCGGAAGCCACAAGGGGGCAAGCCCCCTTGACCCCCGTCATCCCTTGAGACAGTCATTCTTGAGAAAGGAGAATCCTATGTTTTGGGAAAATTAGTAAGACCCAAAATTCATAAAAGATGAATGGTGCCACGGAAGTGAGGTGGCTGAAGTTAGCATTCTAGACCAAAATACAATTGTGTGTTTTGCCTGAGATTGGGTGAAGGCCCTCATTCTTAGAAGTGGTGTAGCTTTCACATCCGAGGTCGGAATGGAGCAGGTGGATAGGCGTTGGAAAGCTTATCCAGTAGGGAACAAGGATAAGTGACCAGAATCTGAGCATGGAGCAGCAAAGTGCTAATGATGACCGTTGTTAGCAAATGGACAAATCTGGACAGTTGCATGCCCAGGGGCAGCAAGGACTATGAAGTCAACTAGCTGCTGTGTGGAAAAAGGAATTCCATGAGAAGATGAGGGGCTTGAAAGGGAAGTTTTCATTAAACCCTATCTTTATGATTTGAACTACATTTCCTATGTTTATGCTTGAATTGCATGGGGATATGTATTGCATGCATAGGATATTGCATGATTGATAAGAACATTGGAAATTTTATATAATGTACCACTGATGATGATCATTGCTTTGATGTTGGAATTAGTGGAAACACCAATGATGACATGGACCCGGATGAATATGTTGCGGATGCTGACAGATGTGACCAGCAACGCTATGAAGAAAGGGGTAAAGCAACAAGTCCAGGGTGAAAGTTGGTGAGCAGATTCTGCAATATCCTGCAAGGACCAACCAAATTGGTCACGTCAAGGGTGTAAGTACGACCCATGCAGGTAAGAGTTTGCTTATGACAAATTCCATGGATTGGTAAAGGTAAGAGACCTCATACCATGTGAATATTGGAATGAAGAAAGGTGTCATGCCTATATATGTTGATGCTATTGATTATAGTAATGCATCCTATATGAGGTAGTCATGGTTAGGCCATGGTATAGTTGCATGCATAGTATTCCTGAATCAATGCAAGGTAGCATTGAATGGACATGCATTAAGAAGATTTTATGAATCTTGTTGTTATGCATTGAATGTATGCATATGAAGGGTGTGAGTGACTGATTGCCTAAGTAAAGGTGTAATTGTTGTGATGCCTTGCATGAATGCATTGAGATGAATGCATGTGATATGCAGACTAACTAATGACTGAAATGGTGAATTAATGACAATTCAGGAACCATTTCAGAGGTTGCTATGAATGCAGGATAGTCATGATCAATTGGCTACCAGAAATGCTCTATTGAAGAGCAAGGTGGTAGATTACTTCGAGCATGGCATTAAGAGATTATGTTTCAGGTAGATTATTTTGAGCATGGCAGTGAGAGGTAAGACCCTGACCCATGCCAGAATCTACCATTTATGAGAAGAAATCTCATGGCTGTGAAAGTAGTTGATATACATAATGGGTTGTTAAAATTGAATTATGGATTTCGGATTTAAGAAAGTGCTAACGACTACTAATCACTGTTGGCTTGTGTGAGATTGTGTCGGGAGGGACACATGGTGAGTGGGTATTCATGTTATGATAGTAGGCATAAAATTATAATGGGCATAGTAATGCTGCTTACAAGAGACCCACAATTGAGCAAGTCAATTTCTGTAGTAGATAGAATTGCAAATTCTTATTGAATTTGATTGCCAATGTCATTGCTTGGTTATGGAACGATCAATTAGGATTGTAGTATCAGGTAATGACTGACTGTTTGGCTATTTGATGAATGTGTCAGGAGTACACACTGCAGGAAGATCATGTGTGATGACCTGCAAGAGCCAAACTGCATGGGAAGGTTTTCCCTTGGAAATGGGTTTCGGGTGAAACGCCATTGGACATTTTGAAATGTTTCATCTGCACTGCATGTTTGGTAATAACATGAGTGAGATGGTATGTGTTATGTCGGTGAGACATGTGTGGATACGAACTGTGTTGGGAGCGGGGATGGGGGCTTGGTTTGCTTAAACCTGGTGATTGGAAACCGCACAGACAGAGCTAGAGGGCTGACTTTCTTCTCCACAACCCCGGGATAGCACTAGAAGGGAATGCAGGGCCTGAGGGACTGAGTAGCAGAGAAGGGGCTGATTCCTTGTGTTGGGTGTGTGTGGGTGTCTTAGAAGTCAGGCTAGTTCTGGTGTAGGTGTTCCTAGCTCTGCAACGAGCTCACCAGCTTAGCATTCGGCCTTTCCCGACTCCTTGACGGTGCCTAACAGATATAAAGGCATACTGCAACGATGAATGGATAAGTGTTCTATAACCCTTGCTATGAATATGCATGCTTAATTATTAAATCCCATATGCAGAACATGTTTTGGTTTTATTTCCATGATGACCTATTGCTTGAGTATGCATAGGGCCTGTATGGCACGCACCGGGAATGAGTGCACACTTTTTCGATGTTGGATCATGAAAGGATTTTCAATATTGATTACACTCTAGGGAGTGGACGCACTCCTGGTGTCTCAATATTTGATAGTGAATGATATGAAATGTGATTACAGTTGTTAGAGCAATAATGCTGATGAGTTCGCTTGTATTGCTTGTGTTGCTTGTGTTAACAGGCTAAAGGTAAAGGTAAAGGTAAATGGTCTGTATAAGTGTATGTTGGTATAAGTGTATCGTTGGTATAAGTGTATGGTGCTATAAGTGCATGTTGGTATAAGTGTATGATGGGCTGTGATATGCCTGAGGATCCATAGTAGATCCTAGACCTGGAAACGGTCATGATAAAGTTCCAAGCCCAGTTGACATGAGGATGTATTGGCTGGACATTAATT
>LPNX011235592.1:441384-477388 GCA_001517045.1 Pseudotsuga menziesii
TCAAAGGTTGTTGGACTTAGCTGGAAGTCTCCTGCAAGTGATTTCCAAGACCCAAGAGAACCTTGGGGAGATGCTCAAGATACAAAAAAGGCAGAGTGAAATGAACCACCAGATTTTGCAAGACTCTATTGGGTTGCAAAGGGAGGTGAAAATCCTTATGGGAGCAATCGGCAAAGGAAAGGAAGGCGGATCAGCAGTGGGACAATTGTCCAAGCGACCCGATAAGAAACGGTCCAGGCATGAAGACTCAAGGGAAATTGAGCAGGTAAAGATGAAGCAGCCAGTGAGATGCTGGAGATGCGGAGGACATCATTTACGCCGGGACTGTCCAATGAGGGAACATGATGAAGGCAATAGCCGCAAAGTTCCTAGACTTCAGGATCAGCAGGAAGCTGTAAACTAGCAGGAGAAGTCCATGGAAGCCGAGGAGCTTGGTCGTGAACGTTCAAAGTAAATGATTGAACGTGGGACAGATCTGCAATTTTGAAATTTTTGATGTGCAACTGTATATGTATTGTATATATGTAATGGAACATCAAGGATGGTGTTATTCCAAGGGGGAGGGGAATGTAATGTCCCCGGTTTTGACCCCGTTTGCATGATGTATATATTGTAATTAATCGTGGTGAGGAGCTCAAGGAAAAATCCCCACCATCGATTTGGTTTTGCATGTTTCGGCAATAGGGATAGTTGCCGATGGTATGTCGTGCTATTTGGCACGTTATAATTCGGCATCATGTAAGCACGCACATCAATTAAAATAAACCACAACCAGCTACGGCAGTGCAACGTTGAATGAAAAGGGCATGGTTCCAAAGGATAAGGGGTGGGGGATGTCAAACCTTGGTTATGGGGGAAAACCCCATGTTTTGCCACTTTTGTTGTTTCACCACCTTTGTTGTTTATCACCTTTTGTCTCATCCAACCTTGTCAACCTCTTTAATGCTTCAGCTGGTGGTTGAGGAGTTATGGCTGAGCGGCTGAGTGGCTGAGGGCATTTATTGCTGGAGAAAACGTGGGTAAAGAGGCAAGCAATTCCTCCATCTTCCCCACGACTCCATCCTCCCCATGGTCAGTGGTTTTTCTCACGTTCTGTTGCTCACTCTCACACACAGGAAGTTCATTCTCACGCAGAGAAGGTTCGGCTTCCTCATCCGCGCACCGTTTGGTTGTCTGTTCGTCCACGCGCGTTGGTGGAGCTGTTCATCCTCCCATCGAAGTTAGCTCTGTCTTCCTCACGCACCAGCCGCAGATCTTTTTGGTTATGCATGCAGCGAGCAGGTGAAACGGCCTCAAGAGGCTCGATTTCTACCCTGCTGTTGTGTAACCCGTGATTGGTGTTGTTGTTGTTCTTACACGACTGTTTAGGGTCGTTTTCCCCATGTTGTGAGCCATGCTCACGGATTGTGTTTTGGGGTTGTTGTCTTCCCCACCTTTTTGTTGGCTGTGGTGCCCAATTTCGTTTTGGACCACTATGTATTCGTGGTGAACCGTTTTCTGCTGGGGTCTGCGTTTGAGTTTCCATGGTTATGCCGGGAACGCTGTCTATTAACCTTTGTGGGTTGTGGATTGTTGTCATCACTCATGGTGAATTGGGCTACTGAAGTACCCTGGTTTGGGTGTTGTTGCTGAGTTGTTTTGGCCAAGTTAGGGCCAAGAACAACTTCGTGTTGCCTTGTGGGATTGAGCGGTGCTCATTTTCTGTTTGGGGTTATCCTTAGTTGCCTTTGCTTCTTCACAGAGCTGTGAACCTCTTGTTTTGTTGCGGGTCTGCAGTGGTTGGTCCTCGGACTGTGCTGGCTTGGCCATTTGTGAAAGGCCTGTCAAACCCAGCTGTGTTTGGTTCGCAGAGTGTGTCCCCTGGCTATGTGTAAGCCTGCATTGACCCTTATCCTTGGAGGAATCATGCCCAGCTCAGGGGTGGCAGCATTGCTGAGAGATTGATGAGCAAGCTGGCCTATGGTTGGGTGGAACGTTGCAGCGATGTAGCTGGTTGCGGGCTTCTTCATCAAAAGATAAGTATTGTTGTTATCTCATCTCTGTAATTATCTTGATGCTTAATGAACATGTTGTATGAATGCATGTTGCTTCTGCCGTGTATGATGGACAGTTGCACCTGTGTATGGTAGATGATTATGTACGCATGGTTTCATGGATCATGATGAATGCTGAAATGTTTATGTGTGTTTGCTTCCGCTGAGGACTGTGTATCCTTCATTATGCTTAATGCATCTTAGTATGCATCATGTTTGAGTTTTTAGTTTCACCATTTAACCATGTGAATGGGGCTGTGTTGCCCGGTACTTTGCTTATGGTGTTCGTCGCGTCCTCTTCGCCGGTTTGAGGGATGGGGACGTGCCAACTTCCCAAACACTTTTGCTAGAAACTAAATGTTTACTTGCTTCTTCACTTACAGAGGCAATGATCAAGGCATTAGCCTTCTTGTCCTTGCTTTTCCATAATGCTGACTCTTTGGTATGAGTAGGTGGTACTGGTGCACGTTTATCCACTTCATCTATTGCTTCTCCATCTTTCTTATCTTCAAAATTCTCATTTTCACAAATTCCATCCCACATATCATTAAAAATAAGGGTATTTTTAACTTTACGAAACCATTCATGATAATTTTATTTTCTAGACAAAATTACTCCAACAATAGAAATTAAAGAATTCATTGAAATTTATTGTGTAGTAAATTTGTGTGTATAAATCATAGTCTGATATATTCTTTTCCTCTCAGCCAATACTCTTTAAAATATTTTTATCTTCTAAAAAGATTTCTGAAAGGTTTAATTATTCAGTTTAAAAAAAACCTTGCACTCAATTATAAAATAAATCAAAACCGTTATAACTGAAATATTATTTACAATGTAATCCCGAAGGATTATTTAACAAATCCAAATAAGTGACTTAGAGTGAATAACTATGCAATGAACTACAACAACAAATGTTAATCAATTAATTAATTATTTGTAAAAAATTCAAAAAATCACATTGAATTATAGTCCAATCAAGACTCCATGACCCATTGGATTTTTTTTCATAGAAAAAATACAACCTTATATTATAATAAAGTTGTATTAAGTGATCAACGAATACAAGAGAAAAAAGAAATTGCTATCCAAACTGTCTAAAGCCTTACAAGGTCAACCAGAATGAAAACATATATAACGAGCTTTAACATAAGCTGTAAAAAAACAAAGTTATTCTGAGAACCAAAGTTTATCCATCACCCAACTACCATGGCAAAAATTAACCAATAGTAAACAAAACATGTCAAACATAGCCATCATCCAGAAGAACCTAGAAATCGATCAACACAAGTTCGCAGCGAAAAACAACTTCGAGACTACTGTGAGCCACAATAATTAAAATATCCACTAGAAACAGTTCTGAACCCCCTCCTTAACTAGAGTGTCATGAGCAAATTCCTTCCAATGAATCAAACCAAGATCAAGACCAACAACTTGTTTAGACAACAAATACGCTTGGGTGTTAAACTCCTTATACACATGTAGAATGGTAAGGGGCAGACCCTCATCTAACAACAACTGAACTCTTTTAGTCCAATGGTGAATAGAAATGGATTGTAAAGACTGGTGTTTAAGAGCCCAATCCACAATCACCTTCGAATCACCCATAATCCAGTTTATAAGCGAATCCCAAGAAGATTAACAAAAACAAGAAGGACCCAAAGATCCAGCAGCTCTTCCTGGTTATTCGATCCCCCACCAGACACCATACATAGGTGAAAGCATACATTCCCCTGCATTTTGATATACATACCAGCTCCACAGCTCCCTTGCAAAGCCACCCCATCAAAAAAACCTACAGTCACATCATCCGACTGTGGAGGAAAAGATATATTAGAATAGTAGAGTCAAGCTAAACTAGTTAACCTATCTAAGCAACCAACAACATATCATAAAATATAAGAACAAGAAAAGAAAAGGACAAGAGAACACTGATATACGTGGTTCACCCTAATGGGTTACATCCACGGGAAGGTAGTCTTCTATTATCTCCAGAATATCTTCTCCAATCTTACAAGAGAGCAAAGCACAAATAGCCCAAAGAATATAGATGATGTAAAATAGTGTCACAATAGTACCACTACTACATCAAGAATACATTGATTATGTAGAGAATCACTTGACCCTATTATATACTAAGAGATGATGAGGAATTACTCTCACATATTGCATGTGGGATAGTATAATTCTCCAAAATAACATCTCTTAATACAATACCATGGACAAATACTCTACACAAGTAAATACAACACCATATAACTATGGGTTAAATGTATTACTCTTTTACATAAGATTGTATACAACTTCTGACATAATACAAAGACATTATTACCTTCCAAGGAATATAATATATTCCAACAAGAGATAGCCCGAGATCTGCCCCGAGAATGCAAAACATACCTTGATAAGCCAAGAGCACATTTCTTCACAATGATAGCACTGGAATTTGGAGGACAATTCTGGAACAGAAAATGATTCCTCGCTAGCCAATAGTCCCAGACAAAACACATAACCACTTCGAACTGAACCACCGAATGATCTTCCACCTTAATGAGAAAATCAGCACAGGAGTTGTGGTTCCAAATCCAAACACAACCCGGACCCATACAGATACTCATCCATAGAGTCCTAAAATAAGGTCAGACACAGAAAATATGATCCATCGATTCCTCATCCCCTTTGCACATAATACATCTACCAGGCTCCTGGAAACCTCTGCGCTGCATCAATAATTGCGCAATGACCTACAAAAACACATGTTAATCGATTAATTAAATATTTGTTAAAAGAAAAACATTGAAGTATAGTGCAAACAAGATTCTATTACCCATGAGACAAGGTGCTGGTCTACGAAACCAAATATTCTAAGTTCGATCACCAACAAAGTCGTTGTGTTATCTTTACCAATGTTATTTTTCATTATGTCACTTACTTTAAGAGACATTCAATTATTTATGTTGTTCATCTGGCCGTTTTGTTTCTGTGTGTAGTTCATCTCGACGTTCTGTGCAATTTTATCTCTCCATTTCTTCAACGTGGTGGCAAGATCTTGAAAATAAGCCAAATAATGTCATGTCGTAGAACATGCACACAGAGGCTTTAACATTATTTTTGTTTTTTCTCGAAAAATAATCATAATTTTATTAATGATTATAAACTTACATATGTAGATGTATGCTGATAAAAAGGTATTCTAGCATGGAAGCCGTACATAAAAAAGGCATTTTCTAATAAAAAGTATTTGGCATAGTTACTGGATTCGTCCCCAAATCCCATTGCAAGTTTAAACTAGTGATGATTAGGTATAGCATTGCCCCTCCTCCACATATAAATCCATCTCATTGAGATGCTCCATCGAAATAAGCCTATGGGATTTTTATATTTATTTCCTTTATTTGAATAACGTGGATTGGAGGACCATCCTTAATTTGTGAGAAGAAAGAAAGAATATTTAGGTTGTTCATAGCAGTTTTTTCGGGAACATATTATTTTTCAATTATTTTTTTTATTGTTTCTAGATGTCCACAACCCCTAATTTATAATTAGAGGGAGGGATTTAAATGATTTGAATGATGCATTGGATAACCACCATTGCAAGGCCTATTCAATTGTGGCATGCTCATATATGAGGTTTTGATTTACTCTCAGTGAGCATTCCTTCCATACTTGACAAGCATATGAGCAACTTATTAATAAGTTCTCTGTTGACTCTTCTACATTCTTGTACATAGTGCACCAGTTTGGACCTTTGAAGCATAGTTTTGTAAGATTGTCTCAAGTTGGGATTTTACTAGCCAAAGTGCACCACATCAAAAGCTGAGCCTTAGGGGGACATTTAAACTTCTAGACCTGCTTCCACCACCATTGGATTTTTCTATGGGTGGCTTTTGCACTTAAATGAGTGTAGCCTTGTTTTGGAGTGTATATGCTCGAAGAATCTAGTACCCATATGAGTTCATCCTCTTGGTCTCTGATCCTCACATAGCCATCCTTGAGACCTGCTAAGTACTAATTCCAAATAACAACATCCTCATTATTTAATCCTAGAGCTCCATAAGTAATCCACCCATGCCTCCACAGATTAGTTGTCTGTGGATTAGCAATTTCATTTAGAGTGAACAAACCACGGTTGTGAAGAATTTCTAATATTTAAGGAGGAAGAAGAGGTCGTCCTCTACAAATCGACCAAGGGGCTGGTCTGATTTTGACTTTGGATCCATTGTCAATTCGCCAAGCCATACCTTTTTCAATTTAGTCGAAAGATTGTACAACACCCTTCCAAATAATCGATACGTTGTTCTTTTTTTGGTAGACGATCTAACCCATTCTAGAATAGACATGGGTGATATATATTTTGGTTTCATAGTCTGAGTCCACAGAATTCTAGAAATGAGGAGTCTCCAACCACATTTTGTCGCCAATGACTTTGAGAATCGAAGAATGTTTTTTAAACCCCATCCTCCATATGCTTTGGGATTTGTTATTTTATCCCATCTTACCCAAGGCATCACATTTTGTTCATTATGGCCACTCCACAGGATCTTGCACACACTCTTCTAGCCTTTTCCAATATGCCTTTTGGTATCCATGCCAATGCCATCCAATATCCTGGTATGGCTTCAAGAATTGACATTATTAATAACAATATCCCAACCCTCGAAAACCATCTATAGGACCAAATATGGATTTTTTTCTTCAACTTAGAAATTATCCACTACTAGTCTTTTTTCTGATAGTTATTTGGTTTTAAATGGAAACCCAAATATTTCAGTTTGTCTTCCATATTGCTACCTGGGAAGGAAAAAAGTTCCTTGTAGCACCATATCTCTTCATCCTCCATATTAACACAAGACATGGTATACTTTTGTAAATTTACCACCATCCCATAGGCAACACAGTAAAGGTCCAAAACTTTGGTCAATTTTTCTGCATCCCTTCTAGATCCATCACAGAATATCAAAATATCGTCTACAAAAAGTAGATGAGCTATTGAAAGTGTATTGGAGATTTTGACACCTATGAGATGACCTCGTCTTTTCGCTTCCTTCAATGGCCTACTAAGACCTTCTTCTATTAACACAAATAGGAGAGGGGATAGAGGGAATCCCTAATGAAGTCCTCTTTCAACATTAAATAATGGAGAAGTCGGGCCATTTATAAGGATTGCAAAAAAAATGGTGATCATGTAACTCATGACCCACTTGATAAATGGGACCTCAAACCCCAAATGAGTTAGTAGGAGACAAATGTAGAGCCAATTTATTTTGTCATATGCCTTTAACAAATCAATCTTAATGATTGCTCCTTTATGATTTATTCCCAGATACTCTGGATAAATTCCTACACTACTCCAATAGCCTCATGCATTTATCTTCCATCCCAAATCTAAATTGTTCTTTAGATATATGGTTGGAAAAAATAGATTTTATTCTTTTAGAAATAATTTTTGTGATATTTTTGTATATGCCATTTTCCCGTAAGATGGGTCTGAATTCATCAAAAGAATTGTGGGTTTCCACTTTGGGGATTAGGGTAACGAAGGTTGAGTTGAAAGACTTCAAAATGCTTCATGTTTACCGAGATTCCTCCATGACCTTCTGTTATTGGATAAATCTACTCAAGCAGACTCAAGCCATATCTCCCTAGTCCAAGTGGATCTAGAACAAATCAAATACACAATATAATCTACTTTCCTAGATCAAATAGAAATGCAAGTTAACAGATCGATCACTTACCTGAGGTCTGCAAATCCTCTTCTCTCTTTGTTGATCCAAGCTTCAGAGCCTTCAGATCTTGAGCTGTAAAACCCTGTAGAGCAAGTGGAAACAAGCAAACAGTACATGTGTATCTAAACATGAATTGATCTAAGCTAACCATTAAGGAAGAAAGATCTGAACATCATCAACACAATAATTTTTATGGAAAGAGATTTTTATTATTGTAATCAAGGAGATACATAGAATTACATAAAGAAGGAGTGTCACAACCTAGCCTTAACCTTGAAACCTTCCATTCAACAATCCAAGCCAAGCCTCCAAAGGATGATAGGGATCACCTAGAAATTCCACCAGCATAAAAGTACCATAGTCCTTCCTCCCTTCACAATGGAGAGAGGGTTCAATTTATAAGACTAAAGGGATAGAGTAGGTTAAGTATTAGGGGGAGGGATCTAAGGGATCTTCCCCATAGGTTAGGGAACCGAATTCCACCTCACATAGATGATAGGAATGATCCTTCACATCATATACCTTTTAGAAGAGTCTTGAAGTTTTTTTTCCCTCTAAACACCACCAACGCACCTTTCATGAAGGGAAAGAGCGTCGGGGCACCTACATGAAGGAAAAGAGTGCCAGAGATGCTTCTAATGTGAAGGAAAAAGGTGCCGACACACCATGCCTTAGGAGAAAGAGCGTTTGCCTTCTTAGAGGGGAAAAAAGGTAAGGAAAGAACCTCCTATTCAATGCCATTCAACCAAGGGAACTTTAGGGATTAAGGCATAGGGTTAACACATGGCTCAACATGATGAGATTTCAGTGTAATATCTTCAGAAGATCAACTCCCAAAATATCAAATGATTCCAAAAATAACTTCCACTGCCCATCCCTCCGAGCCTGAGCCTTTGTATTTTTGGAAGTTATGGAGTAGATTGAGTAGCTCAGATTGTGGTATTTCTTCCATAAGGTCCCTATTATCCTCCTCATTGAAAAAATTGGGAAAATATTGTGAAATCCTCAGAATTTCAAGGATTGATGCTCTTTTCGGAGCCTTAAAAATAGTAGTGAAATGATCCTTCCCCATTTTTTATAGCCCTTGAAAATTTCAAACTTCTTGTCCCTCTGATTCTTTCATACCCCAAATGGTGTTCCTAATATTGTGTCCTTTTTTTGTAGCATGGAATAATTTTGTATTCTCATCCCCATTGTTGATCCAGATTACTCGACTCTTAAGTCTCCATACCTCCTCCTATTCAACAAGAAGCTTCTTCTTGTTTTTTTTCTAGCTGTAGCAAATGTCTTTTTTATTCTTTAGAATCAAGACCTCTGCTTTCTGAATCATAAATGGCTTGTAATATCTCTTCTATTCTTATGAGTTCCTGCTCATATTTTATGTGTTTTTCATCATCCCATTTGATCGTGGACTGCTTTAAAACTTTCATATTTTGTGCAAATTAGACTGAAGCTAATATTCGATCCCTAAGTTCTAGAGGCTACCATACATTGACTAATATGGCCTTGAACTCCTCATTCTTAAACCAACTAGAGTTGAATTTAAAAGAACTTGGATGTTTCTCCCTTTTGTTGTTGAGTTCCATAAGTATGGGAAAATGATATGACTCACCCCCTAATCCAATCCACTACCTTTCCCTCTGACACATGTCTATAATTCTGGAACTGATAAGAAACCGGTTTAACCTCTTTGTAATATAATCTTATTTGCTTCTTCTATTGTTCCATGTGGGTTTCATCTTAATAGGTTGAATATCGATTAAACCTTTTCTCTCGATCTCATGTGGAAAATAGGGAGCTAGGGGATTTGGGATTTCCTTTGACCCCCATCTTTTTGAGACCCTGGCTGTGAAGTTTATTTCTCCCCCAATAATGAGATCTGGGTTATGAAAAGGATATTTAGCTAGTAAAGAGTCACATAGAGTTTTCCTCTTTCCATCAGGCCCATAGAAATTTACAACCGATAGTTCCAATTCATTTCCCACAAGCAAGACACTTACCCCCAACAAAGATTCACATCCCTAGTTGTCCTTCACTTGTATATAGGAATGATTCTTCCTGATGGAAAGTACTCCAGATCTCACTTTACCATCTGACGCTAAAAATTCCCTTCTTTAAATATATATTTTTAGAGTAGCTTCAATCTAACCTCCCTCTCCTAATGTTTCTTTGTAGAAGATGGATATCTAGAGAGTTGGTCAGTACCAACCTCCCGAGTGACAATTTTTTGGAGGGGGTCGCTAAACCCTTGCAATTGAATGAGAGAATATTCATTCTTTAAACCCTTCCAAGGTTCCCACTCCTCTAAGCACCCTCACAATGGAAGATTGTTTTCTAGCTGCTACCTCCAAATTATCCTGCTCTTGTGCCTTCTCAATACTAGGTTTCATACATTGTCCTCTCCCTCCATTAACAATGTTTTGTATCGTGCTCAATCCCCCTTCCACAAATATGATCCCAGATGTTATTAGAATAAACTTATACCAGGACCTTAAGTTATTCAAGCCCATTTATGTCTCATTGCTCACAAACACCTGTGAGGACCTGTAAGTGGATGCATCTCTTAAGACCAAGCATTAGGTAGGAGGGTTTTGGGAATTTAGTGTGAGGGATACTATTGCGTTCAAAATAGTAGATGCACCAGTATTTAAATCACAAGGTGGGTTTTTTTTGGTGGTATTCATACCTATGGAAGAAGAGGCCTTTTGAGTGGGAATGTTGATCACTTTCTTTTTCGATCTGTCGCTTTGTGCTTAGCAGTCGACTCTTCCTGCGATCTTCTGTACTTATTTGAGCTTCTTTTGGTAGGGACTTAGATCTTGTTTCCTTTGCCACTATTTCTTGCCTAAGACTCTTGATATCCTTCCTCCCACACTTGGATGCTAGAGTCCCCTTCTCCCCTAAGTCCGTGCTTGCCACCCTTTTGTATGATTCACTTGAGCCCATGCTACCACTCCTTGGTTTGAATGGAATATTGCACGAATTAGCCAAATGTCCATACATATGATGCATTATGCATCTAAATGAGACCCATTAATATTCCATGGATCGGATAATAGTGAATTGTCCCCATTCTATTTCAATGTTCTCTCTACGACCTTCTCTGGTGTCCAACCTTACTAAGATCTGGGACACACTCATCTTTCCTGTCTCCTCAAAAGACCTATCCATCTCTAGAAACTCCCCTGATTGATTGGTAATGCCTCTAAGGATATCCAATGACCAAAATATAATGGAAGGCCTAGTAGCCACACCCATATAGGAGCTATATCCAACCTCTCATGGCTTGCATCAAATAATGGTGTCCATGGCTTTAGTACGAGAGGTGTCGATCCAATACACCAATTTTGTGCCAAAATCCAATGAGGATCTTTCGACTTCTAGAGAATGAAGAAAATTGACCATTTATCTAGGAAGAGAAATTTTGGGGTATACGCCAACCACTATCCCCAATTATGCCTCACCCATTGAGAGAGGGTTTTAACAAAAAAATTATTTCCACGAACTCGACCGGTTAGTGCTAGTTCCACCATGCTAGCCACTCTATAAAGAGGAGCACCTTCCCCTATCATGAACTTATTCACCCTTCTATCATTTTTTAGAATCCTTCTCTTTTTCTTGCTTCTACCTACTCCTTCCCTTGAATCACTAAATCCATGTTGAAACCCTTCCTTATCTATCTCGTCTCTAGGCTCATCTTTTATGCCCTAATTGTCGCTTGAATTTGGAAAGTTCCCTTATGCATGAATAAATTAGGATTATTTTAGGGACGCACCATACTATTTGCAAACAATGAGCTTGGATCTATGAATTCTCCTCCCAGATTCATAGGAATCAACTTGCTCCCATGCCTTTTTGTAAAAACCACTCCCAATCAACTATTTATCACACAATCCAAACCTAGAACCTTAAAAAGATATGGTCCCTGAAGAAAACCCTTGAATCTTGGAGCCTCAGACCAAGCCTCCAAGGGGTGGAAGTCTCCCAGACCATGAGTTGTCCCCATCTGAAGATGCATAAAATCCCCAAAAAAATTCATGTATGGTTTTCGAGATTTGTCTTGTATTTGGGTCGGTTTCTATTTTATCTGTAGGGAAAGTGTTCACAACAGGTTTAGGAGAAAACCTTTTCAAACCTCCTTTTTATACCTCCTCCTCTATTGTTATTTCAATATGTCGGGCACACATTCAACAACGGGTTATACTTTAAATTCCAAGCCGAAGTTTATCACTTTAAATGTTATAAAAGTTTTAATCAACTCCGAAGTATCATTGGTAAAGTTATAAAAAATTATGGAAGCGTTAGTAGGTTTTCTTTCAAAACACAATATAATAAATAATAGTATTTTTTATTTCTTTACGAAGATCCAGTAAATCAAAATTGACATCAATGTATGAGTTCACAAAATGTTTAGGACAAAACCTTTTCAAACATCCTTTTTCTACCTCCTCCTCTAATGTTATTTCAATATGTCGGGCACACATTCAACAATGGGTTATACTTTAAATTCCAAGGCGAAGTTTATCATTTTAAATGTTATAAAAGTATTAATCAACTCTGAAGGATCATTGGAAAAGTTAGAAAAAAGTATGGAGGCGTTAGTAGGTTTTCTTTCAAAATTATGAAGGGTTTAGCTCTGGGCGGTTGACCTCTTGCTTCCGAATGGCAGCACAGGTTTCTCAGTTTGCTTCATGGGCCCTTGCCGCGAGAGGACATTCTCATGAAGTGCTCTTCAACATTCTTTTATCCCTTGAATTTGCAGGTATGTTGGTCGGTCTTGGTGTATTCTCCTGCTTTGTTTAGGGTTCTTCCTGTCTCTGGGGGTTTTTTTTCTGTCATTCCTCTCCGGGGTGGTGAATCTTCCTTTTTGGGTTAGTTCTTGCTGGGTTCTTCTCTGGGGTGGCAAGTGCCTGGGTACCTGGTTGTTTTCACACCCTTCATTCTCAACAGGACGCTAGGAGAGATACATTACTCAGTGGTCTGTTGTCTACCCCTTTCTCTACTCTCCTCCCTTGCTTGAACCAGCAACTGGAGTTCCACCTCTTTGCAAAGGACTATTGCCAACCAGTCATAAAAGAGTGGGAATTTGTTGTGTTATTATTTCAAGCCGGTTTACGCATGTCCTTGTCTTTTCTCCGGTCTGCTTGTTTTCCTTGTTTGCACCCTGGGGATGTTGATTTCAGGTTTTCTGTGGTATTTTTCTATGTTGTTTCTCTTAGTGCGCCACCTTTGAGGGCACTCGTGTTTCTGGGGTTGACTTTGGATTAATTCGGATGCTTCTTTCTTGGTCTGTACACGCTCGAGATGCTGTTCATTTCTTTTGTCAGCACTCTGGAGTTTTGTACTTTGCATCCTTAACCCTTTCGGATTCACTTTAACCCTAGGTGAACCTGGGTTTTGGTCTTGGATTTGTAAGTTAACCCACATTTTCTTGTTTGGAATTTCTTTCTGGGGTTTATGTCTATCACATGTTTTGTTTGTTCCTGCTGGCTTTCGGGTTAGGGTTTGCTGTCAGTTCCTTCTCGTCCTGATTTCTTTCCGGATAATATGGAAGTGGCTCTAAACCCCACGTTGAGGGCTACTACCTCCTCATTTGCTCACTCCTGTCATCGTAGGAAAGCTAAAGCGCTTAAGGTCTTGGAAGGGAAGCTCCGGTTTGTTATGGATCATGATGTTTATATGGATAGGGTCGAAGCTTTGTGCTCACGCGCACTTATCGACAGACTAGAATACTGTCAAATGGGTAAAAAGGAATGGGTTTCTTGGGCCTCTGAGTAGTGGAAGCCGCTCATCTCTTATGTGCCTATGATCAGTATTCTGGCTCGTGGATGGATTGTTTTTGTCTTTTTGGAAGACTCCCATGCTACGATTGTTCTCAACTCTCTGTGGCGTATCGGTGGTGGCTCCTTGGTACTGGATAGGTGGCATGTTAATTTTGATCCACTCAGGGAGCATGTAAATAAACGACATTTATGGGTTTTACTCCTAGCTCTTCCCTTTCCTCTCTGGAGTCGTCCCATGCTGGAGGGCATTGGGAATACTATCGGTCGTTTTGTTGCTGTAGAGGAGGATTTCATGAACACTTATGATAAGCGGTTGGCTAAAATACTGCTGGAAATGGACATCTCTATGGGGCTTCCGGCTGATGTGGAGATACTATGCCATGAATGATTGTTCTCTCAGCGTCTTGATTATCTTAATATCCCCTTCAGATGCAGTCAGTGCAGGGATGTTGGACATCTGCACAAATATTTCCTCGTACTTCGTCAGGGTACAACCTCTTTGCAGGAACATCGCTCCCCTGTTGCTCAATGGTCTCTCCTCCCCATTTTGGATGTCCCCACTTCGTGGCTCTCATCTCCTACACGCTGTTCTCCTACACCAGGTAATTATTTTAATGCCTGCTCATTTTTTGATGATTCCTCTGAACATGAACTTTCTCTATTGGATTCGATGGATGGTTGTGCTGTGCTTCCCACACCTGTTGAGGCTTTTGTCCCTCAGGTCTCCAGCCCTTATCCTATTCAAAACCTTGTCATTTCACATTATGTGGACCTACCTCCTTCCACGACCCAACCCTCTCTTACCCCCTCTTTGGTCTCGATGCTCCCTCCACCTTCTATTTTTGTTGATTCGGATTTCCCTCCTCTCCCCTGTCCACGATCCCATGTTGTTACTCCTCATTCTCAAAGCCCTGTCACTTCTCTGTCCTTTGCTGATCCTTCTCTTCAAAAATATTTGGAGATATTTACTGCCAAAACCCCCCTTTCCCCTTCGGTCTTACCCCTTGACTCCATCAGGTTTGAGAATGTTACGACCAGGAAGAAGAAAAAAGCTCCTTGTGCGACTTTGGATTCGGCTTCTTCTCCTTTCACTCCTTTGTCCACTAGACTAAAGAATGCATCTCGTTAGCAACTATCTTCCTCCCATAGGGTCCTTAGAGCTTCAAACCCTCCTTAGAGTGGTTCTTGACGTGAATTCTCACTCTTAAAGTTCGAGGCTTGGGAGGCTTGGCCAAACAAAAAGGCCTCCGTCATCTTTTCACTTCTCTCGCGCCCGATATTATCTTGCTTTAGGAAACCATGAACAGTACTTACCCAGCTCTTCTTTTCTTCTCCAAAATCTGTCTCGGTTGGGAGTTCTGTGCTACCAGATCCTCTGGTCTCTCGGGGGGCATTCTCTTTGGATGGAACCCTCACTTTGTCAAATGCAAAGCTTTCCACACTTTTGCAGGAATCCTTCTCAAAGCTCGGTTTAGGGGTTCTACCACTACTCTTTCCTTTCTCAACTACTACAGTCCCTATATTCATCCAGAAACTTTCTGGAACTCGGTTACTAGAGGTGGTCTTCTTTCCTTACCCAAGCGGATCCTTGCGGGAGATTTGAACCTTACTCTGAATGGATTGAGATATGGGGTTCTAAGGCTATCCATGATCCTCTTGGTCCCTTTTTTACTAAATTTTTCTCCGATCATCAGCTTGCGGATGTATCCCCTACCTGTGCTGGGCCAACTTGGCGTAGCAGTAGGTTAGGGGATGAGGCCATCTATAAAAGGTTGGACAGGTACCTACTGTCTTTCAATCTTGTCAGTCTTCTTTACAGATATCGGGTATGGGCTCATCCTTCTGTTATTTTTGATCACTTTCCTGTTTTATTTGATTGGTTGGATAACCCTATTTCCTTTCCTCTACCTTTCAAATTTAATCACTCCTGGTTGTCAGATATGGACTTTGTTAAGATGGTCAGAATGGAATGGCCTTTGCTCTCCCCCATTAATCCTGTGGATAGTGTGTCTGACCTCTCTCTAAAACTTCGACTACTGAAAAGAAAGGTCAAAGATTGGACTAGAGACAAGACCCTTGAGATGAGAGAAAAGTCTATTCTTATTGAGGCAGAAATCAAATGTCTTCTGGATTCTTCGTTTTCTGGTTTACTTTGTGCCCGGGATTCTTCTAGGCTTCAGGCTCTTAGACATGAGCATCATAGATGGATGGACCATGAAATTCAATCTGCTAGACTCCAAAGTAGATTGACTTGGGCATTACAGGGTGATGCAAACACGAAATTCTTCCATGTGGTGGCCTCAGCTAGAAAAAACCATAATGCTATTTGGGGTCTAGAAGATGAGGAAGGAAATCTGATTGTTGATGACTCTGGAATTAAGGAATTGGGGGTGAGACATTTCAAGAAAATCTTTCAAGATGACCATCTGACTAACATTGAAGCCCAATTGAAAGTTATTCGCTTATCTCCCTCCTTTATTAATTCTGATGAGAGGGAGTCCTTCTCCTGTCAGATAACCCTGGAGGAAATTGAATCAGCTCTTAAAACTTTCAAAAAAGATAAGGCTCCAGGTCTTGATGGATGGCTTGTTGAATTTTATTTGGCTTTCATTGATATTTTGGGGCTTGAACTGTTGAATTTGATGGAAACTTCCAGGAGGGAAGGTAGGGTTACTCCTTCTTTGAATTCCACCTTCATTGCACTTATCCCTAAAAATGAAAAACCCACTTCCTTTTCTGATTTTAAACCCATTTCACTTTGTAATCTGGTTTACATGCTGATTTCTAAAGTTGCGGCTCAGAGACTTAAGCCTTTTTTGGATAGGTTTATTTCACCTCAGCAATTTGGATTCTAAAAGAATAGACAGATTACTGTACCCCTGGCTATAACTCAAGAAGTCCTTCACACGGTCAAAATAGATGTGCACTAATCTTAAAGCTGTGCACTAATCTTAAAGCTGGATCTTTCTAAAGCCTTCGAGCGGGTGAATTGGACCTATCTTCGCCTTATTCTTCTTCAAATTGGTGTCCCTCTGGTGGGTACAAACTGGATATTGGGTTGTCTGTCTTTTGCTAATTTTGCTCTTCTTGTCAATGGCTCTCCTATTAGTTTTTTTACAGCCTCTCGTGGCATCAGGCAGGGATGCCCATTGTCCCCTCTGCTGTTTATTCTAGGTATCGAAGGGTTGATTTTGCTCATTAAGGATGCACAAATCAATGCGAAGATTCGGGGCATTAAGATCTCTCCTCAGCTTTCTCTTACACATCTACTCTTTGTGGATTATGTCATTATGTTTGGCACAGGTACATTTGAAGAGTGGGTTGCATTTAAAGTCATTTTGGATACCTTCTGTGAAGCCTCCAACATGCAGATCAACATGGACAAATCTTGCTTTTTGCATAATAATTTGGATGATGGTCTTATGAACAGGATTGTTGGGTCTCTTCCTTTAAAATTTGAGCATATTACCAAGGGATTTAATTACCTTGGATACTACTTAAAACCCCTAGGGTATCTGGTTAAGGACTGGCATTGGCTCATTCAAAAATTTGAGAAAATAATACATCATTGGACCTTTCGTCTCTTGTCCATTGGGGGAAGACTGGTATTGATCAAAGCAGTTCTTACTAGCTTGCCAGTTTATTGGATGGCCTTGGTTCCTGTTCCGCAATTCATTCTTGACAAGCTCAGAAGTATGATTTTTTCTTTTCTTTGGGGCTCTTCTGCGGTCAACAAAAAGTACCATCTTGTTGACTGGCGTTCTCTGTCCTTACTGACTCCACTTTGAGGCTGGGGCATCAAACACTTGGGTTGGTTCAGCCTTTCCCTATGTCTTAAAATTATTTGGATGGCTATTAATGGGACGGGTATAGGGTCCATTCTTTTATCGGAGAAGTATATGAAAAAACTCCCTGTGGCAACTTGGCTTCACAATAAATCATTTTCTGTAAGAGGTGTTTCTGTGATATGGAAGGGTTTTCTCCATACCCTTTTTTGGCTGGGCAGTGGACTTATATGGATGGTTGGTAATGGATCGGCTATTTGGGTGGGACTAGACCCAATTGTAGGCTTGGGTTCTCCCTTTACTCTCTCACAGTGATCTTCAGGAATATCTGAAAGATTTCGGTATAACCTCGTTGGACCAAGCTAGGAATCATACTAATTGTGCTCAGAATTATTGGTTCACGGCTGAGGAATTGGATCTGGTGGGTGATTGGAAGTTTCAGTGGGACAAATACACTGCGGGGTTGGAGTTTGGTAGAATTAGACTCTCAGATCATAAGGATGCACTTTTTTGGTCTCATGAGAATTACATTGGGGCTCTTACTGCAGCACAGGGTTATGAGTGTATTGCATCTTCTTATTGCACTACGGGTCAGTCTCTGGTTCTTTAATTTCTCTAGAAACTGAACATTCCAACCAAAATTTGTTGCTTCATCTGATTACTGGTAAGGGATCGAGTTTTGACTTGGGACAAACTACAAAGTCATGGAAGACAGGGACCACGCTTGTGTATTCTTTACCGAAATGGAAAAGATACTTCACAGCATCTTTTCGTGGATTGTATGTTCTCCAGAAGAGTTTATTTAGCTGTTGGTGATTACTATGGGCTACCTTCTATTTCGCATATATCTGTCAGATCCTTTCTAGAACAGTGGTTCTTATGTACTCATGTTTGCTCTGTCTTTCGTTATTTTCCCCTTTTCTTTTTCTGGTGCATTTGGAAACAAAGGAATCAATGCATTTTTGACAATAAATTGGCCTTTGTTTATGCTCTCCGTAAGCAAATTGATGATCTCATGCATATGTATCCAGTCCCTATAAAGAAGAAAAAAAATAGGGTTGTTGGCTTGGGCCCTCAGATCGGATACCCCTATGGTTTTTTTGATGGGGCTGCTGTAGAGAATCTTGGTGGAGTTGGATTTCTGATACATTTGAGTGCTTCATATTTCATTAGTTTCTCTTTGGGCTATGGCAGAAGCACCGATACCAGATCAGAGCTTCTAGCACTATGGGCACTTCTTTCGGTTTCCATTCATTTGGGGATCCCTCTCTTATCTATATTTGGAGATTCACAGGTCATTATTTCATGGGTTAACAGATTTGCAACACTAAATGCCCCACTTCTGAGTCACTGGAGTGATGACATTCTATCTTTGCTACAACATGTCCCTTCAGTGACCATCAAACATATTTATCGTGAGCATAACCAACAGGCTGACAGTCTCTCTAAACAGGCTCTTTTGTTGGTCCCTAGCCATGGGAATTACACTGAATCTTTGGATGGTAGGATCATTGATCGAGCGAATTTTCAGTTATTTTAGCTTGTGTCGGGCTTTGCCCTTTCATTTTTCTTTGGCACGTATTCTATGTTTTTTTGAACTGGTTTTAGCTGACATGGAAGAGTCTTTCAACCTTCTTGTTATGCTCAGGACTAGTAAGTTTTATGGTCATTTTCGATCTATTATCAGCTAGATTTCTGACCTGTATTAACAGGAATGATGAGAAAAGTCTGCCCTTGGCATACTTTATTCTTTTTTGTTCCCATGTTTTATGGTATCCTGGTGTCTTCACTGAATATTCAACTATCAGAGGGGTTCCCAAATGAATTCGATTATGTGGAAGCTTGGTTTTTGCCTATTATTGGCTGATTGTATATGATGTCCTTTGATTCCATAATAGAATATCAAGGTCTGGTATTTTTTCCTCTGAAAAAAAAAGGTTTTCTTTCAAAACACACTATAATAAATAATAGTGATTTTTCTTTCTTTACAAAGATTCGATAAATCAAAATTGGCATCAAAGTATGAGTTAATTAATATACACTAATTCCACCATGTTTATGTGTACAATACGAGGGTGTCATTTGCACTCAACAATTATAACTTGTTGTATTAAATTGGTTCCATTTCTTAATGTGGACTCTATTGCAATCATTTACATATACAACTCTTAATCATCCACAAATATAGCTCTTATTTCATCATGTTGCTAATGTATAGGTCGTTGAGGTCATTGGTTGTTGTGTTGTTTGTCTAGTTTCCAACATTGTAGTCATTTGATGATCTAGGCATGTAAGCATTCTGATATGCAAAGGGAGAGGAGATATAGACCTTGCTACTAACATGGTATTCATATGTCGATCATTTCGATATGCAGAGGAAGATGAGATATAGGCCATGTGGCTAACATTGTAGTCATTCAACGATCTAGGCATATGCATGCATATAGGTATACATGGGAAGAGGAGGTACAGGCCTTCTAGATGCATAAATCCTCCCAAATCACAATTATGATGTACAACAATCTAGGCATGAATGCATATGGGTATGCAGAGGAAAAGGAGGAAATGCCTTCTAGATGCATACCTCCTCCTAAATCACAATTGTAATGTAGGTGTCTTGATATCTAGGAATGTAGAAGGAAGAACATTCAATACCTTTGAGGCGGAGTCCATGCATCTGGTTCACATGTGCAATGCAAACGTTTGAATGAAGACTACATAAATTTTATCAATGTATAGGTTAAGATAAGATATCAATGTCTTTGAGCATCTAGATCACAGATATAGGCCTTGTATATAAGGTAAAGTAGATGAGACTTGAAACCTTGAATCCTCAAGTCACAACAAAATCTGAGCATCTAGATCACATAATAACAAATAATAGTAATCTATTTTTAAGGTTGGTATCCAAACACCAATTTGGTGTATGAGAACCCCTTGTTTGTGGGACAAGCAGCCCCGCCTTTGTGCAATGATTTCATTTATAAAGTTTACGGAGGTGAACACACCCTACCCTGCTTTGGATTTGAACTTATGACCTCCTAGGAGAAAACACATGTTCTTAATTATTATTATACCCACTCAAATTGTTAAAATAAAGTAAAATACATGAGACTTTGACAACTTTAATCCTCAAATTGTGACAAAATTTTAACAAACTCATTATAGCCAACAAATCATTGAGAAATGCTTAACATGAAGGGGGATTAAATATATTTGAATTTTAAAAGGGCCCTCATGCTTAGTGAACTAGGTGAAATTCCGAAAGAATTCTTAATAATAGACAAATCCATGATGTTGTGGGAAACACACATAATGGTTTACATACAATACATATAGACAAGCTTCTAGTAGTAGTGATGAACATTGACTTGGCCAAGGTTTATGATAAGATAAACTGGTTGTACATTAGGTTGTCTTTTTTGCAAATGGATATGAATCTTCGCTAATTGAATTCCTTCAACCTCCTTTGTCATTTTAATAAATGACCCCCATTCTAGTCTTTTCATTGCATTAAGGGGGATTAAACATGGATGCCCCCTGTTCCCTTTATTGTTCCTATTGGTGGTTGAAGGTTTAAGCAAATTGATTGTAGAGGAAAAAAGGGTGGGCACTATTAGAGGAATCCGAGTAGCAAGGGTTGCATTTCTTTACCATTTATTGTTGTAGATGATGTCATGCTATTTTTTCATGGTTCACTCAAGAATTTGAGGACACATAAGGGTATTCTAGGCAATTATTAAAATGCAACTGAAATGGAGGTCAATTTTAATAAGTCCTATATGCTTTTCATTAAACTAGGGCCTAATTTGGAAAATCAAATTATATAGATTTTGTCCCTTCCCTCAAGTTTCATTGTTTTGGGGTTGAAGTATATGGGTTTCAAACTAAAACCAAATAACTATAGGTATGATGATTGGTTGTGTCTATTAAAAAAATGAGGCTAGAATATCCTGTCGGTGTTACTTATTTATGTCTCATGGAGGATGGTTGCTACTTGTAAAGATAGTATTAGAAAGCATTCCAATTTATTGGTTATCTAAAGCACGTGTTCCCAATTGAATCCTTGAGAAGACAAGAAAAAAATGTTTTAGTATATTTTGGGTAGGGAGGAATCAATTAGAGGGAATCCCACTTGTCAAATGGACAAAACTTGCAAGGGAAAAAGGGACATGATGTTGGGGTTTGAAGAACATATTTGTTTCCAATTAGGCATTGCCTGCTAAAAGCTTGTGGATATTCTTTTTCAACAACAAATCATGGGGCAAAGTCACGAGAACTAAATATTTCAAAGATAACTCCTTGGAGGAATGGATTAGGTCAGAAAGAAAATTTGTTGATGACACCTCTATTGATTGAAAGGTTGGTGATATATTTCCATATCATAGGAAAATGGGTTTCTTGGAAAGTTGGAAGAGGTGACAATCTTTGAGTTAGGGAAGAGGTGAAAACCTTCAAGAGAGCAAATGGTTCCATTCTTGGGGTGCTAAGGTGTTCGCTTTAGTCTTGAATGTATGTTGAAGACCGAAATTTGCATAGTAGCATGGAAATGGAATGGATCAATTCTCTCTTTATTTTCAATCACTGTGAAATTCCTTTACAAGATCATTATGATGAATTGAAATGGACTTGGAACAAATGCATCGATACTCTTTTTGATAAATTAGGATATGATGGTTTGATATCCTAAGACATATTTGGGGATAGCTATTGGTGGTGGAGTTTGATTAGTAAGCTAGTATTCCCACTCAAAGTTAGAATCTTTGCTTGGTTCGTGCTATCTAATAAGATTCTTCTCTGGGGATATGGTAAAAAATGAAACTGGAATGGCCTGAATTAATATGTTCTTTGCAAGTTAGAAGAATAAACTCTAATCATATCTTCGTTCATGTTCTTTCTCTAAATTAGGCTAGAAAGTTATACTACAGATAATGGGTGAGCCTAATAGGTGGAGAAAGAATTCACTTTTGGAATGTTTTGAGGTCTAGATGACAGACCCCATTGTTAATGCTCATAGAGCCCTACAATGTTGTGTTTTATTGGGTTTATGGTTGTGTAAAAGCACAATTTTGTCAAGGGAGTGTGAATGTTGGCTTGGTTTCACATAAAGTAAGGCTCTCCTATAAAGAAGGTTGGAAAGCTCCTAAAATGAGGACAACCAAGATCCTTAAAGAGCCAGCGACTGACTTCTCGAAATCCTAGGGATTCTTTAATAGTGCATGCTAAGGAACTTCATATACATATGGAGCTAGAGCATTTTTTATTATTATTGATTATCGTCATTTTTTCTTCATCAAATATGGTGCTAGGAAGGGAATGAATATTAGAGCATATTTATTTGCACTATGGGTTTTGGTGAAATTTGTTGTAGATCAAGGTTTAAGGGACTTGTAGGTGATGGGTGACTCTAAGCTACCGCTAGATTGGTGGAATGAACAATGTCATAGCACCAATTTAACTCTAAACCTTATTATGAACATAGTTCTAGAAGTCAAATTTTGTTTTGATATCATCTCCTTCACACATATCTTCATGGAATTTAATAAGAATGTGTCTTTCAAAGTATGCTCTTATTTTGCAAGAAGGTACTCTAGTTTATCAAGAATCTAAGGGTGATCATGCCTAACCAAAACTATCTCTATCCATTTTATAATTTGTGAGATGGGTTGAAGCAAGTCATGCTAGGGTTCTATGTTATCTTTCTATAGAATGCTTCATGATAATTTGTGGACATTTTTGCCATGATATGGATAGGTTTGTGGAACACTGTAGACATTTTCAATTCTTCCATAAGAGTTATAAGGTTTAGTATTGTGTATTTTGATTTCATCTTGAAATAAAAAATATATTGTTTATTTTTTCATGGAAAACTACACTTTGATTTAAATTAAGTTATATTACGTTTATAAGTAATAAATTGTGTTTAATACCGGCTTATATCCATCTTAAACCTGGATCTATCAAGCATCGAGAGGGATCCAATTTTTTGTGGTGTAATTTGTTTTATGAAATGCCATAGATTTTTTAAATTACTTTTCATTTAGTTTTAATTTTTATTTTATGAGCCAACATGATGTTACGTGACAATATCTCCCCCAAATTTGGCTACAGAGCACCTTGCTCCTCTCGATGAAAAAAATTATTTTGTTATGTTGCATGTAACGTGACAAATGTGACAACATCTCCTCCACACTAGTTACATGTTGGCTTATTTGTTTTTTTTTTAAATTATTTATTTCGTTACGCTAGATGTAACGTGACAAAGGGGACAACATCTTCTCCATACTGGTTACATGTCGATTGAATTGTTTTTTTTTATAATTTATTTCGTTATGTTACATGTAACGTTACAACATCTCCCCCGTATTAGTTACATGTCAGCTTAATTGTTTTTTTTAACCTAGATCCAAATCCTAGGCTCTATCAAGAGTTGAGAGGGATCAAATCTCTCAAGGTGCAAACCTCTTCTTAGGTATTGTACTCAAGGAGCTATCAGCTTTGGTGTGTCCTATATATAGTCATTGATTTGATTTAAACCAGCGTAGATCCAAATCCTAGGCTCTATCAAGCGTCGAGAGGGATCAAATCTCTTCTTAGGTATCCATTGATTTGATTCAAAGCAAAAGACACATCTTTTTATTTAAGGTCCACATATAATATTTTTATTATTAATATTTAATATTATTTATGGTCGCCATATAATATTTATTATTATTTTTTATTTTATTAGGAACGAACATTACAACATTTCTCCATACATGGTTTTAAAACCACATGCAATGCCCTCCTACAACCATGGGTTGTTTAGGAGGCCTTGCACATGGTCTTAAAACCATTTGCAAGGCCTTCCTAAACCATGTAAAATAAACCATGAGTTGTTTAGGAGGCCTTGCACATGGTTTTAAGGCCCTCCTAAACCATGTACAATAAAACCATGGGTTGTTAAGAAGGTCTTGCACATGGTTTTAAAACCATGTCTTAAAACCATGTGCAAGGCCAACATTTTTTTGAGGATAATTTTTTTATTTTTTATTATTTTTTTAGGTAGGAACATTACAACATATCCCCCATATTGTGTTTTTTTCGTGACCCACATTTTTTTATGGATAATTAAATTTTTTCTTTTTTATTGTTTTGTTAGGTAGGAAGATTACAACATCTCCCCCATATTAGGTTGTTTTTTTGGCCCACATTTATTTTGGCCTATAATTAAAAAAAAAATTATTAATAAAAATAACGTTACGTAACGTTACATAACGCTACGTAATGTTACAAGATCTCCCCCATACTAGCCTGTAGAGCGCCTCTCGGCGCAACCAAGAGACACATCTTTTTATTTAAGGTCGACATATAATATTTTTTATTATTAACATTTAATATTATTTATGGTTGGCATAAATATTTATTATTATTTTTTATTTTATTAGAAAGGAACATTACAACTTTTCCCCCATACATGGTTTTAAAACCATGTGCAAGGCCCTTCTAAAACCATGGGTTGTTTAGGAGGCCTTGCACATGGTCTTCAAAACCATTTGCAAGGCTCTCCTAAACCATGTACAATAAAACCATGGGTTGTTTAGAAGGCCTTGCACATGGTTTTAAAACCATTTGAAAGGCCCTCCTAAACCATGTACAATAAAACGATAGGTTGTTTAGGAGGCCTTGCACATGGTTTTAAAACCATGTGTAAGGCCAACATTTTTTTGTGGATAATTCAATTTTTTATTTTTTATTATTTTGTTATATTGTGTTTTTGTCTGACCCACATTTTTTTTGCAAATAATTAAATTTTTAATTTTGTATTGTTTTGTTAGGTAGGAACATTACAACATCTCCCCCATATTATGTTGTTTTTCTGGCCTACATTTATTTTGGCGGATAATTAAATTTTTTATTTTTTATCAATTTGTTAGTAACCGAGCTGTAGAGCGCCTCTCGACGCAATTATTTATTTCATTACGCTACATGTAACATGACAAACATGACAACATCTCCCCAATAATAAGCTGTAAAAACGCCTCTTAGCACAATAAATTAGTTTTAAATTTAATCAAACTATGTTTAATATAATTTGATATAAAATTTATATATATAGCTTGGATCCTAAGCTGAATAACCGGCCGAGATGTAATCGAGAAGCTAGAAAAATTTCGACCACAAAATTGACACGTGGAAAGATAACTGTACATACATTAACAAATGTGAATTGGCTCGTTCGATTGAATCTCACACACTACTCTTTGTACCCAGCGGCTATTGTTCGCTCAGATCGGAATTGAGATCAGTTATAAATTTATTACACTAAAACATACTCGTCCAGACATCTTTCATGCAAGACTCCATGGCCCAATGGATAAGGCGCTGGTCTACGAAACCAGAGATTCTGGGTTCGATCCCCAGTGGATTCGTTTTAAATTTTAGTTCGAGGGCTTACATATATTTCTTCCCGCTCAGTTTCGTTTCGTTTCGTTTGCGTAACCCATCTCGTTTCTCGACGTGTGTGGTAAGGAGAGTAGTTTTGGTTTTGAGTTAAACAATATAGAGATTAAATGCAATACACACCATGTTCTTACAAGGAGATTGAGAAAAGTAAAAAGTTGGTTTATTACAAAGTTCATTAATCCTAAGTTGCAAGTGTTTAGAAGATAGCTAGTTATTTTTCATTATTTTATTAATAGAAATTGGTGTTTATTTTAGTTATTTTTTATTATTTTATTAATAGAAATTGTTTTTCATTATATATTTTTTTTCTTTGTGTGTTGATGTTAACTTTCATTTCATTGTCAACATAATTTAGATAATGGTATTAGAGCAATCTTCATTTTATTGTTTTTTTTTTGTGCAAGTCTCCATGAGGTGAGGTTACAAAGAGTTGGGCCTCGAGCTAACTCAACTTAGTGAATATCTTTTTTGCCGACCTAAGCAACCTCACATGGCAGATGAAATGAAAGATGACCAAGTAAGAGTTCCTTTCACAATATTGCTTTAGGAATCCATTGAGTGATAGAGGAATGGGATGATGGATCATTTCACCTAGGTACTTTGGTGGCCACCTACATTGATGGAGACACCTTCAATAAGTATTGATTTCAAAGGAATGACACCCTTTAAAGGTAAATGCTAATTTTGATATCCCTTAGTTTGAAGGAAAGACAAACACATAAGATTCAGAGACATAGTTATATCACCTAGATGGTTAATTCTAAGTAGATAACTTTTCCAACAATGAAAGGACTCCCTTCACAATCCTGAAGTCTCTTTTCCATGTCAAAAATTTGCGTGACACTTATTGTGTGCAGCATTCTAGAGATTCTTAAAGAGCATATGAGAGAATCCATTTGGGGGGCTTATAGAGTATGTTCTTGTTGGAAACCATGAAGATCAATACACGCAATGTATAATCTTGTGGAATGGAAAAAACTAGATTGTGTTAAAGTACACCAATTCCTTTCACACCCCATGCACAATACTAAGCATCGACGATTCTAATCAACATGTAAAGAAGCACAACAAGATTGCAAAGAAGGATAGAGGCAAATTGTCCAACAACATAAGATCCATTAGCACAACAGACAAATGCCATGCCTAATAATTACTACTTTTCTAGTTGAAAGCCTTAGACTCCAATTTAGTTTTGACATCACTTGATCTCATAGATAGGGTAAACAGGTAATTGACAAGAAACCCAAGGCTGTTATCATCATTACAAACATCCAACCATTGTAATCAGATGAGCCTAAGGAAGGCAAGAGTCTATTCCATTCACATATGTGGGTGAAGGGGACACTACCAACAACATCAAAACCCTATCCACAAACCACACGTCCATTGATCTAGAGGAAAGACATCCACCTACATCAATAACATTGCTTACAATACAACATTTAACCCTTCAAAGCTAAGGTATTGTATGATGTTATCTTGCTTGAAGGTGCTGATCTTCACTTAGGAAAATCATGTATGTGGAGGTGTCATGATGTTTACTTAGGAAAATTTACGTTCAATCACGATATAGTTGAGACTCCATGGCCCAATGGATAAGGAATTGGTCTATGAAAGCGGGGATTTTGGGTTCGACCCCTAGTGGAGTCATTTAAATTTTCAGCTCCGAGGTTTATTTTTTCTTCTCTAGGTTCGATCCATCCAAGCTATAATGTCCTAGATAGTGTATAGGATTATTCAACTTAAGTATCACTTGAAAAGTTGGAAGAAAACATGTAATGATCTCCAAAACGCTGGGTCGACTTGAATCCATGACATTTGGATTCCAATGGATTAAAGGAGGTTGGATAACTGTTTGAGTTATAGAGGGAAACTAATTCCTAGTGATATTGTATAGTTTGAAGTTTGAGTTTATGGTATTTCTAGAAAGATTTAGAGGAAATCAATTAAATTTATAAGTATTTTATTCTAACCAATTTTGAGATCGGAAGCAATATGCCTATTATATCCTTATTTTAGAGGCCAATCTCCCACATGTGGAGAGTAAGGCTATGCTAATGTGATTATTGTACACATGTAAGTTGTTGGTTAACATAAAGAAAGAGAAGCTTCCTATCATGGTTTCAAATATTAATAAGTCACTCAAGACTAGAGATGCTACTTCCTTACTTTGTAGTAAAATATGATGCAAATCATAATATCTACATCATTATTTTTTATAGAAATAGATAGAGTTACACATGCATGAAGTTGTTGGATAACCAAATAGTGAAGAGTGCATAGAGTTCAATAATTAGACCATAATGCCCTACTTGAATATAACAAAATATATAATCTTTTTTTGTACCATATAGCAAAAGAAAATAGAGGCCATTTCAACCCTATACAACTTGTACTTATACTGCTGCCATATTGACCTAGAAACAAGATACATGCAAATAACATAGAATCAACTAATCATGACCAAAGACATGCTCGTTGTAGGCTTCTTCCATTGAAACATTATCATGAACATGACCAAGATCCCCAAGTGCCCTTTGGTTTCTTGCTGATGCTACATGTGGCTTATTCAACCGTGTCCTAATTTGCACCTTGTTCTTTCACTATGCTGAAAGAAACTTGTGGTAATACTAGTAAGGATTGAGAACTTCTCACAAAACCCAAAATCATGTTATACTGCATTTCTAATTCACTTACCATTTTTCAGATTTGGTCCTTTGCTCCATAAGATGGGATTCTAACTCAACCTATTTTATTTCATGATTCTCTATGTGCATACTCAAGTACTCAATCCCTTGGCGCATTCTTTCCAACTGGCTAGCTAAATGTCTCAACATTTTCTTCACTTAAAAATCCCCATTATTCTTGTTTCCTCCAAGCGAGGATTAACTTTCCATTATAAAATCTAGGTTTTATTTTTAAAGATACCTCAAATTCAAAATCAATCTCCTATCCAATACAACTTTGCACCAGGAAACAAGATTTCTAGTGATCCTATCCATTATCCAAAGCATGAAAGGATGAGCCAAAAGAAGATCATGGTATAAGAGACAAGTCCACTAACCCCTGTTGAAAATATTCATGTGTCTGAAACCATCAACAAACTATGATTGAGAACTTTTTCCAGTCAAAGCTATCCCCATGAAGAAGACATACACAATCCTCACATCTTCTTAACTAGAAGCAAACACATGTTCCTAAAGCATTGCTCTCCTCATAGACATTGTGTAATGCAAACTTGTAGAACCATCCATGATCAACATAATCTCACTTTCAAGTCTTGTCTTCATAAAGGTTATTGTAACTTTACCCTTAAGTGAGCTTGTAATCAAATGTGCAGAGTTGCAACAAGCACGATGGAGAGTTATATCCTCGTTCTTGTGCCCGCTACTTTGACACTTGTGGCATGTGAACCATTATATATCCCTTTGACACTTGGGAGATGTCATCCATGGGCCACCTTGCATGTGAATGAGGTGGACATATTTTCTAGGTTTGTTTGTGAAGTGGGTTGTTAGCACTAAATTTATTTTTGTCGGAATTGGTCTTATTGCCTTCAAAATTTTAAGTTTTCATGGGTGATTGAGTTGGTTTCCAAAGTTTTCTCGTTAAGCTATTTCCAAGTTGGCAAAGAAGAGAAGTTAAAGGAATTTTAGGTAAAAAGAGAAATAATTTTTTCACAAGTGGGGCAAAAAGTTTTATTAACTTTTGAATGAAATTTATAAAATGGGTTTTATAAACCTATTATTTTATTTATATTCAAACTTATATAGTTTTGGATATTTTTTCCAAAGTAAAAAAGCGGCCTCTTATTCACCAAACCAAGTCTTAATGAAGGTTTAAGTGCTAAACAAGATTTATTACCTTTCTTAAGGTATAATCAAACCACTAGCGCATGTAATAATCCAATGGCTAATGTAAAAAGGGAAAACTCATCAATGGGTATTAGTGTTTCCGGAGAGTAAAGTTGTGAGGTGGTTAAATTGGAAAGGTGGTAGCCGAATTTAAACCATTTTCCACGTGATAACTTTTGGTGAATTCAGTGGAGAAAAATGGTTTAAGAAAAACAACTCAGTGAAGGCTCCGAAATAGACCATTATGTAAAGTTGGCTTGGTTTTTAAAAAATTATTTCATTTGTGTGCTTCGTGCGAAAGGAAGGAGACAATCTGCCATATTTCCAACGTCAACTTTTACATGTTTACAGTCACAGGGAAAATAGTGAAGATAAAGAATATGATCAAGGAGATGGAAATTGATTTTAATAGAGCAAGAAAAGGGAAGCCACCACTCAACAATGCAGAAGGGAAGCCCAAAAAGAACATCAGCCCAGAAGTATTGTAGAAATATATACAGTGAGAGCATTCGTGAAGGTATTGGTATGTGTTTAAAGTCTTACAAACAAAATTTACAGTGGAGAGTGTGCCAAAGCTTGGGATTATTCAAGTGTTTGGAGACACTATTAACAAATATGGCTACCTAGATCAATCAATTCATGGGATTTCTCTTACATTAGATGATGTTACAAGGATAGATGCTATATGTTCTTTACTTATGAATTATAGTTAAACAATTCAAGGTTTAGAAGCAACATAGCATATTTTTTCTTCTTCTGAAAATGACTGTTTTAGTCATTTTATTCAACGACCTGTTTCCAACAAAAAAAGAAGAATTTTAAAAAACTAAAAGATTTCTTTTATAATAACATTATGATCTACAGTAACCTCTCTCAGTTTTTACCCAGGTGCTACAGATTGGGAGCAACAAAGTCATCTTTAGAGGGAAAATGTTTATATTTCAAAATGACTGTTCTAGTCATCAAATTAACATAATTGTTTACATCAAATTAAGATGAATTTTGAGAAAATGAGAGAGGATTTTCTTCACAACATACCTATCCACAATAACCTCTTTCAGTTGTCACACAGGTGCAATGGTTTAGCAGCAACAAAGTCAGTTGTACAGGCCATTTTTCATGTTTTCCAAAGGACTATTTCAGCTATCAAATTCAAAGAATTTTTTTGGACAAATGAAATTTAATTTTACAAAAATGAGAGAGGTTTTTATTCCTATCAGTATTATAATAAAAAAACTCCTTCATGTTTTACACAGTAATCACAGGTTGGGAGAATTTAAAATATCTTCACGAGTCATTTTTCCAGAAATCTACAATTTTATAATTTGAGTCATCAGCTTCAAAGGAATATTTTGAGAATATTGAGATGATTTTGGAGAAATTAAGACATGGGTTTTGTTGGGAACATGTCCAGTTATGAAAACCTCTCCCATATTTCACACAACTATCACCATTAGAGATATGCATGAGAAACGTTGTTGTAACTGTTTCTATTTTTAGAGTTCAGTTAGGTTTTGAATTCAAAGTTAAGTAGAGGTTATTCTTATATAAATTAAAATGTAATTGATAGTTAGAAGGGAGGATTTTCAAGATCAGAGAGGCTCTACATTGTAATGGCTTCAATTTTTCAGTAAATGAATGAAATTTGCAGAGGAGGAATGTAAAATCTTTTTCATGTCAGAGATTCTTGTGCCATCTTTTTCTTCAGTAAGTAATTTCTTTATGTGATTGTTTATCCTGTTTCCCACTCCATTTTGTATTTGCTTTCATGATTGAGCATTAGTTTTTATGGGCTAGAATTCATCCTGCATGCTCTAGGTCCATTATTCAAGCATTTTCAAAATATTTTCTTCTAAAGTCTTGTAGAATTCACCCTAGTTAGGTGCTCTGTTTGATGGAATGTCTCCCTTTGTCTACTAATCAACCCGCTAATACCTCAAGACTGAGGAAATGGTGCCTACCTTACCTCTAATCATAAACCTTCAAAACCCTACCTCCTGCAACCTATTTCAGATCATATTATTGACTCCATTGCCCAATGGTCTCCTCCATGACCGTCCTACCAAGTCTTTTAAAACAAACTTGTCCTATTTGTCCCATCAGAAATCTGACCTTCTGATTATCTTTGATTGAATATCTTGAGTATAAAAACTTTGTAAATAGTGAGAGATCCCTCTGTGATTGTATTAGGTCAGAAATACATTCTAAAGTGGTTTTTGTTGTTACCTTGGGATCTACCTTTCACAACCTGGGTACATTCTGTACATTCTGAGTGATAACAAATTGGTGCCGATGCCGGGAACGAAGGCTCAAATATTCCCTGGGTATGAACGACATACTTTCAGATTTGATTGTTGATGGTGAAGAACAGTCAGATATCAGCAAGGTTGTGCATCTTTCACCTGGCGACTCCATCTTTGAAGAATCCAGTTTTCAGAATTCCTATGGCGACTCCACTGTCAAAAGATTGTGAACTTTGAAGAGTTGATTCAGTAAATTCATTTGTCGAGATGAGTTCTTTGTCTGCAAGGTATGATCCTATGAATCATGCTCACATTCCTGGTTTTCCAAATCGAATACCTAAAGTGGATTGGAAAACAGGTCTTCCAAAGTTTAAAGATCAAAAGAATGATGATGCTGCCCTTCATTTGGTTAGATTTCATATACATATACATAAGTTGGGAGTTAAATTGCATGAGGATTCTTTAATGAAAATGTTCATGGCTACTTTAGAAGGAGATGCAATATCATGGTATGAAGGGTTACCGTTAGAAAGTTTATTTTCCCTTACCGATTTTCATACGGTATTTCATGAACATTACAAAAACCAATACCCCGCCTTGTTGTTGGTTCAAGATTGTTGTACGCGTGTTAAAGGTTTCATTGAAGATTTGGAAAACTTATATAGTGATGACGATTTAATGGATGAAGAGATTTTAGAAATTTTATATGAGAACCCATTTCAGAAAAAAAGAAATACAAATTAGTTGTCTTCACATTCAAGAAAAATCTCAGCAGTTAATAATTTCTTCCTCTACTGAAAGAGACATGAACCAAAACTCTGATTCAAGCAGATACATTTTTTTTCCTGAAGTAGATAATAATTTGCAGCAGTCTTGTCAATCTTTGTGTGACCAAGAAGGAATTTGGGATGGTCAATCAAACCCTTCTTCATATTATTCAACTTCTGAAGTTTTGTTTCAAGATGAGGCTGCTTATTCCCAATCATAAAATTCATTTTTGCAGCAGAAATTTCCTCTAAGTTCCAATGCTTATGTGGGTGATTACATAAAGAATTCTGATTCTGCAAAATTTCAGTCTTACAGTCCCTCCACATATTTATTTTCTGAAAATACAATTAAAGAGAAATTAGACCTTGGATTAGAATTGGAAAAAAGATATGAGCATGAAGATGATCAGCCTAGTGATGTGAAAGAAGAAGGTTATACTCTTGATGGTTTTTCTGATGATTGCGGTCAGCTTGTTAAAAATTATGTTAGTGATGGTTTTAAAGAAAAATTTAGTCTACATATATATAATGAAAAGGAAGAGAAATCATGCCATCAATCTCAATATGTGAAAGAACCAATAGTGTACAATAAACCAAGGGATCACAAAGAAGGAAATGATAACTCTCAATGGGATGTTTCTTTAAATATTTCCAATTCAGAAACATTTTGTCAAGAAGACATCTTTCTGCTTAATCTTGTTGAAGAACAAAATGATATTCCTCTTGAAGTGCTTGAGAAGAATGGAGTTGTAAATGTAGAAATATTAAATGAAGTTGCTGATATATCATTGAAAAAGAATCATGAGAATTCCTTTCAAAGCTCTTCTAAAGATCGGTATGACAGTATGCAAGAAGAGTTACTTTTTGGATAGCCTTGTCATGACAAACAAGTGATTGAGTATTTTGAAATTTGTCATGTTTTTTATGATCCAATAGCAGAGTACATGGATAAATTTTTCAGATGGAGTAGTTGGTTATATGTTTGCAGCAAAGGACAAAGTTTTCATCATAACCTATTGCTATTTTGTTCTTATGTTCTAATTTCGATCAAGCATGAGGAAGAAATGGAATTATTGGATAAATTGCTTGACTGGCTTCATTGGAAGTCAGATTTTGCTTGATTGGGCATTTGTGCTTAGTTAAGTAGGATAGGTAAGCATGAATAAGCTCGACATGGCAAGCATTTCTTTCAGCAGTTTTCAGTTTGGTTTTAGTTTCAAGTGCAATTCAGTTACAGGGTGGGATTTGTTTGCAAAATGGTTTCAGTTGAAGGTTTAGTTCAAAACAGGTTGAGGATTTCAGAGAAAAATTAAGAGAAGCCCAATTGATTTGGCACCTGGTCTTAGCACTAAATTTATTTTTGTCGGAATTGGTCTTATTGCCTTCAAAATTTTAAGTTTTCATGGGTGATTAAGTTGGTTTCCAAAGTTTTCTCGTTAAGTTATTTCCAAGTTGGCAAAGAAGAGAAGTTAAAGGAATTTTAGGTAAAAAGAGAAATAAATTTTTCACAAGTGGGGCAAAAAGTTTTATTAACTTTTGAATGAAATTTATAAAATGGGTTTTATAAACCTATTATTTTATTTATATTCAAACTTATATAGTTTTGGATATTTTTTCCAAATTCAAAACGTGGCCTCTTATTCACCAAACCAAGTCTTAATGAAGGTTTAAGCGCAAGATTTATTACCTTTCTTAAGGTATAATCAAACCACTAGCGCATGTAATAATCCAATGGCTAATGTAAAAAGTGAAAACTCATCAATGGGTATTAGTGTTTCCGGAGAGTAAAGTTGTGAGGTGGTTAAATTGGAAAGGTGGTAGAATAATTTAAACCACTTTCCACGTGGTAACTTTTGGTGAATTCCGTGGAGAAAAATGGTTTAAGAAAAACAACTCAGTGAAGGCTTCGAAATAGACCATTATGTAAAGTTGGCTTGGTTTTTAAAAAAATATTTCATTTGTGTGCTCCGCGCGAAAGGAAGGAGACAGTGTGCCATATTTCCAACGTCAACTTTTACATGTTTACAGTCACAGGGAAAATAGTGAAGATAAAGAATCTGATCAAGGAGATGGAAATTGATTTTAATAGAGCAAGAAAAGGGAAGCCACCACTCAACAATGTAGAAGGGAAGCCCAAAAAGAACATCAGCCCGGAAGTGTTGCAGAAATATATACAGTGAGAGCATTCGTGAAGGTATTGGTATGTGTTTAAAGTCTTACAAACAGAATTTACAGTGGAGAGTGTGCCAAAGCTTGGGATTATTCAAGTGTTTGGAGACACTATTAACAAATATGGCTACCTTGATCAATCAATTCATGGGATTTCTCTTACAGTAGATGATCTTACAATGATATATGCTATATGTTCTTTATTTATGAATTACAGTTAAACAATTCAAGGTTTAGAAGTAACATAGCATATTTTTTCTGAAAATGACTGTTTTAGTCATTTTATTCAATGACCTGTTTCCAGGGAAAAAGAAAAAAAGAAAAAAAAAGAAGACTTTATAAAAACTGAAAGAGGTTTTTCATACTAACATTATGATATACAGTAACCTCTTTCAATTTTTACCCAGGTGCTACAGATTGGGAGCAACAAAGTCATATTTAGAGGGAAAATGTTCAGATTTCAAAATGATTGTTCTAGTCATAACATTAAAATAATTGTTTACATCAAATGAAGATGAATTTTGAGAAAGTGATAGAGGATTTTCTTCAAAACATACCTATCCACAATAACCTCTTTCAGTTTTAACACAGGTGCTATGGTTTAGTATCAACAAAGTCAGTTGTACATGCCATTTTTCATGCTTTCCAAAGGACTATTTTAGCCATCAAATTCAAAGAATTGTTTTGGACAAATAAAATTTAATTTTACACAAATGAGAGAGGTTTTTATTCATAAAAGTCTTATAATAAAAAAACCTCCTTCATTTTTTACACAGTAATCACAGGTTGGGAGAACTTAAAATATCTTCACAAGTCATTTTTCCAGAAATCTACAATTTTATTATTTGAGTCATGAGCTTCAAAGGAATATTTCGAGGAGATTGAGATGATTTTGGAGAAATGAAGACATGGGTTTTGTTGGGAACATGTCCAGTTATAAAAACCTCTCCCATATTTCACACAGCTATCGCCATTAGAGATATGCATGAGAGACGTCGTTGTAACTGTTTATATTTTTAGAGTTCAGTTAGGTTTTGAATTCAAAGTTAGGTAGAGGTTATTCTTATATAAATTAAAATGTAATTGATAGTTAGAAATGAGGATTTTCAAGAGCGGAGAGGCTCTACATTGTAATGGCTTCAAGTTTTCAGTAAATGAATGAAATTTGCAGAGGAGGAATGTAAAATCTTTTTCATGTC
>LPNX011235592.1:477443-490309 GCA_001517045.1 Pseudotsuga menziesii
CTTTGTGTGATTGTTTATCTTGTTTCCCACTCCATTTTGTATTTGATTTCATGATTGAGCATTAGTTTTTATGGGCTATATTTCATCCTGCATGCTCTAGGTCCATTGTTCAAGCATTTTCGAAATATTTTATTCTAAAGTCTTGCAGAATTCACCCTAGTTAGGTGCTCTGTTTGATGGAATGTCTCCCTTTGTCTACTAATCAACCTGCTAATACCTCAAGACTGAGGAAATGGTTCCTACCTTGCCTCTGATCATAAACCTTCAAAACCATACCTCCTGCAACCTATTTAAGATCTGATTATTGACTCCATTGCCCAATGGTCTCCTCCATGACCGTCCTACCAAGTATTTTAAAACAAACTTGTCCTATTTGTCCCATCAGAAATCTGACCTTCTGATTGTATTTGATTGAATATCTTGAGTATAAAAACTTTGTAAATAGTGAGAGATCCCTCTGTGATTGTATTAGGTCAGAAATACATTCTAAAGTGGTTTTTGCTGTTACCTTGGAATCTAACTTTCCCAACCTGGGTACATTCTGAGTGATAACATGGGTGAAGCCATATAAATGATGATTTAAGGAATCCAAAACATCTTGGGGGGTCCCCCATTTTTTACTCGGACCCCTGAATCCAATTATATTGTTTGATTTTCAATAGTATCAACCTTTGAATTGTTTTCCCTTCTGATGTGGAGAAGATTAACATAGTCCAAGGAGTCTACATATTCTTTACAACATTTTAGTCAATGTTGTGCCTTTCCATTTTTTCCAAGTCAATTATTAGGGAGGAATCACCAAATATCATAACTGACTTGATTTGCTGAGGCACAAGAAGAGAAATTCCAAGGAATAATGCATGTATCTCTATTTGGTTATTGGTTGTTATCCCAATTCCCCAAGTGTAGTTTAGTTCTAGTTTTCCATTGGGGCCAAGGAGAATCGTTCCCTGCACCTACCAGCTATTCAACACCATTATTAGTATTATCATAACTTTAAAGAAAAACTATGGTGCTGCAAGGAGATTGAGAATAATAAAATGTTAGTTAGTGTCAAAGAGGCCATTAATCCTAAGAAGTTCAAAATTATTTCTCTAAAGTTGCCAACATCAAGAATAAAGTAATACAAAACAAAAATAAACTTCCACGAGCTTCATAGATAAAGTTGGAGCTGGAAAAGACCTAAAGCATTCCAAGAATAAATAATATGTATAGTTTACAATTGTAACAACATATAAGATGCACTTGTCACTGAAATATGTAGCTAGGCAAGGGACCAACAATTGTCTTGAATTTTATGCTTTATGGATGTTGATGAAAAAGCTAGATAAAGAGGATTAAAGACACTCTAGAACTTTGGAGATGCAAAAGTCTTGATGGAATGGGAAAATCAACATTGTAACATTGAAAATTTAGGTCTCTTACCTATTTTAGAAAGATGTTAACGCTCAAATCTCACACACATGCAATATTTTTGCAATTCACACAATAAGGTGTCATCAACATATAACATGCAACCCATTGAAGACATCCTCATCAAGATCCAAGACGCAACATGAGTCCATAAATGCTGAAGAGCACTCAAAAGACAAGGTTGCATGACCAAACCTATGGTTAGGTGCACTACTGCACATATTACCAGTTTTGTGCTTGCGCCACACCTGCGCACATTTCCCCTTGATATCTGTGTGATTGTAAAAATGACGGGATCTCAACTACTAACCACACATTAAAGGCTCATTAAGGCTCCTCACCAACACAAATTCAAAATTTTCTTCTCAACATGATGGATGGGCATTCATTATCCCCCATTGTGTACCTTGAAGCTAGTTCATGAGGTGATGAGGTTCACACTTGGACCTAGTTGTTTCTTGGACACCCTTGGCCTATAAAAGGAAGCCATGGGCATACATATTATAAGGATAAATTTAGAGCAAAGTTATGGTGCTTGAATTGTAATGGATCTTCTTCATAACCCATCTCTTTCACAATCATTAGTATTCTCCAAGCTCTCTTGCCTATTTCCCCCAAAGGAAAGTGTTTCTCGCATTCGTTCTTCAATATTTCTAGCATCTAGTGTGGAAACAATAGGCCTCCCTAAAGGAGATTTTTGGATTCCATTTGAATCCCACACCTCCTAGGTGACACTACATGTATTTTCTTGACCATTGGGAAATGTAAAATGGTTCTTTCATTGGCTCTTTGTTATGGTTTACACCCCCTTGACTCTTTTGTTTTCATATTTCATTTTTTTTTCTTTTTATCTTGTTTTCTTACTAACAAGAGCTTGCAAGATACACTTGGGGTTATAAAATTTGCTTTGTGTTTCTAAATATGAGGCCTAGACAACAACCTCAAGGGTTTTCACCCAATGTGGGAGAGGCTGCACACCTTTGTGCATAATTTCCCACAACAATATTTATGGAAACTCCACTTATTTTTGTCCATTTTCTTCTTAACTAGGTTGTCATTTTTTAGGTAACTGATTTTTGGTTTATTGTCCTTTTCGGGTGGAGAGGTCCATACCCTCCATCCAAGGAATTTTACCTCCTTTTGGTCGTTTTAACTGTTTACATAGCTGCATAAATCCCAACTCCATAGATGCATAGCCTACACACATAAACCTTCGACAGTCGTGCTGTCTGTACATTTTAACATACTTCTATCTACATAGTTTGTCTTTCACTATATGCATGACCTTCCCATGTTGTAATCATGTTATTGCGCACCCGTGATTGTTTTAGATGCGCTAATGCGCACCATGATTTTTTTATACGCGCTATTAGGCACCGTGATTGTTTTATACACACTATTTGCACACTTGTCTTTGTGTTTGTGCATTGCTGTCCAATTTGCTTTTTATCTGTCTTTCACAATCTTGTATTTGCAATGACTGCTTACAAAAGAACAGGAATTATATTAAACTTGCAATAGTTCAATTTTTCTATAATAATTAGTTTAGTTGGCCTAAAGATTAGGGAGTAAAGGTTTCTTCCCTCGAAATCTACTTAACAAACCATCCTTGAGGCTTTCAATGTGCGTTGTTGTTGTCACTAGTATTCATGATATATTATGTTCTTTGCTTATTTTACATATTTGGTTAAAGTACTGTAATTCCACTTTTGCACATAAGTAAGGACTTAAAGACTTTAATCTCTCAAAGTATGCTCTTTACCTCACACTTCCCATGAGCTTGGTGAATTAGAAAAGGGGGAGAAGTGTAAAATACCTCCATTGCACACTTAGTTCATTACAATTTTGTTTTGCAAGCACCATTAGCATATCTAGAGTTCAAATTACAATCTCCATTTGCATTTGTATTGGGCTCTTTAGTTAGTTGCGACAATCAATTTGCTTATCTCACATGTGTGTATATCACTAACACACACTAAGGGGCCTAAAAACTCTTCCAATATGAGTATGATTTTCACCTCACATTACTTGTGATCTTGGTGAATAAGAAAGGAATCATAATTGTGAAATACCTCCCTTACACACCTTAACCAAATTTGGACCCTTAAAATGAACCCTTGTAAAATGCTAACCAACTAAAATCCTCCATAGGGGGGTCACAAAACAATATTTTAGTTTGGTAGGATTGAATGGGCTAGGTATCCAAACAATGCCCATCAATTAGTTTCATTAGGACCTTGAAACATAACATTTTTGACTTATAGGGTACTATCAAATATTGTTATCAACAAGTGTTAAAATATAACCTCAATCAGAAGTGCGTCGTGACCAAGGAGATGAAATCCAAGGTATATCTTCCCTGCTCCCCCCTATGAATCACTCGGCTTGTTTTTAGGGAGATGACACTATATTGTGCAAGAAAAACCATTGATTCACACTTTAAGCAAGGTATCTTAGTGGCCAAACTTAGGATATCACCAAGGAGCATTTGTGGGTGCAAGTGTCTCATGAAGTCAACTGTTGTTGTTGGGAATTGTTTCCAAGTCTTTTTTATTGGAACATTGACCCCCTCGCTGGTAGAACTAGCTCTTTGTTACCTTCACTAGTAAATAATTGGATGGATCCCATTGTTACCAATAATTGTGCTTTTGGAAGGCCCACTTACATTTTAGAGGAAGAACGCTAAGCATTTAGGGAATTTACATTTAGTTTCTTTTAAATAAAATTTCACATACCTTGTAATTAAAAAGAACCTAAATGTGGATCCATTTGCACTAAACCATCATTGCACATTACACTCAGTTTTTGCACCATTTTTTATTTGTTGTGGTTGGCATATTTTTGCATTTGTCTAAGTTGTGTTTAATCCCAACATCACTCTCATGTGTTATACTATACTTCCACCATAGAGAAACAAAACCCCCTAAGGAATTCCGTCCAACTACAAGGCCTATCCCCTCTCTCGAGAGGTGTTTTTACACTTTATCTCCATGATTCATAAGGAAGACACACTAGCCGAGGCTACTCCTAGGCCACATTGGTTGGATCATCCAGGGGAGGATTCTCCTTTCTCAACTCATTTTATCCTCTTGGAGAGAATTTAGGTCATTTCACTTCATCCTCCTATAAAAGAGGAACCCCATTATTTACACCCCATGGAGGAAACACCCCTCCTTCTTCTCCTTGTTTTGGAGGAGGTCACACAATGTCTTCTTCTTCACATCAAAGAAAAATATCACCGCAACATACTCATCATTCTCCCCCTTGAGGAAGCAATACACAAAGTAAGACGGAGGTACCCAATCCAAACCTACCATTCATGTCTAGCTTGAATCTCCCTAATCTAGCGAAGCTAATTAATGACCCCATCACTCATAATGCAACATGGCTCAATATTTTTGATAAGATCCCCTCAGACATCTGTAAGTTTGAAGGGAAATAAGGAGATGATCCCTCCAAGCATGACATGTCGTTCTTCCTATGGTGTTCCTCTAACAACATAATGGAGGATTCTGTGAGGTTTTGCCTCTCTCAATGAACTCTCATTGGTACAACTGCAAAATGGTATGTTAACCTGCTAGAAGCTTCCCATGCCGCTTTTGGGAATATTTCCATTGCATTCCTCACCGAATTTCAGTTACCGATACACCGTGACCTCGGTCTCGAAATTATCATAGAATTTCGGCAGAACACTTATACCCACATATCATACCACATCCACAAGTGGCATATGTGTCGTACTTTGTGAAAAATAGATATTAAACCTTAGTTCCTATTGGATTGGTTTATCAAATCTCTCCAGCCTGCCATAGAAAAATATGTGCCAACGTCCTTATCACAAACTAAGGAAGAGGCCATTTTGAAGGCCCAACACTTTGATCTTATTTATACGCAGTCTAGGTACCTATACACCATCCTTCTCGACACCCCTCAACATCGTTCTTTGGATTCCTCCCTTGTAGGGATGTCTCCTTTAGTGGATGGGCTTATTGGATCCATTTCATAGTACGAAAAATCTCCCCCACAACTAGCTTCGATACCACCCCTTATGGAGGTGCAGTAAAATCCACCCATCCCAAATGTGTCGACACCCCATACTACTTTCCCAAATCCTCCATTTGGAAAACTACAGTATGGACCCTATAGAGCTAATACCCTAACAAAATCCAAGCACCAATGGTACCTCCACCGCAAATGACACAACCTTCTCCTACATCCACATCATATGGAGCACAACAAACATATATCCCACCACCAAGGTAAAATCCTTATTACTCATTTGCATTCCCTCCTAGTTTGGAACCCATACCTCCTATGGGGTTAATTTAGTCCAACCTTCTTTCCAACATCAAACTCAACAATTTGATCAGTTGAACACCACAAATGCCTAGACTCCTCAAACTTAGTGGAGAAAGAAAGGTAAGAATAAGTAGAGCCAGCGACAGGGGCAAGGGGGAAACCCTCCTCCCCAGCCAAACCATAACCCAGGTAACCAATAGGTAGGGGATAATAACCCCACCAAATAGGCAAGAAATTATAACCTGAGGATTAATTATTATTTCTTGGTATTTGGAGAGTATGGTCACTATACTCACCATTTCTCTCTCATCGCAAACTACCAACAGTTAGGGGAAGTGATGAAAAATAATGTAGAGAAACCCACTTAAGAGCCTACTACACCACAAAGCCAACCAACTATCTTGCAATAACCCTTTTCCAATAAATGGGTTGCCACTCAAAAAATGAACCTTTGCTCCTCAGGTGATGTCTTCTTTCAAAAAATTTACACGAACTCCACAACCGTTAACCTTCAGACTCGAGCCAAAGGGTATAATGGTCCTAAACTCCTACCATTGGAGAAAACACATTTTCCATCAGGGTTTCCTTTGCAAATCTCATGCCCAAGCACAAAACAAGTACTGAGGATCTCAAAGATGCCACTTTTGCATACCCCCCACAACCCTCATATGAAGGCTTCCCACAAGTATAGTATTGTGGATGACTTATCTCAATCCCCAACTATTATGTGCACATTAGAAGTGCTCCAGTCATGCCCTTACCAAATAAAGGAATTACTTAATGCACTCAACACAATAGTCCCCTCCAACTCACAACTCATGAATTTTAACCTCGAAAAAGTTGAACCATGACTACCCTCGCTAGTTGCATTCTATGTCTCAATCACTGTTAAAAATATTATGACCCACAAGTGCACATCAATGAGGGTGCATCCACATGTGTCAAGTCCTCAAACGTCTGGAAACAATTGGGATCACTTGAGTTAGTCCCTTCATCAATTTCCCTTCAGGCATATGATGGGATACCATTACAAGCAAGAAGATTGTACCAAAATGTTCCCATCAAGCTAGGAGGAAACATGGTAATGATTGATATTGAGCTAGTTGATACACAATTTGACTACAATATCCTTTTGGGTCATGGCTACATGTATGCCATGAAGGAAGTTTCCTCTTCAATATTCTGCATAGTGATGTTTCCCTTTAATGGGAAGATCATCACCGTTGAACAACTCAACTAATACGACCCTCATGCCAACAACAATCTCGAGAATTTCCTACCCATAGTAGGCGAGGTAACTCAACCACCCTATGTTTATATTTTCATGGGTGTCTACAAATATTTCGACCTCCAAGGGGCATATTCATCTCCTCCTCTTGAAATCTCCACCTCTACGGATGGACTCATGTGCACTATTTTCACCTCTGAAAACGAGTCTCCCAACCTAATGGCATCATAATCAACACCTCCCACAAGTATCAGTGTTGAACAAACATTGAGCCCATTAGTTCCTCCCATGTTTCAAAGACCAATTTTGTACCCCCATGTGGGATTGTAAGGGAAGTTAGTAATGGATTAGCTAACTCTACCCAATATCACATTAGGGATACATGTGTTGTACCTTACACCACCCTACGTAGATGACCTCAAAACCAATAACACATTAAGAGTTTGTGTCGGTTCGACATGTTACCCCATTTGGACCTCAAATAAAATCAATTCCACCAGTGTCTAAGCCACCACCGGCTGCTGTGAAACTTTCCAATGGGGGCATAAAGAAACCTAAGTTGAAATCCCCCATCCTACACAACCCTACCCCTGAACAATCATCAGTGGCTGCTAATCCTAAATATGGGGGCATAACTCAAAACATGTTGAAACCCCCCATTATGATTGAAACACCCATAATGCGGGTTACCCCTCCATGTGCCCTATGTGGACAATAAGGCCATGCAGTTAACATGTTCCCCACCCTACTAGAGCTAAGAAACTTTCTTAACACACTTGTTAGTGTGACACACACATCCCTCGCCAAAGGAGGGGGCACATCAACCTAGTCCAAGTCGTTGCAAACTAATCATGCATGTTCGATTTGCTTCTAGTTTGGGAATTACACACGCCATTGTCTCGACCTCCCTTAATTTTGGGATGTTATGATGACCATTCGCCTCACCCAACCTCTGGTTGAAAGTATTTCACCTCAACCACAAGAAATAGATTCCATCAATGTTGTCACCACATCAATCATCTCCGACTCACCTAATTCAAAAGGCTTCCACTTTCTGTTGAGGGATGAGGAGTTCCATTGGGTGAGATTCTGGTTGAAGAACAAGTGAACAAAAAAATGGATATTCTTGATGAAAATTCGTAGGCTAAGGAAGAAACATAGCTTATGAATATCAAGAAATATTTGCATCATTACAAGGCTCAAAATACACATTTAAATCATCTTAATGATTAGCTTGTTAATGCCAATTGTATGATAAGGAAATATCTTGAGGAAATCAATTCAAATTATGTAGAACTAGTTCAAGTTGCGGAAGAAGTAGTTAAAAGAAGGAAGATGGACCAGGAAATGAATGACAAATTATTCGAACATCATCAAGAAATTTAGGAGAAAGTGCCAATTATAGAGAAAGAGCTTAGTCGACTTCGAAGAAGGTCTCAAACATTAGATGGTATAACTATGCTTGCAAAAGCTGCTCGCAAACTTTGAAATCATGAGAAGATAAGTATTGTTATCTATGCGGAAGTATTTGAAGTCAATATGTCCTAAAATTACTCTTTAGTTAGAAACATGTAGTGTTTGTTTAAAATTCTTATTACCGATGTAATTAAATGTATCTATGTTTAGACCTTTTCGATCCTATAATTTTGGATCTAGAAATTGTTTCTGGGCAGTTCTGATTATAAATATAGAAAGTAAAGATAGTAGTAGGGGTTGGTAACAAAGGGTCGAGAGAGAGGATTTTTTCATGTACCAGAATTGAAAACATTTTATGTCTATAAGTATATTTTGAAGACTATATTGAGGATGAAATATGAATTATGAGCCACTTTTACTTATGATAAATTGCAGATACATGTCAATGTTTTTTCGTTAGTTCTGTTTGTGACCTTGCAACTGATAGAGTTGATGCCCTTTGTACTCACCACTAGTCATAGGTATTTGCATATTTTTTATTCAGAAATTTTTTATGCTTAAAGTGATTTTATAGCTTATGTATAAATATTGTTGTAGTCATATATATGATCTTCAATTTGGTTCAATATATTTGTTATATCATCCTTTCTTGTCTTTTATATTTACTTATCAACATTTTATTTATACATGGTTTTTGGTCATTTCTCTAGTCTCTTGGTTCCCTTTTTCTATTATTACAAACCAAAAAAAGATTAAATATGCAGAATCGTAGTTTTAAAATCTTGGGATGCTTGGGACTTGTACCTCTGTTGTCTAGTGCAAACTCCAATACAAACACTAGTGATTACGCATGGTATGGTGATATCCTGACCTACATCCACACTAAAAAATTCGCTCCTCACATATCCCGTGATGACCAACGACACATATACCATTGATATGTTGATGTATTCTCCTTGGAGATGTCTTATATCACCGCGGGGTTGACACCATTCTTAATCGTTGACTGTCACATGAAGAAGTTGAGAAAGTCCTTAATGATTTCCATAGTGGATCATGCGGTGGCCACTTATCTATATTGGGTACTGCCCAAAAAATACTCTGTGTAGGGTATTTTTGACCATCACTGTTCAAAGAATGTGTTTACACATTAAATCAATGTGCCAACTACCAAGTATTTTCCTGTAAAACATGAGCACCACCTGCTCCCCTCCATAATGTCATTACCATCAACCAGTTTGCAAATGGGCAATTGATTTCATGGAGTATTGACCACCCTAATCCGAGGGCCACAAATACATCATTGTGGAAATCGATTACTTCAGTAAGTGGGATGGATATCTAGCCACATGTGATTGGTCTGACACTATGTGATTACTCACACTACTGTTCAAGCCAACCTATCAAAGTATTCACTTCATAAACATCATAATTTTATCATCATATCACCATCACTTACATGTCACAGCTTGTATTTGTCTGTTGCTGTACATGTGGACAGTGTGCTGGTAAAAAATTCAAACCAAAAACATCTCTGTGAGTCTGTAATTAGATTCAGAACTGTTTATGTGCATCAAACCTCAGAATTCTTTTCTTTTCAGCACCATGACATTCTTCTTCAAGTCGGAAGCTGAGGTCAGTGTCTTTTGTCTTTCTTGCTGCTGTAAATTTAGGACATCCACAACATTGGTTTACTGTAAAGAGTTGTCTGGGACTGCCACTTGTAAGTTGTGACTAGCTGTCACAATCAAGTCTTCTAGTCTCCTCAATGCTGCTCATGTCTTCAAAGAATATGCTCATTGTCATTATATACTGAGGTTGTTACTCTCATCAAGGCTTTTATACTTTTCAGTACAACCAATATCTCTTGTTCCCATGGTTTGTCATTCTACTTCAAGTAACTTGACTGAGGCTTCTTTTGGACAATACCACCACCGAAAATCAGAACTCAGAGATCAAAGATAGAATTCTTCTGAGGCAGCCCAAAAATTCTTGCTACTATTCACCACAAAATCAGAGATGAGGACTTTCACTCTCTTGTAATTTATGCACCCGAAAATCAGAGATAATTTATGCTACTATTCATCCAAATGTCACTTCTACCTCATCATATTGTGTAACTTGCTAATCTGTACATATTGTACTGACTTTTCTTACTGTACATACCTTGTCTTATCTGAATGTACCTCATTCATTGGCTGAGTGTGTCACTTGGATTGCTTTTACCAACCTTAGACTGTGACTGATGAAAAATACGTGACCTGCTCCAACCTCAATACTGCTAGCTCCTTCAAAGCTCAAGACTGCTGGCTGTCAGCTTAGAATAGTTGACTAGTTCCTTGTTAACTCGGACTGTTCTACTAGCTCGATATACAATTTATGGCAGCCGGTAATTTTTGCACACTATGGAAGATGAAGTAGTAGTCACACTTCAACGCTTGGTGTGTGACTAGGTTGAAACCCAAAAGATGGAAAAAGATCAAAGATAAAAGGTATAATTAACTTCTCTGCTATACCCGTGTATTCTTCTTTTACACACAAGTTCTCTACCTCAGTCAAGCGAACAATCAAAGTTGCAATCATAAAATTTTCCTGAGCTATAATTGTAGCTACTTTTCCTTCAATGTACTGTCGCTATAGCATATCATATAAATCTGAGATGTGTGTGTGAGAATTCTATTGTGGTTGCCTCAGTCTGCGTTTTTAAGCTTCTCAGAATTTGCTGCCTAAAACAATTCAAACTTCAATCTTGTGTTGCTGCCACAGTCATTAGATTAAAATTTTTTTTTACTACTGCTCTTCAACAGTCTGAATTTCGTCATTGAAATACCCACAGTTTGACTTCACCATTTCATGCATGGGCTGCCATCAAAATTTGGGACTGTTCTTATGTGCTTTGTAAGACCCAACCAACTCCAAATTCAGACTATTTGTATGTGTTGAGAAGAAGTCCTAAACCATGTCAATTTCGGGACTGTTTCTACCCACTACTGATACACACCTGTATTGCTGCTGCTGCAATATTCACCACTGAAATATTACTTCATCAATTGCACTGTGTGCTTAGTCACTTGACTGCTGCAAAAAACTAGACTGTAAAAAATCTTTGACTGCTGCCTCCGAATTTACCTCAGTCATTTGACTGCTACAAGAAAGAATCAGACTGTAAAAATTATCTAACTGCTGCCTCCGAATTTACCTCAGTGAAACACCCTAAAAATCACAGAGCTCATTCCAATTTCCACTCCTTAAAATGAAATCGCTGGTAGGTTATTTATGCTGTTTTTTTGTAATTTTTTTTTTGAGCCGACTTGTATTAAAAAACAATTTTTTATCTGGAGCCGACTTCTTGTATTTTTAATTTTAATTTTTAAATTTATTTTTGACTGAGCCTTTCCATTCAGCCACGTTGGAACTTCATGAGTGTTAGATGCCATACTGAATTAGGGCTTGTTCAAACGTTGTACGTGGGCTTCTTCAAAAGTGTAAGGGTGTCATCATCATCAAAATGGACTCCAACCCATCAACATGCAACAAGGACAAGTATAAGGGCTTCTTCGGCTTGTTCATAGCACCAAGGGCTATCAATGCTTCCTCATCTTCAAGGTGAGCTTCTTCAAGTGCCTCTTCAGCAGGCAAGGCATGTTCATGGGTTCCATAACATCTCAAAGACCATACAAGGTCATCTTCAACTTACAAGAGTTCCATGACCTCAACAAGGGTTCCAAGGTCATCACCAACACAAAAGGGCCCCATCATGCGTTCCTTCAGGTGACAGGGGTACAAGAACATTGTGATCAAGACAAGAGGGCTTCAAAGGACATTCCATGTGCAAGAGCATGCATGACCAAGATCCCCATCATCCATAAGCAACTAAGTGTCCAAGTGTCATCATACCATCATATAAGTGGGTTCAAGATCTTCCTTGTGCCCTAGGACAGTCTCCAAGGGTTCCAAGACTCCATATGACCACTTCATCTTCATCAAGAGTACAAGGACCTTTAAACCATCAATTGTGGGTCTAAGGACCTCTTCAATATTTCTTCACCAAGTAAGAAGCTTCATAGGCTTCTTCAACCATCTTAACCATGCAAGGGGACGTCCAAGGGTAAGGATCCATCATGACATCACTTGTGGGGTTGCCTGTCCTTCTCTTAGGGTATCATGACACCATCAGAGCATGAATGACCACATAATGGGTCATTAATGCTTCTCCATCATTTACCAAGGCTTCAGGCCCATCTCTAGGGTCTCTAGCATCATTAGCAGGGTCTTCAACATCTTCAGCAAAGTGATGGCTTCAAGATCCAGCCTTGTGGGTACAGGGACCTTGTGAACTAGGTACAAGGTGCTTCAAGGTACAAACCCACTCTGTAAGGGATCAAGGCACTGCAGGTGGGACTTGGTGGCATCAATGATATCCTGTGGGGCCACTGCAAGTCCATGTTGGCATCAATGACAATTTCATCAACAATCTCCCCCTTTGTCATTGATGACAACAACTCATGCT